>CM069405.1:525599153-526114096 GCA_035609135.1 Eleutherodactylus coqui | reverse complement strand
ATGGTGACTTGATAGGCAGTCTGCTAAGGCAGCCCTGGGGCCATTCATTAAGCCCCCGGCTGCCATGACACCTGCACGGCTCCCCCGATCTCACCGCGGGGGGAGGGGGGGGAGTGCAGTTCGGAGGATTTAAATGCCGCTGTCAGAATTGACAGCGGCATTTAAAGGGTTAAAGGGTCCGGCCAAGCGCGGCTATTGCCCGCGGTGTCAGCTGTAATAAACAGCTGATGCCCGCGCTGTATGGAGGGAGATAGCGCCGCTACCTCCCTCCATACACGTCCTGCAGCTGCAGGACATAAAAACACTATAGGGTGGTCACTAAGGGGTTAATACAGTAAAAATGCGTTGGGCCAAAAAATTTCCCCCCAATGTGGATCCAGAGGAAGGTAGAAAAACACCCCAATGAGGTAGAAGACAGTTATCCGTATTGAAGGGCAAAGACTCCCTCCAGACTGGAATCTGGGAATGTGAATAATCCCGAATCCCCGACCCTCCCGAGTAATCAGCGATATAACATGTAGTATTGTAAGACTCAAGGAGGACGTCCAGAACCGCTTATATTGTATCACCATCACCGCGTCCTCAGGAGAGAGGTCCATAGTCTCACTGCTCTTACAGTAAAGAACCCCCTTCTATCATCTAGATGTAGAGCGCCCCCTACTTACAGTCTTAGGTATAATACATAATGGGGGAGATCTCTGTACTGACCCCTGATATATTATGACATAGTTTATTATAGTGCCCCCTTCTTACAGTCTTAGGTATAATAGATAATGGGGGAGATCTCTGTACTGACTCCTGATATATTATACATAGTTATTAGAGCGCCCCCTTGTTACAGTCCTGGGTATAATAGTTGATGGGAGAGATCTCTGTACTGACCCTGATATATCTATACATGGTTATTAGAGCACCTCCTTGTTACAGTCCTGGGTATAATAGATGATGGAAGAGATCTCTGTACTGACCCCTGATATCATTATACATAGTTATTAGAGCGCCCCCTTCTTACAGCCCTGGGGATAATAGATGATGGGAGAGATCTCTGTACTGACCCCTGATATATCTGTACATAGTTATTAGAGTGCCCCTTGTTACAGTCCGGGGTATAATAGATGATGGAAGAAATCTCTGTACTGACCCCTGATATATCTATACATGGTTATTAGAGCGCCCCCTTCTTACAGTTTTAGGTATAATAGATGATTGGGAAGATCTCTGTACTGACCCTCATATATTATACATAGTTATTAGAGCGCTGCCTTGTTACAGTCCTAGGTATAATATATGATGGGAGAGATCTCTGTACTGACCCTCATATATTATACATAGTTATTAGAGCGCACCCTTGTTACAGTCCTGGGTATAATAGATGATGGGAGAGATCTCTGTACTGACCGCTGATATATCTATATATAGTTATTAGAGCGCCCCCTTGTTACAGTCCTGGGTGTAATAGATGATGGGAGAGATCTCTGTACTGACCCCTGATATATCTATACATAGTTATTAGAGCACCCCCTTGTTACAGTCCTGGGTATAATAGATGACGGGAGAGATCTCTGTACTGACCCCTGATATATCTATACATAGTTATTAGAGCGCTGCCTTGTTACACTCCTAGGTATAATAGATGATGGGAGAGATCTCTGTACTGACCGCTGATATATCTATATATAGTTATTAGAGCGCCCCCTTGTTACAGTCCTGGGTGCAATAGATGATGGGAGAGATCTCTGTACTGACCCCTGATATATCTATACATAGTTATTAGAGCGCCCCCTTGTTACAGTCCTGGGTATAATAGATGATCAGAAAGATCTGTGTACTGACCCCTGATGTATTATGCATAGTTATTAGAGCGCCCCTTTGTTACACTCCTGGGTATAATAGATGATGGGAGAGATCTCTGTACTGACCCCTGTTACATTATACATAGTTATTAAAGCACCCCCTTGTTAAAGTCCTGGCTATAATAGATGATGGAAGAGATCTCTGTACTGACCCTCATATATTATACATAGTTATTAGAGCGCCCCCTTGTTACAGTCCTGTGTATAATAGATGATGGGGGAGATCTCTGTACTGAACCCTGATATATTATACATAGTTATTAGAGCGCCCCCTTGTTACAGTCCTGGGTATAATAGATGATGTAAGAGATCTCTGTACTGACCCCTGATATATTATACATAGTTATTAGAGCGCCCCCTTGTTACAGTCCTGGGTATAATAGATGATGGGAGAGATCTCTGTACGGACCCCTGATATATTATACATAGTTATTAGAGCGCCCCCTTGTTACAGTCCTGGGTATAATAGATGATGTAAGAGATCTCTGTACTGACCCCTGATATATTATACATAGTTATTAGAGCGCCCCCTTGTTACAGTCCTTGGTATAATGAATGATGGGAGAGATATCTCTGTACTGACCCCTGATATATCTATACATAGTTATTAGAGCGCCCCCTTGTTACAGTTCTGGGTATAATAAATGATGGGACAGATCTCTGTACTGTCCCCTGATATATTATATATAGTGATTAGAGCGCCCCCTTATTACAGTCCTGGGTATAATAGATGATCAGAGAGATCTGTGTACTGACCCCTGATATATTATACATAGTTATTAGAGCGCCCCTTTGTTACAGTCCTGGGTATAATAAATGATGGGACAGATCTCTGTACTGTCCCCTGATATATTATATATAGTGATTAGAGCGCCCCCTTATTACAGTCCTGGGTATAATAGATGATCAGAGAGATCTGTGTACTGACCCCTGATATATTGATACATAGTTATTAGAGCACCCCTTTGTTACAGTCCTGGGTATAATAAATGATGGGAGAGATCTCTGTACTGACCCCTGATATATCTATACATAGTTATTAGAATGCCCCCTTGTTACACTCCTGGGTATAATAGATGATGGGAGAGATCTCTGTACTGACCCCTGATCTATCTATACATAGTTATTAGAGTGCCCCCTTCTTACAGCCCTGGGGATAATAGATGATGGGAGAGATCTCTGTACTGACCCCTGATATATCTATACATAGTTATTAGAGCGCCCCCTTGTTACAGTCCTGGGTATAATAGATGATGGGAGAGATCTCTGTACTGACCCCCTGATATATCTATACATAGTTATTAGAGCGCCCCCTTGTTACAGTCCTGGGTATAATAGATGATGGAGAGATCTCTGTACTGACCCCTGATATATTATACATAGTTATTAGAGCGTCCCCTTGTTACAGTCCGGGGTATAATAGATGATGGAAGAGATCTCTGTACTGACCCCTGATATATTATACATAGTTATTAGAGCGTCCCCTTGTTACAGTCCGGGGTATAATAGATGATGGGAGAGATCTCTGTACTGACCCCCTGATATATCTATACATAGTTATTAGAGCGCCCTCTTGTTACAGTCCTGGGTATAATAGATGATGGGAGAGATCTCTGTACTGACCCCTGATATATCTATACATAGTTATTAGAGCGCCCCCTTGTTACAGTCCTGGGTGTAATAGATGATGGGAGAGATCTCTGTACTGACCCCTGATATATCTATACATAGTTATTAGAGCGCCCCCTTGTTACAGTCCTGGGTATAATAGATGATGGGAGAGATCTCTGTACTGACCCCTGATATATCTATACATGGTTATTAGAGCGCCCCCTTCTTACAGTTTTAGGTATAATAGATGATTGGGGAGATCTCTGTACTGACCCTCATATATTATACATAGTTATTAGAGCGCTCCCTTGTTACAGTCCTGGGTGTAATAGATGATGGGAGAGATCTCTGTACTGACCCTGATATATCTATACATAGTTATTAGAGCGCCCCTTTGTTACAGTCCTGGGTATAATAAATGATGGGACAGATCTCTGTACTGTCCCCTGATATATCTATACATAGTTATTAGAGTGCCCCATTGTTACAGTCCTGTGTATAATAGATGATGGGGGAGATCTCTGTACTGAACCCTGATATGCTATATATAGTTATTAGAACGCCCCCTAGTTACAGCCAAGGTATAATAGATGATGGGAGAGATCTCTGTACTGACCCCTGATATATCTATACATAGTTATTAGAGTGCCCCCTTGTTACAGTCCTGGGTATAATAGAGGATGGGAGAGATCTCTGTACTGACCCCTGATATATTATACATAGTTATTAGAGCGCCTCCTTGTTACAGTCCTGGGTATAATAGATGATGGTAGAGATCTCTGTACTGACCCCTGATATATTATACATAGTTATTAGAGCGCCTCCTTGTTACAGTCCTGGGTATAATAGACGATGGGAGAGATCTCTGTACTGACCCCTGATATACCTATACATAGTTATTAGAGTGCCCCCTTGTTACAGCCAAGGTATAATAGATGATGGGAGAGATCTCTGTACTGACCCCTGATATATCTATACATAGTTATTATAGCACGCCCTTTGTTACAGTCCTGGGTATAATAGATGATCAGAAAGATCTGTGTACTGACCCCTGATATATTATACATAGTTATTAGAGCGCCCCCTTGTTACAGTCCTGGGTATAATAAATGATGGGACAGATCTCTGTACTGTCCCCTGATATATTATACATAGTTATTAGAGCGCCCCCTTGTTACAGTCCTGGATATAATAGATGATGGGAGAGATCTCTGTACTGAACCCTGATATATTATACATAATTATTAGAGCGCCCCCTATTTACAGTCCTGGGTATAATAGATGATCAGAGAGATCTCTGTACTGACCTCTGATATATTATACATAATTATTAGTGCGCCCCCTATTTACAGTCCTGGGTATAATAGATGATGGGAGAGATCTCTGTACTGACCTCTGATATATTATACATAGTTATTAGAGCGCCCCCTTGTTACAGTCCTGGGTATAATAAACGATGGGACAGATCTCTGTACTGTCCCCTGATATATTATACACAGTTATCAGAGAGCCCCCTTGTTACAGGGGTATAACAGATGATGGTAGAGATCTCTGTACTGACCCTGATATATCTATACATAGTTATTAGAGCGCCCCCTTGTTACAGTCCTGGGTATAATAGATGATGGTAGAGATCTTTGTACTGACCCCTGATATATCTATACATGGTTATTAGAGTGCCCCCTTGTTACAGTCCTGGGTATAATAGATGATGGGAAAGATCTCCGTACTGAGCCCCTGATATATCTATACATAGTTATTAGAGCGCCCCCTTGTTACAGTCCTGGGTATAATAGATGATGGTAGAGATCTTTGTACTGACCCCTGATATATCTATACATGGTTATTAGAGTGCCCCCTTGTTACAGTCCTGGGTATAATAGATGATGGGGAGAGATCTCTGTACTGACCCCTGATATATCTATACATAGTTATTAGAGCGCCCCCTTGTTACAGTCCTGTGTATAATAGATGATGGGAGAGATCTCTGTACTGACCCCTGATATATCTATACATAGTTATTAGAGCGCCCCCTTGTCATAGTCCTGCGTATAATAGATGATGGGAGAGATCTCTGTACTGACCCCTGATATATCTATACATAGTTATTAGAGCGCCCCCTTGTCATAGTCCTGCGTATAATAGATGATGGGAGAGATCTCTGTACTGACCCCTGATATATCTATACATAGTTATTAGAGCGCCCCCTTGTCATAGTCCTGCGTATAATAGATGATGGGAGAGATCTCTGTACTGACCCCTGATATATCTATACATAGTTATTAGAGCGCCCCCTTGTCATAGTCCTGCGTATAATAGATGATGGGAGAGATCTCTGTACTGACCCCTGATATATCTATACATAGTTATTAGAGCGCCCCCTTGTCATAGTCCTGCGTATAATAGATGATGGGAGAGATCTCTGTACTGACCCCTGATATATTATACAGAGTTATTTGTTTGCCGCCAAGCCTACTTTTTTCAAAACGAAATAACCCTAGTTTGATATCCTCTCTGGATATTGTAGTTCGCCCATTCCGTTTATTACTTTATTTGCCCTTTTTATACCCACTCAAGCTCTGATATGTCCTTCTTGAGTACTGGCGCCCAAACCTGTCCCCATATTCCATGTGTGGTCTGACCAGTGACTTGTGAAGAGGAAGAACAATGTTCCCATCATGCGCCCCTAGACCTCTTCTGATGTCCCCCATGATTCTATTTGCCTTGGCAGCAGCTGCCTGACACTGGTCGCTCCAGTTAAGCTTACAGTTTTAACACCCCCCCCCCCCCCCCCCCCCCCGTCCTTCTCCATGCTGGTGTCCCCAGCGGTTTCCCATTTAGTGTGTAATGATGACATGTATTTCCTGCCTGTGTGCAGACCCTCACATGTATCAGTGTTCCCCCTCAGCTGACATTTTTCTGCCCCCAACTTATCCAGATGCTCTTGCGCCATGCTTTTTAAAATAAATCTTATGCTTTCCCGTGGATCCACGGTACGGCGTCAGTTGTGGCCGGGCTGTGGTTTGGATGACTTTCATTGACTTCAATGGAAGCTGACCATGTGGGAAACCACAGAAAAGGGAGCAGGCTGCATTTTTTTACCACACGTGCGATCCGCTTGCCTGCGAAAAAATTACATCCACAGGTATTTAATTACCTGTGGATGTCCAGTAAATATCTATTGGCATATTGAACTGCCAATCATCCATGCAGGTGACCCGCACAGATTCCACAATTCAATTATGTCCGTGGACATGAGGCCTTATTGGAGAGTTTACGTTATCACTCTGCATCTCATCTGACATCTCATTTTCCTCTGTGCATACACTGGAGAAAAAACTATTTAATAGATTTGCTTTCTCCTCATCACCCTCTACAATTTCTCCTACATTATTTATTAAAGGGCCAGCACTTTGAGAATTAATCTTATTAATTAATCTTAAAATTACTGTTTATATAATTGAAGAACAGTTTGGGGTTAGTTTTGCTCTCTTTGGTAATAAGTCTCTTTGTCTCCATCTTAGTTGTTTTATCTGATTTTTGCATAATTTATTTTTTTTCTTATAGGTCTTTAGTGCTTCTTTGCTGCCTTTTTATTTTAGAAGTTTAAACGGCATGCTGCAGCATAATCTGAGGCTGTGCCCAGCGGCGGTGTGTACCTGCCATTACGCTTCTTCATCTGTACTGCGATTGGTCCATACGGCTTACCATTGGACATGCGCAGCATAGTTAATTTTTCTAAAACTCCTGATGTCAATTGCGGATCGGTTGGCTTCCATTAACTTTACGCCGTCTGCGTGAAATCCGCACAAAAATCGATCATGTTGCAAATTTTATTCCGCAAGTTACAAATCTCTGTCTGCTCGTGTAAGTGGACATACGGACGCTCCATTGGTTTTAATTGGTGTGACATGCAGTGGATCGTCCACATGGAAGACTATCACGGATTCTCCAATTTAAACCCTGTCATGTGCCGGCGGCCTAAGTAACTAGGATGTTAGTAACCTTCCCCATTTATTGTCCGTGCTCTTATTTCTGAGGACATTCTCCCAGTCAGTGAGGTGAAGGCCGTCTCTGAGCTGATGGAACTTGGCCTTCCTAAAGTTTTGTATTTTTGTAGCTCCTCTATAAAACGCTCTCTTGAAAGACAAGGGGAAATGTATATTCTGGTCACTATTTCCCCGGTGCCTCCCGCCTGCACCCCTATTATTCTGTCAGGTCTGTTGGTTAGTATTAAGTCCACAATGGCCGTCCCTCTAGTCGGGTCCTCTACAAGTTGGGTAATTATCTTTAGCAATTGACAGGAAGTCGTTCCCTACATTAGATCCGCAGGTTTCGGCTTCCCAGTTTATATCTGTCTAGTTACAGTCCCCCATAATAATGACCTTCTTGTGATTTGCTGCTTCATCTATTTGCCTCAGTAATAGATGTTCAGCGGCTTCTGTTATATTTGGGGTCTATCTCTCTGTATCTCCACCTAGAGACCCCAAATGTTCACCTCCCCCCATACATCTTTCCATAATGCGGGCTTTACACAGGGTTTTACATAAAGACAAGCCCCCCAGCCCTCTTTCTGGCTGTTAGGTTCTCTTCACAGCAGAGTGTAACCCTGTAAGTTCACCACCCAGTCACCGCGTTCATCCAGCCAGGTCTCCGATATTCCCACTATGTCGTAGTTTTCATCAGACAATATTACTTCTAGCATTAGAAGTAGAATGCTCCGAGCAAACCGAAGGAAAACACTTGGCGCATGCGTACGTCATGGCAAGAGATGTTCCCAGTAACTATAGAGAGCCTCAACATCAAGACTGCCTTACTAATTGAGACTCCCTCAAGATGTCTTATTACGTCCATCGTGTCACGGACGTCAGAGGGGAGGGCTTCAACAAAAGGGCGTAAAATTCTATCAAGGTAAATGCTGGAGTTCTGACAGAGACAGCCAATGCCAGAAACTATGATGTCTGCTCTGGTACCCCACTAGTAATGGTGACCCCTCCAATACTGCTCCCTGTGGTACCCCACTAGTAATGGTGACCCCTCCAATACTGCTCCCTGTGGTACCCCACTAGTAATGGTGACCCCTCCAATACTGCTCCCTGTGGTACCCCACTAGTAATGGTGACCCCTCCAATACTGCTCCCTGTGGTACCCCACTAGTAATAGTGACCCCTCCAATACTGCCCTCTGTGGTACCTCACTAGTAATGGTGACCCTCTCAAATACTGCCCTTTATGGTACCCCACTAGTTATGGTGACCCCTCCAATACTGCCCTCTGTGGTACCTCACTAGTAATGGTGACCCTCTCCAATACTGCCCTCTGTGGTACCTCACTAGTAATGTTGACCCTCTCCAAAATTACCCTCTGTGGTACCTCACTAGTAATGGTCAGCCTCTCAAATACTGCCATCTGTGGTACCCCACTAGTAATGGTGACCCCTCCAATACTGCACTCTGTGGTACCTCACTAGTAATGGTGACCCCTCCAATAATACCCTCTGTGGTACCTAACTCGTAATGGTGACCCTCTCCAAAACTGCCCTCTGTGGTACCTCACTAGTAATGGTGACCCTCTCCAATACTGCCCTCTGTGGTACCTCACTAGTAATGGTGACCCTCTCCAATAATGTCCCCCGTGGTACCCCACTAGTAATGGTGACCCCTCCAATACTGCCCTCTGTGGTACCTCACTAGTAATGGTGACCCCTCCAATACTGCACTCTGTGGTACCTCACTAGTAATGGTGACCCCTCCAATAATACCCTCTGTGGTACCTAACTCGTAATGGTGACCCCTCCAATACTGCCCTCTGTGGTACCTCACTAGTAATGGTGACCCTCTCCAATACTTCCCTCTGTGGTACCTCACTAGTAATGGTGACCCCTCCAATACTGCGCTCTGTGGTACCCCACTAGTAATGGTGACCCCTCTAATACTGCCCTTTGTGGTACCTCACTAGCAATGGTGACCCCTCCAATACTGCGCTCTGTGGTACCCCACTAGTAATGGTGACCCCTCTAATACTGCCTTTTGTGGTACCTCACTAGTAATGGTGACCCCTCCAATACTGCCCTCTGTGGTACCTCACTAGTAATGGTGACCCCTCCAATACTACCCTCTGGGGTACCCCACTAGTAATGGTGACCCCTCCAATACTGCTCCCTGTGATACCTCACTAGTAATGGTGACCCTCTCCAATATTGCCCTTTGTGGTACCCCACTAGTAATGATGACCCCTCCAATACTGCCTCCTGTGGTACCCCACTAGTAATGGTGACCCCTCCAATACTGCGCTCTGTGGTACCTCACTAGTAATGGTGACCCCTCCAATACTACCCTCTGTGGTACCCCACTAGTAATGGTGACCCCTCTAATACTGCCCTCTGTGGTACCTCACTAGTAATGGTGACCCCCTCCAATACTGCTCCCTGTGGTACCCCACTAGTAATGGTGACCCCTCTAATACTGCCCTCTGTGGTACCTCACTAGTAACACCTCTAATAGTGTCCCTGGGGTACCTAGCCAGTAATGTTGACCTTTCCAATAATGTGCCATGTGGTGCCCCACTAGCATCCCCTCTAATACTGCCCCTGTGAAACTTACCAGTACAGTGACCACTTCCATAATGACCCCTGTGGTACCCCACTAGTAATGGTAATAACTCTATTACTTCCCCCTGTGGTACCCCACTAGTAATGATGACCCCTCCAATACTGCCATCTGTGGTACCCCACTAGTAATGATGACCCCTCCAATACTGCCATCTGTGGTACCCCACTAGTAAAGTTAACCCCTCCAATACTGACCGCTGTGGTACCCCACTAGTAATGATGACCCCTCCAATACTGCCATCTGTGGTACCCCACTAGTAATGATGACCCCTCCAATACTGCCATCTGTGGTACCCCACTAGTAAAGTTAACCCCTCCAATACTGACCGCTGTGGTACCCCACTAGTAATGATGACCCCTCCAATACTGCCATCTGTGGTACCCCACTAGTAATGGTGACCCCTCCAATACTGACTGCTGTGGTACCCCACTAGTAACCCCTCCAAATCTACCCCCTGTTGGAGAGGTAATGGAGGAGTCACTACCCCCTTTAGCACGCCAATAGTAACAGTGACAACTCTATTATTCCCCCTGTTGTACCCCACGAATAAAAGTGACCCCTCCTATATACGCGGAGATCGTAACAGTGGCCTCCACTCCTCGAGCTCGCTAAGGGACGTGGACAGGAAGGGTTTGGTGAGGACCCCCGTGCTCATCGTGGGGCTCCTCTGGGGTCTGCAGACGCACATCGTTGTTTCTCCTCACCATTCAATATTGTGGTGGAAGCCTCTAGATCAGCTGGGAGTAATGAAGCCCCCGACTGCCGCCCAGTCACCCTACAGACACCCCATGTACCATAATGTGGGGCAGCTCCATGTGAGGTCGGCGCATTCCTGCTGCAGCCCTCCTCTGATTACATGGTATGCTCCATCAGGGTCCGTATACTAGCGAGTCTCTCCATAATATGGGGGATGTGTGGCCCCAACATTCACTGAGTCCTTATGACGGGCCCCCAGTGTTATATATGGCAGGCTGTGGGGGCCACCAGGAGCTTCATATAAACCTCCTGCACCCCAGTGCACCCCCAAAGTGTAGGATGGTCAGCGACTGATAAATAGCGCCACATATAATAAATCTGACCAATCCTAACAAGACACTCATTAGGGCACAGCAGAAAAATGGTGCAATATGGTGCTCAAACATTACATGAAAGGGGCGTGGTCAGAAAACCCCTCCCCCTCACCAACAGCAGCTTTAGATTTGGGGTCTATTTCTTAGACAGCCCCTCCAGGTGAGATTTTTGCTCTTACTGTGGTGCAGTCTCAGGCGTAGTGAAAAGCTGCAGCTGCATCCCCCTCCTCCCCTCTCACAGCATGCAGTCTTGCAGAGACAGAGAGAAGACCTCCTTGTCTTTCCACCTTCCAACCGACCTCCCCTCAACATCTCCATTCCAGTGTCTGGCACCATCATAACCCCCAGACGGCATGCCCGATGCCTTGGGGTCACACTGGACTCTGACCTCTCCTTTGCCCCCCATATCCAATCTCTGGCCCAAACATGCCACATGCACCTCAGAAATATTGCTAAAATACGTCCGTTCCTAACCACGGACACGCTAATGACGCTCGTGGTTGCGCTCATCCACTCCCGGCTTGACTACTGCAACTCGCTACTCATTGGCCTCCCCCGCACTAGACTCGCTCCGCTCCAATCCATACTAAATGCAGCAGCTACGCTCATTTTTCTATCCAGCCATTACTCAGACGCCTCTGCATTATGCCAGTCGCTGCATTGGCTGCCCATCCACTGCAGAACTAAATGTAAACTCCTCTGCCTCACTCACAAAGCTCTGCATGGCGCTGCGCCAGCATACATCGCCTCCCTCCTGTCAGTACGCCACCATACATCGCCTCCCTACTGTCAGTACACCACCATACATCGCCTCCCTACTGTCAGTACACCACCATACATCGCCTCCCTCCTGTCAGTACACCACCATACATCGCCTCCCTCCTGTCAGTACACCACCATACATCGCCTCCCTCCTGTCAGTACACCACCATACATCGCCTCCCTCCTGTCAGTACACCACCATACATCGCCTCCCTCCTGTCAGTACACCACCATACATCGCCTCCCTCCTGTCAGTACACCACCATACATCGCCTCCCTCCTGTCAGTACACCACCATACATCGCCTCCCTCCTGTCAGTACACCACCATACATCGCCTCCCTCCTGTCAGTACACCACCATACATCGCCTCCCTACTGTCAGTACACCACCATACATCGCCTCCCTACTGTCAGTACACCACCATACATCGCCTCCCTCCTGTCAGTATACCACCATACATCGCCTCCCTACTGTCCGTACACCACCATACATCGCCTCCCTACTGTCAGTACACCACCATACATCGCCTCCCTCCTGTCAGTACACCACCATACATCGCCTCCCTCCTGTCAGTACACCACCATACATCGCCTCCCTACTGTCAGTACACCACCATACATCGCCTCCCTACTGTCAGTACACCACCATACATCGCCTCCCTACTGTCCGTACACCACCATACATCGCCTCCCTACTGTCAGTACACCACCATACATCGCCTCCCTCCTGTCAGTACACCACCATACATCGCCTCCCTCCTGTCAGTACACCACCATACATCGCCTCCCTACTGTCAGTACACCACCATACATCGCCTCCCTACTGTCAGTACACCACCATACATCGCCTCCCTACTGTCAGTACACCACCATACATCGCCTCCCTACTGTCAGTACACCACCATACATCGCCTCCCTACTGTCAGTACACCACCATACATCGCCTCCCTCCTGTCAGTACACCACCATACATCGCCTCCCTACTGTCAGTACACCACCATACATCGCCTCCCTACTGTCCATACACCACCATACATCGCCTCCCTACTGTCAGTACACCACCATACATCGCCTCCCTACTGTCAGTACACCACCATACATCGCCTCCCTCCTGTCCGTACACCACCATACATCACCTCCCTACTGTCAGTACACCACCATACATCGCCTCCCTCCTGTCAGTACACCACCATACATCGCCTCCCTCCTGTCAGTACACCACCATACATCGCCTCCCTCCTGTCAGTACACCACCATACATCGCCTCCCTACTGTCAGCACACCACCATACATCGCCTCCCTCCAGTCAGTACACCACCATACATCGCCTCCCTACTGTCAGTACACCACCATACATCGCCTCCCTACTGTCAGTACACCACCATACATCGCCTCCCTACTGTCAGTATACCACCATACATCGCCTCCCTCCTGTCAGTACACCACCATACATAGAGTCAGCGCGCAACACCAGCTCTGCGGTACTAGAGTCAGCGCGCAGCACCAGCTCTGATGTACTAGAGTCAGCGCGCAGCACCAGCTCTGCGGTACTAGAGTCAGCGCGCAGCACCAGCTCTGCGTACTAGAGTCAGCGCGCAGCACCAGCTCTGCGTACTAGAGTCAGCGCGCAGCACCAGCTCTGCGGTACTAGAGTCAGCGCGCAGCACCAGCTCTGCCGTACTAGAGTCAGCGCGCAGCACAAGCTCTGCCGTACTAGAGTCAGCGCGCAGCACAAGCTCTGCCGTACTAGAGTCAGCACGCAGCACCAGCTCTGCCGTACTAGAGTCAGCGCGCGGCACCAGCTCTGCGTACTAGAGTCAGCGCGCGGCACCAGCTCTGCGGTACTAGAGTCAGCGCGCGGCACCAGCTCTGCGGTACTAGAGTCAGCGCGCAGCACCAGCTCTGCCGTACTAGAGTCAGCGCGCAGCACCAGCTCTGATGTACTAGAGTCAGCGCGCAGCACCAGCTCTGCGGTACTAGAGTCAGCGCGCAGCACCAGCTCTGCGTACTAGAGTCAGCGCGCAGCACCAGCTCTGCGTACTAGAGTCAGTGCGCAGCACCAGCTCTGCCGTACTAGAGTCAGCGCGCGGCACCAGCTCTGCGTACTAGAGTCAGCGCGCGGCACCAGCTCTGCGGTACTAGAGTCAGCGCGCGGCACCAGCTCTGCGGTACTAGAGTCAGCGCGCGGCACCAGCTCTGCGGTACTAGAGTCAGCGCGCGGCACCAGCTCTGTGGTACTAGAGTCAGCGTGCGGCACCAGCTCTGCGGAACTAGAGTCAGCGCGCGGCACCAGCTCTGCGTTACTAGAGTCAGCGCGCGGCACCAGCTCTGCCGTACTAGAGTCAGCGCGCGGCACCAGCTCTGCGGTACTAGAGTCAGCGCGCAGCACCTGCTCTGCCGTACTAGAATCAGCGCGCAGCACCAGCTCTGCGGTACTAGAGTCAGCGCGCAGCACCAGCTCTGCGGTACTAGAGTCAGCGCGCAGCACCAGCTCTGCCGTACTAGAGTCAGCGCGCAGCACCAGCTCTGCCGTACTAGAGTCAGCGCGCAGCACCAGCTCTGCGGTACTAGAGTCAGCGCGCAGCACCAGCTCTGCCGTACTAGAGTCAGCGTGCAGCACCAGCTCTGATGTACTAGAGTCAGCGCGCAGCACCAGCTCTGCGGTACTAGAGTCAGCGTGCAGCACCAGCTCTGCGGTACTAGAGTCAGCGCGCAGCACCAGCTCTGCGTACTAGAGTCAGCGCGCAGCGCCAGCTCTGCCGTACTAGAGTCAGTGCGCAGCACCAGCTCTGCCGTACTAGAGTCAGCGCGCAGCGCCAGCTCTGCCGTACTAGAGTCAGTGCGCAGCACCAGCTCTGCCGTACTAGAGTCAGTGCGCAGCACCAGCTCTGCCGTACTAGAGTCACCGCGCAGCGCCAGCTCTGCCGTACTAGAGTCACCGCGCAGCACCAGCTCTGCCCTACTAGAGTCAGCGTGCAGCACCAGCTCTGCGTACTAGAGTCAGTGCGCAGCACCAGCTCTGCGGTACTAGAGTCAGCGCGCGGCACCAGCTCTGCGGTACTAGAGTCAGCGCGCGGCACCAGCTCTGCCGTACTAGAGTCAGCGCGCAGCACCAGCTCTGTGGTACTAGAGTCAGCGTGCAGCACCAGCTCTGCCGTACTAGAGTCAGCGCGCGGCACCAGCTCTGCGGTACTAGAGTCAGCGCGCGGCACCAGCTCTGCGGTACTAGAGTCAGCGCGCAGCGCCAGCTCTGCCGTACTAGAGTCAGCGCGCTGCACCAGCTCTGCCGTACTAGAGTCAGTGCGCAGCGCCAGCTCTGCCGTACTAGAGTCAGCGCGCAGCACCAGCTCTGATGTACTAGAGTCAGCGCGCAGCACCAGCTCTGCCGTACTAGAGTCAGCGCGCAGCACCAGCTCTGATGTACTAGAGTCAGCGCGCAGCGCCAGCTCTGCCGTACTAGAGTCAGTGCGCAGCACCAGCTCTGCCGTACTAGAGTCAGCGCGCAGCACCAGCTCTGCGTACTAGAGTCAGCGCGCGGCACCAGCTCTGCGGTACTAGAGTCAGCGCGCAGCACCAGCTATGCGTACTAGAGTCAGTGCGCAGCACCAGCTCTGCCGTACTAGAGTCAGCGCGCAGCACCAGCTATGCGTACTAGAGTCAGTGCGCAGCACCAGCTCTGCCGTACTAGAGTCAGCGCGCAGCACCAGCTCTGCGGTACTAGAGTCAGCGCGCGGCACCAGCTCTGCGGTACTAGAGTCAGCGCGCGGCACCAGCTCTGCGGTACTAGAGTCAGCGCGCAGCGCCAGCTCTGCCGTACTAGAGTCAGCACGCAGCACCAGCTCTGCCGTACTAGAGTCAGCGCGCAGCACCAGCTCTGCCGTACTAGAGTCAGCGCGCAGCACCAGCTATGCGTACTAGAGTCAGTGCGCAGCACCAGCTCTGCCGTACTAGAGTCAGCGCGCAGCACCAGCTATGCGTACTAGAGTCAGTGCGCAGCACCAGCTCTGCCGTACTAGAGTCAGCGCGCAGCACCAGCTCTGCCGTACTAGAGTCAGCGCGCAGCACCAGCTCTGCGGTACTAGAGTCAGCGCGCGGCACCAGCTCTGCGGTACTAGAGTCAGCGCGCGGCACCAGCTCTGCGGTACTAGAGTCAGCGCGCAGCGCCAGCTCTGCCGTACTAGAGTCAGCGCGCAGCACCAGCTCTGCCGTACTAGAGTCAGTGCGCAGTACCAGCTCTGCCGTACTAGAGTCAGCGCGCAGCACCAGCTCTGCCGTACTAGAGTCAGCGCGCAGCACCAGCTCTGCGTACTAGAGTCAGCGCGCGGCACCAGCTCTGCGGTACTAGAGTCAGCGCGCAGCACCTGCTGTGCCGTACTAGAGTCAGCGCGCGGCACCAGCTCTGGCGTACTAAAGTCAGCGCGCGGCACCAGCTCTGCGGTACTAGAGTCAGCGCGCGGCACCAGCTCTGCCGTACTAGAGTCAGCGCGCAGCACCAGCTCTGCCGTACTAGAGTCAGCGCGCAGCACCAGCTCTGCGTACTAGAGTCAGCGCGCAGCACCAGCTCTCCGGTACTAGAGTCAGCGCGCAGCACCAGCTCTGCCGTACTAGAGTCAGCGCGCAGCACCAGCTCTGCCATACTAGAGTCAGCGCGCAGCACCAGCTCTGCGTAATAGAGTCAGCGCGCAGCACCAGCTCTGCGGTACTAGAGTCAGCGCGCGGCACCAGCTCAGCGGTACTAGAGTCAGCGCGCAGCACAAGCTCTGCGGTACTAGAGTCAGCACGCAGCACCAGCTCTGCGGTACTAGAGTCAGCGCGCAGCACCAGCTCTGCGGTACTAGAGTCAGCGCGCGGCACCAGCTCAGCGGTACTAGAGTCAGCGCGCAGCACAAGCTCTGCGGTACTAGAGTCAGCGCGCAGCACCAGCTCTGCGGTACTAGAGTCAGCGCGCAGCACCAGCTTTGCTGTACTAGAGTCAGCGCGCAGCATTAGCTCTGCCGTACTAGAGTCAGCGCGCGGCACCAGCTCTGCGGTACTAGAGTCAGCGCGCAGCGCCAGCTCTGCCGTACTAGAGTCAGCGCGCAGCACCAGCTCTGCCGTACTAGAGTCAGTGCGCAGTACCAGCTCTGCCGTACTAGAGTCAGCGCGCAGCACCAGCTCTGCCGTACTAGAGTCAGCGCGCAGCACCAGCTCTGCGTACTAGAGTCAGCGCGCGGCACCAGCTCTGCGGTACTAGAGTCAGCGCGCAGCACCTGCTGTGCCGTACTAGAGTCAGCGCGCGGCACCAGCTCTGGCGTACTAAAGTCAGCGCGCGGCACCAGCTCTGCGGTACTAGAGTCAGCGCGCGGCACCAGCTCTGCCGTACTAGAGTCAGCGCGCAGCACCAGCTCTGCCGTACTAGAGTCAGCGCGCAGCACCAGCTCTGCGTACTAGAGTCAGCGCGCAGCACCAGCTCTCCGGTACTAGAGTCAGCGCGCAGCACCAGCTCTGCCGTACTAGAGTCAGCGCGCAGCACCAGCTCTGCCATACTAGAGTCAGCGCGCAGCACCAGCTCTGCGTAATAGAGTCAGCGCGCAGCACCAGCTCTGCGGTACTAGAGTCAGCGCGCGGCACCAGCTCAGCGGTACTAGAGTCAGCGCGCAGCACAAGCTCTGCGGTACTAGAGTCAGCACGCAGCACCAGCTCTGCGGTACTAGAGTCAGCGCGCAGCACCAGCTCTGCGGTACTAGAGTCAGCGCGCGGCACCAGCTCAGCGGTACTAGAGTCAGCGCGCAGCACAAGCTCTGCGGTACTAGAGTCAGCGCGCAGCACCAGCTCTGCGGTACTAGAGTCAGCGCGCAGCACCAGCTTTGCTGTACTAGAGTCAGCGCGCAGCATTAGCTCTGCCGTACTAGAGTCAGCGCGCGGCACCAGCTCTGCCGTACTAGAGTCAGCGCGCAGCACCAGCTCTGCCGTACTAGAGTCAGCGCGCAGCACCTGCTCTGCCGTACTAGAGTCAGCGCGCGGCACCAGCTCTGCCGTACTAGAGTCAGCGCGCGGCACCAGCTCTGCGTACTAGAGTCAGCGCGCAGCACCAGCTCTGCGGTACTAGAGTTAGCGCGCAGCACCAGCTCTGCGGTACTAAAGTCAGCGCGCAGCACCAGCTCTGCGTACTAGAGTCAGCACGCGGCACCAGCTCTGCGTACTAGAGTCAGCGCGCGGCACCAGCTCTGCGTACTAGAGTCAGCGCGCAGCACCAGCTCTGCGGTACTAGAGTCAGCGCGCGGCACCAGCTCTGCCGTACTAGAGTCAGCGCGCGGCACCAGCTCTGCGTACTAGAGTCAGCGCGCAGCACCAGCTCTGCGGTACTAGAGTCAGCGCGCAGCACCAGCTCTCCGGTACTAGAGTCAGCGCGCAGCACCAGCTCTGCCGTACTAGAGTCAGCGCGCAGCACCAGCTCTGCGGTACTAGAGTCAGCGCGCGGCACCAGCTCTGCCGTACTAGAGTCAGCGCGCGGCACCAGCTCTGCGGTACTAGAGTCAGCGCGCAGCACCATCTCTGCGGTACTAGAGTCAGCGCGCAGCACCAGCTCTGCCGTACTAGAGCCACCGCGCAGCACCAGCTCTGCATACTAGAGTCAGCGTGCAGCACCAGCTCTGCGGTACTAGAGTCACCGCGCAGCACCAGCTCTGCCGTACTAGAGTCAGCGCGCAGCACCAGCTCTGCGGTACTAGAGTCAGCGCGCAGCACCATCTCTGCGGTACTAGAGTCACTGCGCAGCACCAGCTCTGCCGTACTAGAGTCAGCGCGCAGCACCAGCTCTGCCGTACTAGAGTCAGCGCGCAGCACCAGCTCTGATGTACTAGAGTCAGCGCGCAGCACCAGCTCTGCCGTACTAGAGTCAGCGCGCAGCACCAGCTCTGCCGTACTAGAGTCAGCGCGCAGCACCAGCTCTGCGTACTAGAGTCAGCGCGCAGCACCAGCTCTGCCGTACTAGAGTCAGCGCGCAGCACCAGCTCTGCCGTACTAAAGTCAGCGCGCAGCACCAGCTCTGCCGTACTAGAGTCAGCGCGCAGCACCAGCTCTGCCGTACTAGAGTCAGCGCGCAGCACCAGCTCTGCCGTACTAGAGTCAGCGCGCAGAACCAGCTCTGCGTACTAGAGTCAGCGTGCAGCACCAGCTCTGCCGTACTAGAGTCAGCGAGCAGCACCAGCTCTGTGTACTAGAGTCAGCGCGCAGCACCAGCTCTGCCGTACTAGAGTCAGCGCGCAGCACCAGCTCTGCGTACTAGAGTCAGCGCGCAGCACCAGCTCTGCCGTACTAGAGTCAGCGCGCAGCACCAGCTTTGCGGTACTAGAGTCAGCGCGCAGCACCATCTCTGCGGTACTAGAGTCAGCGCGCAGCACCAGCTCTGCCGTACTAGAGTCACCGCGCAGCACCAGCTCTGCATACTAGAGTCAACGCGCAGCACCAGCTCTGATGTACTAGAGTCAGCGCGCGGCACCAACTCTGCCGTACTAGAGTCAGCGCGCAGCACCAGCTCTGCGGTACTAGAGTCAGCGCGCAGCACAAGCTCTGCGGTACTAGAGTCAGCGCGCAGCACCAGCTCTGCCATACTAGAGTCAGCGCGCAGCACCAGCTCTGCGTACTAGAGTCAGCGTGCAGCACCAGCTCTGCCGTACTAGAGTCAGCGCGCGGCACCAGCTCTGTGGTACTAGAGTCAGCGTGCAGCACCAGCTCTGCCATACTAGAGTCAGCGCGCAGCACCAGCTCTGCCGTACTAGAGTCAGCGCGCAGCACCTGCTCTGCGTAATAGAGTCAGCGCGCGGCACCAGCTCTGCGGTACTAGAGTCAGCGCGCGGCACCAGCTCTGCGGTACTAGAGTCAGCGCGCAGCACCAGCTCTGCTGTACTAGAGTCAGCGCGCAGCACCAGCTCTGCCGTACTAGAGTCAGCGCGCAGCACCAGCTCTGCGGTACTAGAGTCAGCGCGCAGCACCAGCTCTGCGGTACTAGAGTCAGCGCGCAGCACCAGCTCTGCGGTACTAGAATCAGCGTGCAGCACCAGCTCTGATGTACTAGAGTCAGCGCGCAGCACCAGCTCTGCGTACTAGAGTCAGCGCGCGGCACCAGCTCTGCCGTGCTAGAGTCAGCGCGCGGCAGCAGCTCTGCGGTACTAGAGTCAGCGCGCAGCACCAGCTCTGCGTAATAGAGTCAGCGCACAGCACCAGCTCTGCCGTACTAGAGTCAGCGCGCGGCACCAGCTCTGCGGTACTAGAGTCAGCGTGCAGCACCAGCTCTGCCGTACTAGAGTCAGCGCGCGGCACCAGCTCTGCCGTACTAGAGTCAGCGCGCAGCACCAGCTCTGATGTACTAGAGTCAGCGCGCAGCACCAGCTCTGATGTACTAGAGTCAGCGTGCAGCACCAGCTCTGCCATACTAGAGTCAGCGCGCAGCACCAGCTCAACTGCGCTCTAATTAGTGCTGGAGCCAGTGCTGGAGCCTGTGCTGTACTAGAATCAGTGCGTAGTTCCTGGCGGTGACCACAGGGGGCAGTATTAGACCGCTGTCCTTGTGGTTGATCACATGAGGCAGTATTGGACTGCAGCCCCCTTTGGTAAACACAGGGGGGCAGTGTTAGACTGCAGTTCCTGGTGGTGTCCATATGGGGCAGTATTGGACTGCAGTTCTTGTTGGTGATCACAGGGGGTAGTATTTGACTTGAGTTCCCAATGGTGACCAGAGGGGGCAGTCTTGGACTGCAGTCTCTGGTGATGACCACATAGGGCAGAATTGTACTGCAATACTTGACAGTGGCCACATGGGGCAGTATTGGACTTTTGTTCCTGGTGGTAACACAGTGGGTAGTATTAGACGGAAGATATTGGGGGTAACAACAGGGGGGGGGGGGGCAGTATTGAGGTGCAGTTTCTGTTGCTGACCACAGGGGGAAGGATGCTAATGGAAAGCAGTTCCTGGTGGTGACAACAGCGGGGCAGTAATGGACTGCAGTTTCTGGTCATGACCACTGGGGGGCAATATTGGAATGCAGTCCCTGCTGGTGAACAGGGGGGCAGTATTTTATTTCAGCTCCTGGGGGTGACCACTGCGCAGCAAAAATGGACTGCAGTTCCTGGTCGTGACCAGGGGATGGGGGGGGGGGGGGGGGGGGGGGGTGGCGGGGGCAGTATTGGACTGCAGTTGCTTTTGGTGACCACGGGGGGCATTTATGGACTGCAGTTCCAGGTCATGAAAAAAGCAGGGGAGTAATGGACTGCAGTTTCTGGTGTTGACCACTACGGGCAGTATTGGACTGCAGTTCCCATTGGTGACCACAGGGGGGCAGTATTGGAATGCAGTTCCTGGTGGTGATTACAGGAGGCATTATTGTACTACAGTCCCTGGTGGTGAACACAGGGTGGAGTATTGGCCTGCATTCCATAGTGGTGACCACTGGGGGCAGTAAAGCACTGCAGTTGCTGGTGGTGACCACTGGGGGCAATATTGGACTGCAGAGGGTAGTGTTGGGTTGAACTTCCAAGTGGTTACCACGGGTGTTAGTATTGGACTGCAGCTCCAAATTGTGACTATGGCGAGTAGTATTGGGTTGAAGATCCTGGTGGTGACACAGGGGTCAGTATTGGACTGTAGTTCCTGGTGTTGACCACAGGGGGCAGTTGTGGACTGCAGTTAATGGTAGTAACCACAGGGGGAAGTATTGGACTGCAGTCCCTGGTGGTGACCATATGGGGCAGTATTGGACTGCAGTTTCTAGTGATGACCACAGGGGGCAGTATTAGACTGCAACACCTGATGGTGACCACATGGGGTCAGTATTGGACTATAATACCTGGTGGAGACCCCATGGGTCAATATTGGACTGCAGTACCTAGTGGTGACCACATGGGGCAGTAATAGAATGTAGTTGCAGGTGGAGACACAGGGGGCAGCATTGGGCTATAGATCCTTGTGGTGACAAAGGGGGCAGTATTGAACTTCACTTCATGGTGTTGACCAAAGGGGGCAGTTTTGGACTGTAGTTATGGTGGAAACCACGGGGGGCAGTATTGTTCTGCAGTTATTAGCAGTGACCACGGAGGGCAGTATTGTTCTGCAGTTATTAGCAGTGACCACGGAGGGCAGTATTGTTCTGCAGTTATTAGCAGTGACCACGGGGGGCAGTATTGTTCTGCAGTTATTAGCAGTGACCACGGGGGGCAGTATTGCTCTGCAGTTATTAGCAGTGACCACGGGGGGCAGTATTTCCCTGCAGAACCTGATGGTGACCACATGGGACAGTATTGGATGGCATTTCCTGGTGGTGACCACGGGGGGGGGGGGGGGGGGCAGTATTAGGCTGCAGTTCCTGGTGATGACCGACGGAGGGGCAGTATTGGAATGCAGTTCCTTATGCTGACTACAGGGGCGGAGGGGGAGCAGTATTGCACTGCAGTTCATGGTGGTGACCACGGGGGGCAGTATTGGGCTGCAGTTAATGACTTGCTTTGTGTCTTCCAGCCCCCTAGTGTTGTATTTGCGGATGCGACTGAGCCATGTAGGTAATTGAATCAGCAGAGGATAATCTTCTATGATGCTGATATTTAGAGGAATGGCGGGCGGTGGAGCTGCGCAATTTTATTACAACTCACCACATAATGCGCCCAACCGAATCAGCCTGACAGCGGATATTAGTGAGTAATGATGGCGATTGTGGCACACAGTGTCAGGCGGCTGCTGCCAAGGCTGCTGGGACGACGAGATATATAAGAGATGTCGTATCTGTTCTACCTGTTACCGAGGGGCGCTGATAAGTCTTTGGCTTTGTGTTCTTGTTTCTATGGTAACGGATGTTACATCACATGAAAGCCTTATGTGTCTAATATATGTTTGTAGCTTATGGCCACAGCGATCTCGGCACGCAGGAAAACAAAATGGCGGAGTCTAAGGCGATATTCATAGCCAATGAGAGCAGAGGAGTGATAAAGTCGGTGCAGGATATTCCTGGTGATATGTGGCAGACATCGGGGGGTCAATGCTCTTCATACTCTACAGTTATGGACTGGGTGCCACTTCAGCCCCAATGATGAGGAACGTCCTGGACGACCGAGAGAGGTTGTTGTTCCGGAGATCGCCGATGCTGCGCACAACCTCATACTGGAGAATCGGCCGGCGGCAGGAATAGCCGCCATCATGGGGGATTCTGGGGAACGGGTTTGTGTCATTATCCATGAAGAAGCCATCTGCAAAGTGGGTCCCCAAATGTCTGACAACAGATCAGAAGAGCATCGAGTGACAACTGCCCGGTCCATTTGTCAGCGATTCCAGACTGATAAGAACTTCCTGGACCGACTGGTCACCATGGATGAGACCTGGATTTATGTGTATGACCCTGAAACCAAGGAGCGGTCAGAGAGTGGAGGCCCAGTGGTCCTCAGCCACTAAGGGGATGGCGTCTGTGTACAGATATATACAGCCACCACTAGGGGGAGCTCACTACATACAGATATATACAGTCACCACTAGGGGTAGCAGTCAGAGAGTGGAGGCCAAGTGGTTCTCAGCCACTAAGGTGATGGCGTCTGTGTACAGATATATACAGCCACCACTAGGGGGAGCTCACTACATACAGATATATACAGCCACCACTAGGGGGAGCTCACTACATACAGATATATACAGCCACCACTAGGGGGAGCTCAATACATACAGATATATACAGCCACCACTAGGGGGAGCTCACTACATACAGATATATACAGCCACCACTAGGGGGAGCTCAGTACATACAGATATATACAGCCACCACTAGGGGGAGCAGTCAGAGAGTGGAGGCCAAGTGGTTCTCAGCCACTAAGGTGATGGCGTCTGTGTTCTGGGATAAGGAGGGCATGCTGCTAGTGGACGACCTTCACAATGGTTCCACCATCAATACAAGGTATTACATTGAACTTTTGGACCAATTGAAGGCCGCTCTGAAGACCAAAAGGTGCAGCAAGCTGTCCAAAGGCATCTTGTTCCTGCAAGACAACGCCTCCGCTCACACAGCACAAGCGACCGCGGCAAAACTGGTGGAGCTAGGCTTCCCGCTGGTCGACCACCCACCTTATTCACCAGATCTCGCTCCCTCCGACTAGCATCTGTTTCCAGAAGTAACATCTCAAGGGGACCAAACTTCACCCCATTCCTGATGCCATGGCTGCTACGGATGACTGGTTTGAGGCACAACTGAAATCCTCCTTTTTGCAAGGCTTACAGAACTTGGAATCCCGATGTAAGAAGTGTGTTGGCATCAGTGGAGGAGGATGGGGGAGAAATGGAAAGTTCCATCTTCCTACCTCGTTTGTTTCTGGGTAAGACCAAAGACTTATCAGCCCCCCCCCCCCCTCGTATAAGTCGCCGTCGTGCGCCGAATGTCTGTTCTTTAATTCAAAATTTGAAGCAAACTTAATACATTAAGACATTATACTGATGCTGGGTAGGGATGACATCAGGGAGTATTGGCCCCAGTGAGTGATGACGCCGGCAAGTGATGACCGGTGAGCGTTAGCCCCAGTGAGTGATGACGTTGGTGAGTGATGTCATCAGTGAGTGTTGCTACCAGTGAGTAATGACATCAGTGAGTGATGATGCCAGGGAGTGTTGGTCCCAGTGAGTGCTGAGGTGCGTGAGCGATGACGCCAGTGAGTGTTGGAGGCGGTGGGTGATGACGCTGGTGAGTGTGTAGCCTCAGTGAGTGCTGACGCGGTGAGTGAGATGTCATCAGTGAGTGTTGGAGGTGGTGGGTGATGACGCTGGTGAGTGTGTAGCCTCAGTGAGTGCTGACGCGGTGAGTGTGTAGCCTCAGTGAGTGCTGACGCGGTGAGTGTTTGGGTGCTGGTGAGTGATGACGCCAGTGAGTGATATCAGTAAGGAATGACACTTACAAACCTTATAGTCTACTTGTAGATTTGTGCCCTGCACCATCCTTGGAATAGAAGGTCTCCAGTGGCGACTGTTATCAGCCTGCCCAGGTACTCACACATAGCGAGCCATCACCACCGGATTGGAGTATTCCAGAGCGTCACCTGGCGAGGCCGCACCTTGTGACTGTATAGTGGCCCAGAGGGTCCTGCAGGATAGCCACACAATCATTCATTCAAAAAATACCTTGCTATGTGCTCCTCCGGGGACTTAGAGGGTATCGCACATGAGAAAGACCCTATGTTCTCCCTTCTTCACGGGCTGTAAGCTATTCTGTTCGGCAACAGCTGGCTCCCGATTGGTTGTTAGCCATAAAAATCCCTGATTGGTAGAGCGGAAAGGAGAAGACACAAGCCCCAGGAAAGTGAGCAGGGCAAGGCGGGATGTGAGGCGTGATTAGAGAGAAAGTGCGGGAGTTGAGCAGGAAGTGTAGGAGGAGTTTAGGAGAAGTAAGGAGGAGGAAGGAGGTGGACAGCAGTGCTGCAGAAACTAGCGTTGTCCGGAGTGGAGAGTGGGAGTTAAAAAGCTTCTAAAACAAAGTGCAGTGTGGAGGAGAGACTGGACCTATCTACACAGCACCGAGTCCCTGTAAACATAGAGCCAGGGAAAGTGCAGTGTGGAGGAGAGACTGGACCTATCTGCACAGCACTGAGTCCCTGTAAACATAGAGCCAGGGAAAGTGCAGTGTGCAGGAGAGACTGGACCTATCTGCACAGCACTGAGTCCCTGTAAACATAGAGCCAGGAGAGTGCAGTGTGGAGGAGAGACTGGACCTATCCACACAGCACTGAGTCCCTGTGAAAGATAGAGCCAGGGAGCATGCAAGTGGCCCGATCCTCAATTACTTCAAGACCTTTGGAAACTGCCATCAGATTAGACTGCTGGATTTCTGTTCTAAGTAACCCTTAATAATCACAGAGCGTTGAAGAGCAAAACTGCTTGTGTTCTTTAAATGTGTGGAGCGATGTTCCTTGAACGCTTCATCTGTGAGCTGTGAATACACTGCATGTGTTATACGTTGCTGAGTCGGCAAAGCTACGTGGACTCGTGTCATCAATTATTTCCTTACCATCAACCGATGTTCATCCTAAAAAGGTACTGGCGTCACGTGGCAACACCGCTGAATCATTGCTAACGTTAGTTATACCTCTTCCACTGTGCGCCACTGAGCCAGGCCCTTTGCCACCATTTTTAGGAGATGTCGCAGAGCCACCCGTGACATCCATCTTGTTTACCCGTGGTCTCCCCCACATTGACTCGCCTCCAACTCTCAACCTTCAGGGTCAGTTGCTGCCATGATGCTGACAGACTTCTACACTGTGTGGCGCTATTATTTGGTTGGCCCTGTATGCCGGTGTTATTTCGGTGCATTCCAGGTTGCAGTCTTACGGGTGCTATACGATGCTTTTCTGCATCCACTTAACGGTATTATTTCTCCGCTGTATGTCAGTATTACATGTGTGCAGTATTACACCGAATGATATGGAGCCTCCCCCCCCCCCCCAATATTTTGCGTAAATCCATTGCCTTTTATTTATCTGCTAGTGGGATACAGCTAGTCTTTCACCCCGCTGCAGAGCTGCGCTCACTAATCTGCTGGAAACAGTCAGCCGACACACCTATGCGCAGACATCCCTCTACGACGCAGGAGGTGACTGCACAAAGCCCGGAAATCAAATCACCAAGCTGTGTGCAGACTCTGAACAAGCAGGTGGTGCTGGGAGATTTCAGCTCTGAAGCCTGCAGATTAATAAATGCAGCTCTGGATGTGACTATAGAGAACACTGTAGTGTAACTGACCAGCAGAGAGCGCAGTTTATAGCGACATATCATATAGCGGAATAATCCGATCTGCTCGGTCGTTAGCAGTAAAGCTGATTACAGTAATTATCTGCAGGTAATCACCGTCTTAAATATATATGATGGGATCGATCAGTCGCCGCGGCCGCCACGAGCGCGCTAATAGGGGCGGCGCTATAGATGTTCAGCCCCTCCGTCCCAGGATGGCTTTCTGCATCGCCTCTGACAACCAGCCATCCTCATCCGAGTGGGGTGTCTCATGTCTTGATCTCATGGGTCTTCTGGGTCTCGGCGACGCCGCGGCCTCCGCTGCCCCCGTAGCTGACATCACCGATCTCAGCGGTTCAGGAGGAAAACATGTAACGCGATCCGTGTAAACACACAGCGGGGTCAGTGTAACACGGCAGAGCCTCCATATTCACGCAGCCTGGCGCCTCCGTGCATCACATGACATTACCGCTCAGCTGGGACCGTCACACGAAGCCGAAGTGCGCAACGTCCTGCAGCGTACATTGTGCCGCAGTGCGGGGGTTAAATCACCAGAATATCGATTCATGCCACAGATTTTCAGAGCGGGGGTTAAATCCGTGGCTACATCCGCCCGTGACATGTCATGTGGCTCAGACCTCGGGCGCAGCGTCACGCCCTCCGCTCTGTTGACGTGGCGAAGGCTCACTCGGCAGACTTTGCTATATTCCGCTTCTAAAACTTGCATAAAAAAGCTTTGCTAGACTTTTAGATGTGGAATTTCCGTGAAGTCGGCGGTGAGATACACCATGTGACCCCTGATGAAAGGTCCTCGTAGACCGGCCGAGTTCTCAATCTAACGAGTGCCGACTGAAGCACTTGCTGGTTGGCGCTGTAAAGTTTCCCTACACAAGAGTGGAGCGTCGGCTTATGGGGAGGAACAGGGGTAATTAACTGATGAATTCTCCCAGGAGGCCCGTAGCCATGTGATCTCTAAGCCCCGCCCACAGTGGCATGACGCCCTCCTGGGGTTGGATGCTCCACTGCTCTTACTGTAAAGAATCCTTCCCATATCAATGATGGGTTTGTGCTCCACGCTGCGCCCCGATACCAGATGGACGGTTCTGCTCCCCAATTCTGGTGATAAGTTCCCTCTTTACATGGATGGTAAAGGAACTCGCACACAATTTTGTCACAGAATGACATTATCCGTGATGGCTTCACGTCCGGCGGAGCGACCTCGGGAAATCCCCCCCCCCCTCCCAGCAGGGGCCTCCTGGTTGTTGATGTAGTGCTTGTTGTTGAGGCCACCGGCATCTGCTCGCCATCTGTCCGGGCGCTCCAGGAACACTCGGCACTGAGTGCATGGGTCATCAGATGGGTCAGGTTAGGAGAAGTGTCATGGAGTGATGAGCACATATGAGCTCACGCTGAGACCTCATGTTTACCAGCAGGGGGCGCTCTGGTTAATGAACATCAGCAATGGGATGCCATGTTGAGTCTGGGTCTGCTCCGCCTCCTACATATGGCTTACAGTGGGACATACTAAGTTGTGATGGGACATACTGAGCTCCGCTCTGCTCCACCTCTTCTACGTGGGCTGGGAAAGTTGTAAAATATAGAAATAAGCCGCACTTACCCCCCTTACATGATCCCCGCTCAAGCGCAGACGCTGCGGCCCCAAGAGATGCCGCAGCAGTCATGTGCCATTCGTTGTGCCAATCACAGGCTTCAGCAGTGACAATGCCATGATCGACACGTGACAACTGCAGCTTCTTCCACAATGGAAGTGTTGGGGACTGCCAGGGCTCCTAGTGGGAGCATGTGAGGGGGCGAGTGCGGCATGTGAGGGGGCGAGTGCGGCATCTCAGGGGGCGAGTGCGGCATGTGAGGGGGCGAGTGCGGCATGTGAGGGGGCGAGTGCGGCATGTGAGGGGTGAGTGTGGCATGTAAAGGGGTGAGTGCAGCATGTAACGGGGCGAGTGCGGCATATAGGGGGCGAGTGCAGCATGGAAGGGGGCGAGTGCGTCATGGAAGGGGGCGAGTGCGTCATGGAAGGGGGGCGAGTGCGGCATGTAAAGATGCGAGTGCGGTATGTGAGGGGGCAAGTACAGCATGTGAGGGGTGAGTGCGACATGTAGGGGGAGAGTGCGGCATGTAAAGGTGTTAGTGCGGCATGTAAAGGGGCGAGTACGGCATGTAGGGGGCGTGTGCGTCATGGAAGGGGAGCGTGCGACATGAAAGGGGGTGAGTGCCGCATTTAAAGCAGTGAGTGCGGCATGTAAGCGGGTGAGTGCGGCATGTAAGGGGGCGAGTGCGGCATTTAAAGCAGTGAGTGCGGCATGTAAGGGGGCGAGTGCGGCATGTAGGGGGGATGAGTGTGGCATGTAAGGGGGTTGTATGCGGTATGTAGGGGGTGAGTACGGCATGTAGGGGGGATGAGTGCGGCATCTAAGGAGTGAGTGCGGCATGTAGGGGTATGAGTGCGGCATGTAGGGGGGGTGAGTGTGGCATGTAGGGGGATGAGTGCGGCATCTAAGGGGTGAGTGCGCATGTAGGGGGGATGAGCGCGGCATCTTAGGGTGAGTGCGGCATGTAGGGAGGATGAGTGTGGCATCTAAGGGGTGAGTGTGGCATGTAGGGGGGATGTGCGGGGCATCCAAGGGGTGAGTGCGGCATTTGGGGGGATGAGTGCGGCATCTAAGGGGTGAGTGCGGCATGTAGGGGGATGAGTGCGGCATCTTAGGGGTGAGTGCGGCATGTAGGGGGGATGAGCGCGGCATCTTAGGGTGAGTGCGGCATGTAGGGAGGATGAGTGTGGCATCTAAGGGGTGAGTGTGGCATGTAGGGGGGATGTGCGGGGCATCCAAGGGGTGAGTGCGGCATTTGGCGGGATGAGTGCGGCATCTAAGGGGTGAGTGCGGCATGTAGGGGGATGAGTGCGGCATCTTAGGGGTGAGTGCGGCATGTAGGGGGGGTGAGTGCGGCATGTAGGGGGATGAGTGCGGCATCTAAGGGGTGAGTGCGCATGTAGGGGGGATGAGCGCGGCATCTTAGGGTGAGTGTGGCATGTAGGGGGGGTGAGTGCGGCATTTGGGGGGATGAGTGCGGCATTTGGGGGGGGTGAGTGCGGCATTTGGGGGGGTGAGTGCGGCATTTGGGGGGGTGAGTGCGGCATCTTAGGGTGAGTGCGGCATGTAGGGGGGGTGAGTGCGGCATTTGGGGGGGTGAGTGCGGCATGTAGGGGGGTGAGTGCGGCATGTAGGGGGGGGTGAGTGCGGCATTTGGGGGGGGTGAGTGCGGCATTTGGGGGGGTGAGTGCGGCATTTGGGGGGGTGAGTGCGGCATCTTAGGGTGAGT
The DNA here is from genome assembly GCA_035609135.1 of Eleutherodactylus coqui. NCBI lineage: Eukaryota > Metazoa > Chordata > Amphibia > Anura > Eleutherodactylidae > Eleutherodactylus > Eleutherodactylus coqui. Next base: position 526,084,128 of record CM069405.1, on the reverse strand, counting down.
GCGGCATGTAGGGGGGGTGAGTGCGGCATTTGGGGGGGTGAGTGCGGCATGTAGGGGGGTGAGTGCGGCATGTAGGGGGATGAGTGCGGCATGTAGGGGGATGAGTGCGGCATGTAGGGGGATGAGTGCGGCATCTTAGGGGTGAGTGCGGCATGTAGGGGGATGAGTGCGGCATGTAGGGGGATGAGTGCGGCATGTAGGGGGATGAGTGCGGCATCTTAGGGTGAGTGCGGCATGTAGGGGGGGTGAGTGCGGCTTCTTAGGGTGAGTGCGGCATGTAGGGGGGGTGAGTGCGGCTTTCTGTACTCCTTTATTGTACAGCATTAACAGACGATGGGAGTGATTGTGATAACATAATAGGAAATCACTGTCTAGTCGGGCCCACGGGGGGCGCTCAGACGACTAATTTACCAGCTCTTTAAGATGATGAGAGTGTGGCCCCCGTGAGACGCGCACACTCCGGGGTCTGGTCTTCTGTACGGTCGTCAGCCAAACACACGCTCAGCAAACACATTTACTGACTAATGGAGAACTTGGCACCTGCTGCTGCGGCGGCTCTTATCTCTCCCATTATGTCCCTCGCTGGCTGCACAGAAGCCTTTCTGTGTAACGAGCGCAGCGCGGGGACCCTCTCACCCCTCTGATGTCACCACCGCCCGCACGATTGCGCCGCTTATTGATTCTTGATAACGAATTAGCTGCCACTTTATCTGCAATTACCCTTGAAATTGATAGACTGTGAGCGCCCCCCCCCCCCCCCCCCTCTGGCAGCAGCCGGCGGATCGCCGCTGCAGGGCTGAGACGACGAGAAGAAGCCTCACCAGCATCTCCAAGAACACCAGCGAGTCGCCCAAATGTTATCCGTGCACCTGCAATGCTTGGTAGCAACCCGCCTCCTCCTAACAAGGATGCTTCTATTCACTGACAACAAGCAGAGATCCTGAAACTGAAGAAGAAATGAGATACAAAGTGTGTCAGAAAGTTGCAGGACTTCTCAGTAAATGTTAAGGAGACGGGATGCCGACCCCTTTAACCCCTCCCTATTCCAGGATGTAAGTTTATGTCCTTGTTGGGAAGGGGCTCCTGTGGACAGCGCGGGCTCAGAAGCTGGGGACGCCATCCGCAGTGGGAGGCGCCTGTGACTGACAGCCAGCTGCAATCGGTGAGAGCCGCCATCAATGCTGATCACAGCAGGTAAAGGCTTCATAGAGGGAGAGCGCTGCCTCTATGATGTCATCAGCCCGCCGCGGGCGGACCATGGGTTATCATGGCGTCCCCGTCTGCCATGGCCTGTGTTTGTTATGAATAGCAATAATGTATCGTGGTGCAGAAGTACTGCAGTGTATTATCAGAGCCATCCTGCGGCCCGTCCACAATGCCAATTACAGATGGGCTGCGGGTCTGACGGCTTCCATTCACTGACTGCTATTGAAGCTGCTGCGGGTGTTAGCCGTGAGCAGAAACCGCACTTGGTTTTCACTCGTGTGCATGAAGACTCGCTTTTGCATTGAATGCTATGGAGGGTTATTGTGCAGCATCCGGAGGCGGCGCCCCCTCCAGGCTCTGCAATTCAAATCCCCCCGCGTGCGTTCAGCCGTACAGGGATATAAAAATATAAAGACACACCCCATTTTGTGGACTTTCCCCTCTTGGTTAAAAACCAAATAATTAAACCCGCCACGTTGGTCTCATGGCATCCGTGACGAGCAGTAAGTGGGGCGCACCTCTCATTCTGCAGGCAAATGAGAATAAAGGAAGTGTGTCTGTCATCTGATTGGTCTATTGGCCCTCATAGAGAAGACTACGGGCAAAACAGAATTACCAAACCGTGCGGGTCTGCCGCGTGTGCGATCCGTGCCCAGAGGCGCCCCAGGTAATCATTGGGCACCCGCAGGTAATTAAAGATCACCCACACAGGACAACACCCGCGCCATGCACCATTTGGGCGGTTTTCCGGGACGGATGGATTCAACTGCTTCTGTTGAAGACAATGGAAGATGTTCGGATCCGCGACAAAGATGCAGCCGTCACTGCGTTCATGCTGCAGGACCGCGGGAAACCAGGAGTTAAAAAAAAACAGCAGCATCCCGAGCGCATCCAAGAAAGAAGATCCGTCCGTGACGGAGGAGAGCCCCACAGCGTGCGGACAGGTGAGTGTACTGTATTTGTTGGCCTCGTGTCTGCGGGCCCAGGAACATGAGACTAAAACCTAGGCCATGTAATGCCGATAGCAAGGATGAACAGATAAGAGGAGACAACAGGAAGGACAGCAACACTAAATTATGTGAACATAAAGATACAGTTAGTCAACAGACATAGCATATAATGCGATAATAATACCCTGATTGCAGCTATTGCCTTGTCTAGATCAGGGGTCCCCAACTCCAGTCCTCAGGGACCACCAACAGGTCATGTTTTCAGGATATCGTATGGTAAGAACGCCTGCGATGTCTGAGGACCGACAGTAATGACATCACCTGTGCAACACTGAGGAAATCCTGAAAACGTGACCTGCAGGGGGCGCTGAGGACTGGAGGTGGGCACACTGGTCTAGATGAACCTGAAGAGCTTTGGGAGTTTTGTAGACATCAGTAAGCCTCATGATCGATAATGTTTGTAACCTTTGTGTGATAGCGCCCTCTTTCTTTCTGTATAACAACTGGCAATGTCTTGAGTTAAACAGAATCTCCTGGGGGTTCTCACAAGACGCGCCTTGATATAACATGGAGTGTTTTCATGGTATTGATAGATATTACTGGCTATCGTCTCATCACGGGCCTCCATATCTACCTATTGGGCACCTGACTACGAGGTCATCAGACCGGTACCGGTGTGGTCCGATAACAACCCAAAATGGTACCCATAACTACAGTTCTGCACGCAAACAACCCCTCTCGTCCGGCCGCAGCGGGCGGGGAGGTAGAAATGTTCTGGCTTTTAAAAAGTGGAGATGAAAATCCCCCCCCAAAAACTGCCTGTTCCTTAGGGCTAGAATAGGGTGCGTCACTGAGGGGTTAAATTCAGGTCCTGTAAGACCCCTCCATGTGTTGGGATGTCTCAGCTTAGGATCTCGGCTCCTGTTATGTCCCTCTCCATACTTTACACTGCAGCTCTGATCACTTAGAGCACGCTTATGGTCACTGACTTTCTTTTGGAGTTTGTGGTCCTCTGAAATCCACCTCTTGCCTCATCAGTGACAGCGAGTGTCCACAGAAGGCGGAGGAGCCTGGGCTCTAATGTGCCCATCTCAGCAGGACCACCCTTTCAGCCCTGGAGAGTGTGCGGCCCTCTCCTCTGCTAAGACCTGGCATGGAGACCATGCTGTCCACAGGGACACGGATCGGGCCGCTCGCACAGCTCGGGATTCTTCTCTCATCATAAAATAATTAGATATAAAATGTCTTCTGCTAATTCCCACAGAAGGATAATTGGCAGCAGCTGCGGGCGTCCCGGGAGGGATGATCGGGGTCACACAATATGGCTGCCCCTCTCATCTCTACAGGGACTGTAATCGTCATCTCACCACGTTCCCAGAGTGAGAAAATGGGAACCCGCAATCTCCACCGAAGTAGCCGGGTAGAAGGGGGCGATCTCACAGCGCAGCGACGGAAACCAGGGGAGCCGACCGCCTCTACCGGGAAGCACTGCGGGTGCCTTCTGCTTTATGTGGAGTATAAAATAGCGCAGACCAAGTTCATCATCCTGCAAATAAAACTATGATGACACCGAAGACACAATATTGTCCAAACCCTCCTGCACCCCCAGAAGAAGTCGTCCTTCTGCTGCAGACCCCGGCATGCAGTTCCATCTCAGATCTGTAATGATGAGAGTTGAGGTGATTAGATGGACGGTCTTGTAACCGGAGGCCCTAAAAGTGGTTCCCCCTTGTCCTATAAGAGGCTCTCGGAGGCTCCTTGTGTGTAGTGACCTCTCCTTCTACTTGTGTAGAGCTTGTTGGCCATTAGACGCCTCTACGACACAGAGAAGAGATTTCACCCCGTTACCAGAGGGGGGCGCATTATTGGGATGTGAGAAGCTGGATGGTCGTATCGATGAATTGTCCCCCACCGGCACTTCTGACCAGATTGTTGGATGTGTGGGGGCACACAAGGTGACCGGGCTCAGGACACCCTACGGACAAGCAGTAGAGAGGAGGGTCTGACCAGACTGTTAGGGAGTGTTGGGACCAGTGGATGGGGGCACACAAGGAGACCGGGCTCAGGACACCCTACAGACCAGCAGTAGAGAGGAGTGTCTGACCAGACTGATAGGAGGTGTTGGGACCAGTGGATGGGGGTACACAAGGTGACCGGGCTCAGGACGCCCCCTACAGACCAGCAGTAGAGAGGAGTGTCTGACCAGACTGTTAGGAGGTGTTGGGACCAGTGGATGGGGGCACACAAGGTGACCAGGCTCAAGACCCCCTACAGATAACCAGTAGAGAGGAGCGTCTGACCAGACTGTTAGATGGTATTGGGACCAGTGGATGAGGGGCACACAAGGTGACCAAGCTCAGGACGCCCCCTACAGACCACCAGTAGAGAGGAGCTTCTGACCAGACGTTAGATGGTGTTGGGACCAGTGGATGGGGGCACACAAGGTGACCGGGCTCAGGATGCCCCCTACAGACCACTAGTAGAGAGGAGCGTCTGACCAGACATTAGATGGTGTTGGGACCAGTGGATGGGGGCACACAAGGTGACCAGGCTCAGGATGCCCCCTAGTAGAGAGGAGCATCTGACCAGACTGTTAGGACCAGTGGATTTATGAGGGCACACAAGGTGACCGGGCTCAGGGCGCCCCCTACAGACCACTAGTAGAGAGGAGCGTCTGACCAGACTGTTAGGAAGTGTTGGGACCAGTGGCTGGGGGCACACAAGGTGACTGGGGTCAGGGCGCCCACCTACAGACCCCCAGTAGAGAGGAGCGTCTGACCAGACTGTTAGGGGGTGTTGGGACCAGTGGATGGGGGCACACAAGGTGACCGGGCTCAGGACGTCCCCTACAGACCACTAGTAGAGAGGAGCGTCTGACCAGACGTTAGATGGTGTTGGGACCAGTGGATGGGGGCACACAAGGTGACCAGGCTCAGGATGCCCCCTAGTAGAGAGGAGCATCTGACCAGACTGTTAGGACCAGTGGATTTGTGAGGGCACACAAGGTGACCGGGCTCAGGGCGCCCCCTACGGACCACCAGTAGAGAGGAGTGTCTGACCAGACTGTTAGGAAGTGTTGGTACCAGTGGATGGGGGCACACAAGGTGACTGGGCTCAGGACGCCCCCAACAGACCACCAGTAGAGGAGAGCGTCTGAGCAGACTGTTAGGAGATGTTGGGGACCAGTGGATGAGGGCACACAAGGTGACTGGGCTCAGGACGCCCCCTACAGACCACCAGTAGAGGAGAGCGTCTGAGCAGACTGTTAGGAGATGTTGGGGACCAGTGGATGAGGGCACACAAGGTGACTGGGCTCAGGACGCCCCCTACAGACCACCAGTAGAGAGGAGCATCTGACTAGACTGTTAGGAGCTGTTGGGACCAGTGGATGGGGGCACACAAGGTGACCGGGCCCAGGATGCCCCCTAGTAGAGAGGAGCATCTGACCAGACTGTTGGGACCAGTGGATTTGTGAGGGCACACAAGGTGACCAGGTTCAGGGCGCCCCCTACAGACCACCAGTAGAGAGGAGCTTCTGACCAGACTTTTAGGAGTTGCTGGTACCAGTGGATGGGGGCACACAAGGTGACTGGGCTCAGGATGCCTCCTACAGACCACCAGTAGAGAGGAGCTTCTGACCAGACTGTTGAGAGGTGTTGGGGACCAGTGGATGGGGGCACACAAGGTGACTGGGCTCAGGATGCCCCCTACAGACCACCAGTAGAGAGGAGCATCTGACCAGACTGTTAGATGGTGGATGAGGGCACACAAGTTGATCACTGAGATCCCGTGTCAGCTTACAGTGGTGTTGTGAACAATCAAAATGGACGCTACGGAGTGGAGTGCACATTTTCGAGGTGTGTAATTCCAGCCGTCCTCCATGCTGCTCTTCCTTTATGCAGATCACCTCCGAGGCCGGCTCCACACAGGAGAGAAGATCATGTGATTTTTGCCTGCTGCGATAATCAGTAAAAAAGCGGATTATGAAGCCAATGATGTAGAGCGGTTTGCTTCCCATCTCGATGTTTTCACTGATGCGATGTTGAGGGGATAATAAATCGTGGCTCGCGGCTCGCTCTTTCTATCTGCGATGCGCTATTGTTTATCTCCCATGTATCCCTGTGGAGGCTCCTTTTTATTGCATTGCAATGCCACAAACGCGCGTTGCGATGCGTTTTTAACATAAAGTTCTATTGACTTATGCACTAAAAAATTATGCAAATATCTCGCGCGATTTAATTACGGGCGGCAGCGATGCAATGCGGAATCATTCAAAAACAAAGCATCGCTAACGCTCACAAACCGCAGTGAAAAAAGATGCAATTTTGGCGTCGTCTTGTGACAAAAACGCGATTGCCCAGTGGAGCCAGCCTAAATGTTATACTGCCGTGCTTGACAAAGGTGTGACCGCTTCCGAATTGCGTTCCGCAGTCCGAGCCGGTCGGGGCTTCACTATAATACATTATTGCAATGAATTGATTCCTGCGACGGCGACCATCGCTGCCCTACAATCTGCTGGGACGTCAGCCGACCCCTCGCTCAGGTAAGTGCCCAGCTCTATCATCTCATCAATCTTGTTTGCGATCGGAGACACTTTGAGCATCTCAGGTCTTTCTTGTCTACATTCCTGCATATCTGAAATCTCTCAAAGTTTCTTGGATGCTCCCGGTTGTGGATGTCTATTTGTCGGGTCTGTGGGGGCTACCGGTGTGACAACCTGCCAGTGTGGCGCCCCAGTTGATGGCCGACCAATGTGGGGGAGATCACGAGTAATCAAGATAGATGTCACGGGTGGCTCTGTCATCTCCAATGGTGGCAGACGGCCCAGCTCAGTTGCGTGCAGTGGAACAGGAACCAATAACTACAGAAATTTGGTTTTACTGTGTTGTCACGTGACGCCAGTACCTGTGAGGTGTAAACCTCAGCCGATGATCGTGAAATAACTGAGACAAGTCCATCCTGGCCCTTCCTGAAGGTACACAGTTTACCAACAATTCGTCAAACAAGCAGAATTCGTACCGTTCACAATGCAGCCGATTCCCGTTTTGCATCCAAATACGGTTGGTTCCAGCCTACAAATATACGTTTGTCTTCAACGCTCTCTCTGTTTTACGCTATTTGTTTAAGGTTACTCAAGACGAATCCCATCAGTCCAAGTTATCTGAGGGTCGCTCCCAAGGGATTGCTATGCAGATATCATTGGGCGCCTTGGACTTTCTCTAATGTTTGTATATGAAGGGCTCGTACAGCTGGCTGTTGTGTAGACGGTCCGGCTTCTCTCCTCCACACCGCACTTGTCTTCCAGGCTTGTAACTTCCCAAAGTGTAATCCTGCAGCTCTGCTGAACACCCCCGCACACGTCCACCCCCGATGACTACCTCCTCCCAACCACTCCTTCACTTCGTCTCTTCTCCCGCACTTTCCCTAAACTCCCCCCGCCCACATCCGGCCTCACCCCGCTCACTCTTTACAGGGCTGGCATCTTCCCATCTCCCTCTACCAATCAGGGATTTTTTATGAAGGCAACCAATGCGGAGCCAGCCTTGCTGGGCAGAATAGGCAATCCCCGAGAAGAAAGGGGAAAGACAGGGTCTTTCTCACGTACGATACCTGCCATGTCTCTGGAGGTTTACATAACCAGGTGTTTAAGGACCATCTTGGAGAACCTCTTGGCCACTACACCAGCGGGGCTGGCCGTCCGCCAGGTGATTCCCCCCTACTGTATTTTGTATCTTCCGGCCTCTGGGGGCCTCCTTTTTGTAATATGGAGGAGTTGTCATAGCGGCCATATTGGTTGTCACTCAAACAGATGTCAAAGAAATGGCTGACCTCCCGCACGCCGTCTCTTGGCACCATGTTGGGGTATGTATGACTTTCTGGTAATTCCTTATTACATTTTCCGGGGTGACAGCGCTGTGTTATCGCCCGGGGGGATAATATTTTGCGATGCGATATTTTGGAGGTCCCATAGGGAAACCTGGGCGAGAAGGAAAGGCTTATCGCAGCAAGATGGCCGCTCACGCCCCATTGCATGAGTGAAAATATTGCAGATGTGAAGGACGACATTGAAATAGTCTTCATATTCCAGCGATTTCACGCGCTCTCACATCGCCAAAAAGCCGTGCAATCTTATCGCCGCATGAATCCGGCCTTTTATTGCGGGAGGTTTTTTTGCATCTTTATTCCTCATTTCCTGCTTAAAAAAAAAAAAAAACCAGCCCGACTGATTTGGGCCGGGCTCACACGGGCGTATAATTATAGCGTATTACGTGGGCGCTGTACGCCGTGTGATACACGGTAACTCACAGGCAATCAATTACATCGTCAGAATTGCGTAATACGCAAGCGCAAAATAGAATGCAGCCCGAGATAGAGGCCATAATTCTCTATGGACACGTATATACAAGCACCTATATGCGACGGCGCAGGAAATATAAACAACACATCCGTTCTGCGCGTGCGTACGCGGTCATGTGCGGCACTGTTTAGCCACCACGGACGGTCGGATGCACAGCTGTAACATTCCGGATCCTCTGTCTTATCTCTGCTGCCCAGCGTCTCTTTTCACGGTCCGTGGGGGGCAGCTTCTCGGGCGGCGCCGACACATCACAGGTCTGTTATCTGGACCCGGGGACCTCCAGATTGGAGAGATCAGCGGCTGTTCTCTCTGGCTGACCCCGTCTGTTATATGTGCAGCTCCTCGCAGCGACAGCAAATGGAAGTCGTGCTTTATGAGCGTCTTCCACTTGCTGACCGTTTCCATCTTCTCCCAGAGTATCCTGTGCAGTACTGACACCTATACGGAGCGCTCCGAGCCATCACCATACCTACGACAAGTCCATTTAACCTCACCTTCTCAGAGGGCGTCACAGGCGGGAGAGAACGGCAAAGGAAATCAAACATTTCCGAGTCACCTTTTTCTCATACATCACAGCTGATTGGGTCCGACATCAGCTGCAGGCGACGCAAAAAAACCGAAGCGCAGCCGCTGCTGCCTGCTATGTGCAGTCATGAGCGTCAGCGGAGATCATCTCTACTGACTGTCTGTCTCCTCCGAATCTTACACAGCACAAAATCTAGACCAAAATAAGACACCAACTCTCCTGGACAATAATGAGAGCGGACTCCTGAGTCCGACACTGTAAAGCTGAGAGCCGGAGGTACCGCTGTATATACATGGACTATGTGAGACCTGGAGATGGAGGTACCGCTGTATATACATGGACTATGTAAGACCTGGAGAAGGAGGTACCGATATATATACATGGACTATGTAAGACCTGGAGATGGAGGTACCGATATATATACATGGACTATGTAAGACCTGGAGATGGAAGTACCCATATATATACATGGACTATGTAAGACCTGGAGATGGAGGTACCGCTGTATATACATGGACTATGTAAGACCTGGAGAAGGAGGTACCGATATATATACATGGACTATGTAAGACCTGGAGATGGAGGTACCGATATATATACATGGACTATGTAAGACCTGGAGATGGAGGTACCGATATATATACATGGACTATGTGAGACCAGGAGATGGAGGTACCGCTGTATATACATGGACTATGTAAGACCTGGAGAAGGAGGTACCGATATATATACATGGACTATGTAAGACCTGGAGATGGAGGTACCGATATATATACATGGACTATGTAAGACCTGGAGATGGAGGTACCCATATATATACATGGACTATGTAAGACCTGGAGATGGAGGTACCGCTGTATATACATGGACTATGTAAGACCTGGAGAAGGAGGTACCGATATATATACATGGACTATGTAAGACCTGGAGATGGAGGTACCGATATATATACATGGACTATGTAAGACCTGGAGATGGAGGTACCACAGCATATACATGGACTATGTAAGACCTGGAGATGGAGGTACCGATATATATATACATGGACTATGTAAGACCTGGAGATGGAGGTACCGATATATATACATGGACTATGTAAGACCTGGAGATGGAGGTACCACAGCATATACATGGACTATGTAAGACCTGAAGATGGAGGTACCGATATACATACATGGACTATGTAAGTCCTGGAGATGGAGGTACCACAGCATATACATGGACTATGTAAGACCTGAAGATGGAGGTACCACTATACATACATGGACTATGTAAGACCTGGAGATGGAGTTACCGATATATATACATGGACTATGTAAGACCTGGAGATGGAGGTACCACTATACATACATGGACTATGTAAGACCTGGAGATGGAGGTACCACAGCATATACATGGACTATGTAAGACCTGAAGATGGAGGTACCGATATACATACATGGACTATGTAAGTCCTGGAGATGGAGGTACCACAGCATATACATGGACTATGTAAGACCTGAAGATGGAGGTACCGATATTTATACATGGACTATGTAAGACCTGGAGATGGAGGTACCGATATATATACATGGACTATGTAAGACCTGGAGATGGAGTTACCACTGTATATACATGGACTATGTAAGACCTGGAGATGGAGGTACCGATATATATACATAGACTATGTAAGACCTGGAGATGGAGGTACCGATATATATACATGGACTATGTAAGACCTGGAGATGGAGGTACCAATATATATACATGGACTATGTAAGACCTGGAGATGGAGGTACCGATATATATACATGGACTATGTAAGACCTGGAGATGGAGGTACCGATATATATACATGGACTATGTAAGACCTGAAGATGGAGGTACCACAGCATATACATGGACTATGTAAGACCTGGAGATGGAGGTACCGCTATATATACATGGACTATGGAAGACCTGAAGATGGGAGTACCGCTATATATACATGGACTATGTAAGACCTGGAGATGAAGGTACCGCTATATATACATGCATCTGTAGGAGCTGGAGATGGAGGTATCGCAGTATATACATGGACTATGTAAGACCTGGAGATGGAGGTACCACTATACATACATGGACTTTGGAAGACCTAGAGATGGAGGTACCACAGTATATACATGGACTATGGAAGACCTGGAGCTGGAGGTACCGCTGTATATACAATGACTATGTAAGACCTGGAGATGGGAGTACCACTATACGTACATGGACTATGTAAGACCTGCAGATGAAGGTCGCGCTATATACACATGGACTGTGGAAGACCTGGGGATGGAGTTACCACTATATATACATGGACTATTTAAGACCTGGAGATGGAGGTACCGTTATATATACATGGACTATGTAAGACCTGGAGATGGAGGTACCACTATATATACATAGACTATGTAAGACCTGGAGATGGAGGTACCGCTATATATACATGCATCTGTAGGAGCTGGAGATGGAGGTCCAGCTATATATTCATGGACTATGTAAGACCTGAAGATGGAGGTACCACTATATACACATGGACTCTGGAAGACCTGGAGTTGGAGGTACCGCTATATACACAGGGACTCTGGAAAACCTAGAGTTGGAGGTACCGCTATAGATACATGGACTCTGGAAGACCTGGAGTTAGAGGTACCGCTATATACACAGGGACTCTGGAAAACCTAGAAATGCAGGTACCACTATATACACATGGACTATGTAAAACCTGGAGATGGAGGTACCGCTATATATACATGCATCTGTAAGAGCTGGAGCTGGAGGTACCGCTATATATACATGCATCTGTAAAAGCTGGAGGTACCGCTATATATTCATGGATTATGTAAAACCTAGAGATGGAGGTACCACTATATACACATGGACTCTGTAAGACTTAGAAATGGGGGTACTGCTATATACAGATGGACTCTGGAAGACCTGGAGATGGAGGTACCGCTATATACACATGGACTCTGGAAGACCTGGAGATGGAGGTACCGCTATACATGCATGTACTATGTAAGTCCTGGAGATGGAGGTACCGCTATATACACATGGACTCTGGAAGACCTGGAGATGGAGGTACCGCTATACATGCATGGACTATGTAAGTCCTGGAGATGGAGGTACCGCTATATACACATGGACTATGTAAGTCCTGGAGATGGAGGTACCGCTATAAATACATGGACTATGTAAATCCTGGAGATGGGAGTACTGCTATATATGCATGGACTATGTAAGACCTGGAGATGGAGGTACCGATATATATACATGGACTATGTAAGACCTGGAGATGGAGGTACCCATATATATACATGGACTATGTAAGACCTGGAGATGGAGGTACCGCTGTATATACATGGACTATGTAAGACCTGGAGAAGGAGGTACCGATATATATACATGGACTATGTAAGACCTGGAGATGGAGGTACCGATATATATACATGGACTATGTAAGACCTGGAGATGGAGGTACCACAGCATATACATGGACTATGTAAGACCTGGAGATGGAGGTACCGATATATATATATATACATGGACTATGTAAGACCTGGAGATGGAGGTACCGATATATATACATGGACTATGTAAGACCTGGAGATGGAGGTACCACAGCATATACATGGACTATGTAAGACCTGAAGATGGAGGTACCGATATACATACATGGACTATGTAAGTCCTGGAGATGGAGGTACCACAGCATATACATGGACTATGTAAGACCTGAAGATGGAGGTACCACTATACATACATGGACTATGTAAGACCTGGAGATGGAGTTACCGATATATATACATGGACTATGTAAGACCTGGAGATGGAGGTACCACTATACATACATGGACTATGTAAGACCTGGAGATGGAGGTACCACAGCATATACATGGACTATGTAAGACCTGAAGATGGAGGTACCGATATACATACATGGACTATGTAAGTCCTGGAGATGGAGGTACCACAGCATATACATGGACTATGTAAGACCTGAAGATGGAGGTACCGATATATATACATGGACTATGTAAGACCTGGAGATGGAGGTACCGATATATATACATGGACTATGTAAGACCTGGAGATGGAGGTACCGATATATATACATGGACTATGTAAGACCTGGAGATGGAGTTACCACTGTATATACATTGACTATGTAAGACCTGGAGATGGAGGTACCACTATACATACATGGACTATGTAAGACCTGGAGATGGAGGTACCGATATATATACATGGACTATGTAAGACCTGGAGATGGAGGTACCGATATATATACATGGACTATGTAAGACCTGGAGATGGAGGTACCGATATATATACATGGACTATGTAAGACCTGGAGATGGAGGTACCGATATATATACATGGACTATGTAAGACCTGGAGATGGAGGTACCGATATATATACATGGACTATGTAAGACCTGGAGATGGAGGTACCGATATATATACATGGACTATGTAAGACCTGGAGATGGAGGTACCGATATATATACATGGACTATGTAAGACCTGAAGATGGAGGTACCACAGCATATACATGGACTATGTAAGACCTGGAGATGGAGGTACCGCTATATATACATGGACTATGGAAGACCTGAAGATGGGAGTACCGCTATATATACATGGACTATGTAAGACCTGGAGATGAAGGTACCGCTATATATACATGCATCTGTAGGAGCTGGAGATGGAGGTATCGCAGTATATACATGGACTATGTAAGACCTGGAGATGGAGGTACCACTATACATACATGGACTTTGGAAGACCTAGAGATGGAGGTACCACAGTATATACATGGACTATGGAAGACCTGGAGCTGGAGGTACCGCTGTATATACAATGACTATGTAAGACCTGGAGATGGGAGTACCACTATACGTACATGGACTATGTAAGACCTGCAGATGAAGGTCGCGCTATATACACATGGACTGTGGAAGACCTGGGGATGGAGTTACCACTATATATACATGGACTATTTAAGACCTGGAGATGGAGGTACCGTTATATATACATGGACTATGTAAGACCTGGAGATGGAGGTACCACTATATATACATAGACTATGTAAGACCTGGAGATGGAGGTACCGCTATATATACATGCATCTGTAGGAGCTGGAGATGGAGGTCCAGCTATATATTCATGGACTATGTAAGACCTGAAGATGGAGTTACCACTATATACACATGGACTCTGGAAGACCTGGAGTTGGAGGTACCGCTATATACACAGGGACTCTGGAAAACCTAGAGTTGGAGGTACCGCTATATACACAGGGACTCTGGAAAACCTGGAGATGGAGGTACCGCTATACATGCATGGACTCTGGAAGACCTGGAGTTGGAGGTACCGCTATATACACAGGGACTCTGGAAAACCTAGAGATGCAGGTACCACTATATACACATGGACTATGTAAAACCTGGAGATGGAGGTACCGCTATAGATACATGGACTCTGGAAGACCTGGAGTTGGAGGTACCGCTATATACACAGGGACTCTGGAAAACCTAGAGATGCAGGTACCACTATATACACATGGACTATGTAAAACCTGGAGATGGAGGTACCGCTATATATACATGCATCTGTAAGAGCTGGAGCTGGAGGTACCGCTATATATACATGCATCTGTAAAAGCTGGAGGTACCGCTATATATTCATGGATTATGTAAAACCTAGAGATGGAGGTACCACTATATACACATGGACTCTGTAAGACTTAGAAATGAGGGTACTGCTATATACAGATGGACTCTGGAAGACCTGGAGATGGAGGTACCGCTATATACACATGGACTCTGGAAGACCTGGAGATGGAGGTACCGCTATACATGCATGTACTATGTAAGTCCTGGAGATGGAGGTACCGCTATATACACATGGACTCTGGAAGACCTGGAGATGGAGGTACCGCTATACATGCATGGACTATGTAAGTCCTGGAGATGGAGGTACCGCTATATACACATGGACTATGTAAGTCCTGGAGATGGAGGTACCGCTATAAATACATGGACTATGTAAATCCTGGAGATGGGAGTACTGCTATATATGCATGGACTATGTAAGTCCTGGAGATGGGAGTACCGCTATATATACATGGACTATGTAAGACCTGGAGAAGGGGGGACCACTAAACATACATGGACTATGTAAGTCCTGGAGATGGGAGTACCGCTATATATATATGGACTATGTAAGACCTGGAGATGGGAGTACCACTACACATACATGGACTTTGGAAAAGCTAGAGATGGAGGTACCGCAGTATATACATGGACTATGGAAGACCTGGAGATGGAGGTACTGCTATATATTTATGGACTCTGGAAGACCTGCTGATGGAGGTACCGCTATATATACATGCATCTGTAGGAGCTGGAGATGGGAGTACCACTATACATACATGGACTTTGGAAGACCTAGAGATGGAGGTACCACAGTATATACATGGACTATGTAAGACCTGGAGCTGGAGGTACCGCTATATATACATGGACTATGTAAGACCTGGAGATGGAGGTACCACTGTATACACATGGACTTTGCTGAGAAGTATTTTATTCGGACACAATATTTATCACATATAGACAAATATGACCGCATTTACAGTTTCATCTCCATCCAGATACTGTGGGCCTGGAGGCGTCTCAGGCTCAGATCAGTGCGGTGGAGCTGTCTCTGTGGCACCTCCAATGCGCAGTGCTGACTACATTTACTGGTTGGCTGTGTGATGCAGACATAATAGTAATATATACAACATCGAAGGTCGGCCCTACTTACAGCAGCATATTTATAAGCTATGGCAATAAGGTTTGTGGTGTGTGAGGGGTGCGGTCCACATGCCAACAGTCATTTGTCAGACCCGGATTCTTATATATGTCTAGTATGCTCTTGTACTGACAGCGCAGTGCGAGGACATCATGCGATATCAACACAGCGCCGGAGCGTCCAACAACATCATAATCTGCAATGAGAAGATGCAAAAACTAGAACTATGAGAGAACCTATGAAGGACACGGAAACCTGTCCTACAGCCCTACAAGCTGCACTCAGCATAAGATAAACACCCACCTGTCACTGACTAATAAGATGGAGACCACGTGGACTGATGACGGACTAGAGATCCAGTTGGAGCGACCAATAATACAGTAGGGACCTAGAAGGGAGCTGATGATACAATTGGGACCTAATAGAGTGAATTTTAATACAATGGGGACCTAGGAGAGGACTGATGATACAATGGGATTTAGGAGTGGGCCTATTAATACAATGGGGGTCTAGGAGAGGACTGATGATACAACAGGGACCCAGATAAGGACAGATGGTATAAATGGGGTCTATGAATGGTCTTATAATAGAATAGGGAACCACAAGAGGCATCTAGGAAAACACGAAAATGTGGATGAAGACTTCTGACTGCTAATGATCCCAGACTAATATCCTCCTTACTCAAAACCTCCCCTCCCATCTCCAAGACTTTCCCCGAGCTGCAGCCCCTCTCTGGATTGTGCTACCCCAGACAGTCAGGTTAATTCCCTACATCCACAGTTATAGGCGAGCCCTATCCACATCTGTATAGGGAGGCTGATCCCATCCAGTTATCTCACTCCCCTCCATTTACCCCTCTTCTACGGACCCCTCATCCAGCAGTATCCCCCCATATGTGTACCCAGCTGGCGGCTGGTGAGGGTCATATCTATGCACCCTGTTTAGTATAAAGAACAGACTGTGTAATACGGGGATGTGCTCTGTTTTGTGTTATATTAATGTCTGGACTTGCTGCCGTGTCTCCTGAGGACGCTGTCACCGTACTTTGCCCGGATCCCCTTACACATTAACCATTTAATATTCGGGGTGCTGTCCTCGGTGCGACCAGAGAGGCAGAGCAGGTGACATGGAGCGTCCCCAGCACTGCTGCAAAGGGTGCGTAACAGGATTCTCCTTGCAAGGTCGCAGCGCGCCGGCCCTGGAGCGTCGTGGGTGTTGCAGAGTGGCTCAGTCTTAGGGCGCAGCAAGGACATCCAGGAGCAGCGCAGCGTCCACCAGACGGACGGGGAGTCATCGGGCTCCGAAGGGTTAATGCTGTTGGCCACTTCTGTTATAATAGTCCAAGAATATACCTGACAGCGAGAAGAGACGGATGAGAGCGGCTGGAAGAGGACAGATCCTGACCGGCGGCGGCATCAGAGTCACCTGCCACGAAGACCCTCCCAGAGTATATGGGCATTATATCGAACCCCCCCCCCCATATATAAGAACATGTGGACATCATATCGACCACCTTTTATATCAGCCCATATGGTCATCCTATAGACCCCCCCCCCCCCCCCTCTATACAGCAGCACATATGGACCTCAAATCAACCTTCCCCAATATGGACATATCGACCCCCTCTATAAACTTTAAAGGGCTATTCCATCAGCACAAAATGCACCAGCGCTGACCCCTGTGGGTGACGCCTGTAGGGTATAATATCCCCCCCCCCCCGTGACTTATTGGGGGTGACAGTGATTCTCCATGAAATATGGCAAATGGGAAAATGTAAAAGAGCTTCATAAATAAGATGTAGCAGAGCCGAGCAGCTCTCTAGGCGCAGCTCCGTGTAATTCTTGTATTAACTATAGTCTTACCAGCACTGCAGGTATGGCCCAGTCAGCTCTGCTACATCTGCGCACATCTGTGGCTGGCTGCCCCTCCCGGTTACATTCCTGCTTGCACACATACAGATCTCGCTGCCCCATTAGAAGAGGAATTAATGTATTTCCTCAGTCGCCCGTCCATGCGTGTGATGCGCCCGGATTCCTGCCCAGTGCTCTGATATCAGGGGGATATCGCCGCTGCTCGCCGCTAAATTATTCATCGTCGCTGGTGAAATATTCATTACAGATGTCGGAGGGAAGCAAATAGCAACCCAGAAATTCAATTCTGAGGGCGCTAACGGCGAGCGGGAAGACTGCAGAATCAACACTAACCACGAATCACTCCACTCCCCTACACTGACCGCCAGCTGCACCGCTCCCTACACTGACCGCCAGCTGCACCGCTCCCCTACACTGACCGTCAGCCACTCCCCTACACTGCCCGTCAGCTGCACCGCTCCCCTACACTGACCACCAGCCGCACCGCTCCCCTACACTGACCGTCAGCCACTCCCCTACACTGCCCGTCAGCTGCACCGCTCCCCTACACTGACCACCAGCCGCACCGCTCCCCTACACTGACCGCCAGCCACACCGCTCCCTACACTGACCGTCAGCCACTCCCCTACACTGACTGCCAGCTGCTCCATTACACTGACTTCCACCCGGTCAGCTCCCCTACACTGACCACCAGCCGTTGAAGCCCTACACTGACTGCCAGCAGCTCCCTTACACTGACCACCAGCCGCACCGCTCCCCTACACTGACCACCAGTCATCCAAACCATACACTGACCGTCAGCCACTCCCCTACACTGACCGTCAGCCGCACCGCTCCCCTACACTGACCGTCAGCTGCACCGCTCCCCTACACTGACCGCCACCCAGTCAGCTCCCCTACACTGACCGTCAGCTGCACCGCTCCCCTACACTGACCCCCACCCAGTCAGCTCCCCTACACTGACCGCCAGCCGCACCGCTTCCCTACACTGACCGCCAGCCGCACCGCTCCCCTACACTGACCGCCAGCCGCACCGCTCCCCTACACTGACCATCAGCCGCACCGCTCCCCTACACTGACCGTCAGCCGCACCGCTCCCCTACACTGACCGTCAGCCGCACCACTCCCCTACACTGACCGCCAGCCGCACCGCTCCCATACACTGACCGCCAGCCGCACCCCTCCCCTACAATGACCGCCAGCCGCACCGCTCCCCTACACTGACCGTCAGCCGCACCGCTCCCCTACACTGACCGCCAGCCGCACCGCTCCCTTACACTGACCGCCAGCCGCACCGCTCCCCTACACTGCCCGTCAGCCGCACCACTCCCATACACTGACCGCCAGCCGCACCGCTCCCCTACACTGACCGTCAGCCGCAACGCTCCCCTACACTGACCGCCAGCCGCACCGCTCCCCTACACTGCCCGTCAGCCGCACCACTCCCATACACTGACCGCCAGCCGCACCACTCCCATACACTGACCGCCAGCCGCACCGCTCCCCTACACTGACCGTCAGCCGCAACGCTCCCCTACACTGACCGTCAGCCCCACCGCTCCCATACACTGACCGCCAGCCGCACCGCTCCCATACACTGACCGCCAGCCGCACCGCTCCCCTACACTGACCGTCAGCCGCATCGCTCCCCTACACTGACCGTCAGCCGCACCGCTCCCCTACACTGACCGTAACCGTACCGCTCCCATACTCTGACCATCAGCCGCACCACTCCCCTACACTGACCGTCAGCCGCACCGTTCCCCTACACTGACCGTCAGCCGCACCGCTCCCCTACCCTGACCGTCAGCCGCACCGCTCCCCTACACTGACCGTAACCGCACCGCTCCCCTACACTGACCGTCAGCCGCACCGCTCCCCTACACTGACCGTCAGCCGCACCGCTCCCCTACACTGACCGTCAGCCGCACCGCTCCCCTACACTGACCGTCAGCTGCACCGCTCCCCTACACTGACCGTCAGCCACTCCCCTACACTGACCGTCAGCCGCACCGCTCCCCTACACTGACCGCCAGCCGCACCGCTCCCCTACACTGACCGTAACCGCACCGCTCCCCTACTCTGACCATCACCCGCACCGCTCCCTACACTGACCGTCAGCCGAACCGCTCCCCTACACTGACCGTCAGCCGAACCGCTCCCCTGCACTGATCGCCAGCCGAACCGCTCCCTACACTGACCGTCAGCCGAACCGCTCCCCTACACTGACCGTCAGCCGCACCGCTCCCTACACTGACCGTCAGCCGAACCGCTCCCCTACACTGACCGTCAGCCGCACCGCTCCCCTACTCTGACCGCCAGCCGCACCGCTCCCCTACACTGACCGTCAGCCACTCCCCTACACTGACCGTCAGCCGCACCGCTCCCCTACACTGACCACCAGCCGCACCGCTCCCCTACACTGACCGCCAGCCGCACCGCTCCCTACACTGACCGTCAGCTGCACCGCTCCCCTACACTGACCGCCAGCCGCACCGCTCCCCTACTCTGACCATCAGCCGCACCGCTCCCCTACACTGACCGCCAGCCGCACCGCTCCCCTACACTGACCGCCAGCCGCACCGCTCCCCTACACTGACCGCCAGCCGCACCGCTCCCCTGTACCTCACTGAAAGTACCAAAGCCTCTTCTCTAGTGAACCGAATTGGGAGCCTCCTGGACTGTGCCGTGGACTCCGTATCTTCCAGCACCGCCCCATCTGTTTTCGGCTCCAGTCTCAGTGGTGTCGGCTCTTGTTCCTCTTTAATGCCTCTGAATATGGAAACCTGATGACCAACTAGAAATCAACAGGATCCACCAGGAGATTAGCGGACAGATGTGACATAATCACCAGGACCCCCGTGATAACGGAGGCCATCAGACCCGTGTGAAGGAGCCTTACAGGATATTATCTCAGGACCGGAGTGATGGACGGTAGATCCCATCTCGTATTCTGCATCACTCCTCCGCTAGTATGAAACATGTCAGACCCAGCTGCTGGACAGGCAGAAGCTCACAGACAATGCATCACTCCTATCATTACTGACCCCCGGAGCTCACAATCTAATCCCCCCATCACACAATGTATCACTCCTATCATTACTGACCCCCGGAGCTCACAATCTAATCCCCCCATCACACAATGTATCACTCCCATCATCCCTGACCCCCGGAGCTCACAATCTAATCCCCCCATCACACACAATGTATCACTCCCATCATCCCTGACCCCAGGAGCTCACAATCTAATCCCCCCACATCATATACAATGTATAACTCCCATCATCCCTGACCCCAGGAGCTCACAATCTAATCCCCCCACATCATATACAATGTATAACTCCCATCATCCCTGACCCCCGGAGCTCACAATCTAATCCCCCCATCACACACAATGTATCACTCCCATCATCCCTGACCCCAAGAGCTCAGTCTAATCCCCCCATCACACACAATGTATCACTCCCATCATCCCTGACCCCAGGAGCTCACAATCTAATCCCCCCACATCATATACAATGTATAACTCCCATCATCCCTGACCCCAGGAGCTCACAATCTAATCCCCCCATCAGATAAAAAATGTATCACTCCCATCATCCCTGACCCCAGGAGCTCACAATCTAATCCCCCCATCACACACAATGTATCACTCCCATCATCCCTGACCCCAGGAGCTCACAATCTAATCCCCCCACATCATATACAATGTATCACTCCCATCATCCCTGACCCCAGGAGCTCACAATCTAATCCCCCCACATCATATACAATGTATCACTCCCATCATCCCTGACCCCAGGAGCTCACAATCTAATCCCCCCACATCATATACAATGTATAACTCCCATCATCCCTGACCCCAGGAGCTCACAATCTAATCCCCCCACATCATATACAATGTATAACTCCCATCATCCCTGACCCCAGGAGCTCACAATCTAATCCCCCCACATCATATACAATGTATCACTCCCATCATCCCTGACCCCAGGAGCTCACAATCTAATCCCCCCACATCATATACAATGTATCACTCCCATCATCCCTGACCCCAGGAGCTCACAATCTAATCCCCCATCACACAAGTATCCTCTCAGTATATTTCTACCATGGAGGGGACATGCAGAGGAGCATAAGATTTGCCTTCTGGTTGGATTTAACCCCAGGGCCCACTAGCGTTGACCTTTGAACCCATGCACTGCCTTTTATAGGTCTAGATCTTCCAATCCTCCCACAATTCCTAGCTGTAATAGGATGGATCAACCGCATGCTACATAACAGCTTCCTAGAAGTGGTTTGATTGTCACATATAAGCCACCCCTCACGTGAACACAGACCACACAGTGTCAGATTGGTGCCATCGTTCCCCGGAACAGGACGCCTCCATGTCCGGCCGCACTTTATATAATACGCTATCTTACAACATAGAGATACGACGTTGGCGATTGTTCCTTACGGGTCATTGGACGCTCGGATCATGTGTCTACAATCCTGGTTCACACAACAAGACGGCTCAAGAAGACTCAAAGGAGGACCCAGCCGGGGGGTCCATCCATGCTGCTCATTAAGGCATTCAATGTCTGAGGTCCACAGAGCAGCACCTCCTGACGTATTTATGTCCTCATTGCACTTTTTATGAGGCCACGATGGGTGGCGTTGGTCCTGAGAGCGTCCAGTCTAAGAGGCAGAGCTCAGGATGGCCCCAAACTGCTGACCGTAGTGTAGCTGAACTTGGAAAGAGAGGCCCCCGTGGTGCCTATATCATCCTCCGGTTCACGAAAACGCCGACAAGGCTTGATGCAACCGGCAAATGTTGCCAGAAAGGCCTTGCGGAAGCGCTTGTTCATGAAGCAGTAGATGATGGGGTTGACACAAGCGGAGGTGTAAGACAACAGGTGGATGAAGGAAATGGGGGATCCGGAGAGGATTTTATAGGCGGACTTCTTGTCAAAGGCCTTCCAGGTGTTGACAACGAAAATAGGCATCCAACAGATGAAGAACATGGCCACGATGACAATGAGCATGCGAATGACCCGCTTCTTGGCCGTGAGCTTGGCTTCTGAGCTGTTGATGCGGGCGCGGTCCATCTTGGTGCAGTTGCCGGCAGTCAGGGTGGACATCTCCATGGTGTTACGGCGTTTGTTGACTTGAACGTAGCAGCCGTCGCTCTCGTCAGAGTTGGCAACAGATGTTGAGATGGCGACACTAACGCCATTCTTATTGGCTGCAAGAGTGAAGAAAGAAGATAAAGGATTTAATAACTGAAGGTTAAGAAGTAAAAGGAGGAAGTGGAGGAGGCGGACGAGATGTCTGTGCGCTTACCTCCCAACTTTTAAACTACAAAAAGAGGGACAACTATAGTGCCACGCATAGTGCAGCATGCACATTTGTATGACAGGCCATGCCCCTTTACACAAAGCCGTGCCCTCTGTATACCGTAATACTACTCTTCAGTGACCCACTCACAGTAATAGTGAATCTGATATTGATCTCCATAGTGGCCCCAAGGGTAATAGTGATCTCCATAGTGGACCCATTAGTAATAGTGATCTCCATATTTACCCTAGTAGTAATAGTGATCTTCATAGTGGTCCCAGTAGTATTGTGATCTCCATAGTGGCCCCAATAGAATTAATGATCTTCATAGTGGCACCACTAGTATTAGTGACCCCCATAGTGGTCCCAGAAGTATAGTGATCCCCATAGTAGTAACAGTAGTAATAGTGATCTCCATAGTTGCCCCAGTAGTAATAGTGATCTCCATAGTGGCCCTAGTAATAATAGTGATCTCCATAATAGCCCTAGTGGTAACAGTGATCTCTATAGTGGCCCCAGTAGTTTTAGTGATCTCCACAGTGGTCCCAGTAGTATAGTGATCTCCATAGTGGCAACAGTAGTAATAGTGATCTCCACAGTGATTTCAGTAGTAATAGAGATCTCCATAGTGGCCCTAGTGGTAATAGTGATCTCCATAGTGGCCCCAGTAGTAATAGTGATCTCCATAGTGGCCACAGTAGTATAGTGCTCTCCATAGTGGCCCTAGTAATAATAGTAATCTCCATAGTGGCCCCATTATTAATAGTGATCTCCATAGTGGTCCCAGTAGTAATAGTGATCTCCATAGTGGTCCCAGTAGTAATAGTGATCTCCATAGTGGCCCTAGTAATAATAGTAATCTCCATAGTGGTCCCAGTAGTAATTGTGATCTCCATAATGACCTAGTAGTAATAGTGATCTCCATAGTAGTAACAGTAGTAATAGTGATCTCCATAGTTGTCCCAGTAGTAATAGTGATCTCCATAGTTGTCCCAGTAGTAATAGTGATCTCCATAATGGTCCCAGTAGTAATAGTGATCTCCATAGTGGCCCCAGTAGTAATAGTGATTTCCATAGCAGTAACAGTAGTAATAGTGATCTCCACAGGTGCCCCTGTAGTGACAGTGATCTTCATAGTGGCCCCAGTAATACAGTGATCTCCATAGTGGCCCTGGTAATAATAGTGATCCCAATAGTGGCCCCATTAGTAATAGTGATCTCCATACTGGTCCCAGTAGTAATAGTGATATCCATAGTAGTCCGAGTAGTAATAATGATCTCCATAGTGGCCCCAGTAATATAGTGATCTCCATAGTGGCCCCATTAGTAATAGTGATCTCCATAGTGGCCCACGTAGTAATAATGATCTCCATAGTGGTCCCAGTAGTAATAGTGGTTTCCATAATGGCCCCAGTAGTGGCCATAGTGGCCCTGGTAATAATAGTGATCCCAATAGTGGCCCCATTAGTAATAGTGATCTCCATGCTGGTCCCAGTAGCAATAGTGATATCCATAGTGGCCCCATTAGTAATAGTGATCTCCATAGTGGCCCACGTAGTAATAATGATCTCCATAGTGGTCCCAGTAGTAATAGTGGTTTCCATAATGGCCCAAGTAGTAATAATGATCTCCATAGTGACCCCAGTAATATAGTGATCTCCATAATGGCCCCATTAGTAATAGTGATCTCCATAGTGGCCCAAGTAGTAATAGTGATTTCCATAGTGGTCCCAGTAGTAATAGTGATTTCCATAGTTGTCCCAGTAGTATAGTGATCTCCATAGTGGCCCCAGTAGTAATAGTGATCTCCATAGTGGCCACAGTAGTATAGTGATCTCCATAGTGGCCCTAGTAATAATAGGAATCTCCATAGTGGCCCCATTAGTAATAGTGATCTCCATAGTGGTCCCTGTAGTTTAGTGATATCCATAGTAATAATAGTAGTAATAGTAATCTCCATAGTTGCCCCAGTAGTAATAGTGATCTCTATAGTGGTCTAAGTAGTATGGAGATCTCCATAGTGGCCACAGTAGTATAGTGATCTCCATAGTGGCCCTAGTAATAATAGAAATCTCCATAGTGGCCCCATTAGTAATAGTGATCTCCATAGTGATCCCAGTAGTAATAGTGATCTCCATAATGGCCCCAGTAGTAATAGTGATCTCCATAGTGGTCCCAGTAGTATAGTGATCTCCATAATGGCCCAGTAGTATAGTGAGCTACATAGTGGTCCCAGTAGTGTAGTGATCTCCATAATGGTCCCAGTAGTATAGTGATCTCCTTAATGGCCCCTGTAATAATAGTGATCTCCATAGTGGCCCCAGTAGTAGAGTGATCTCCATAGTGGCCCTAGTAGTATAGTGACCTCCACAGTAGTCCCAGTAGTATAGTGATCTCCATAGTGGCCCCTAGTAGTATAGTGATCTCCATAGTGGCTCTAGTAGCATAGTGATCTCCATAGTGGCCCCAGTAGTATAGTGATCTCCATAATGGCCCTAGTAGTATAGTGATCTCCACATTAGTCCCAGTAGTATAGTGATCTCCATAGTGGCCCTAGTAATAATAGTTCAACCGTAACATGGTCTTTTTCAATGATTGATGGAAGATGGAATAAAAACCTGGCTTTATGCACCACGAGTCTTCTGCTGCAGCTCATGTACCATTAGTAATAGCGGTCTCCATAGTGGTCCCAGTAGTATAGTGATCTCCATAATGGCCCTAGTAGTATAGTGATCTCCACAGTAGTTCCAGTAGTAATAGTGATCTCCATAGTGGTCCCAGTAGTATAGTGATCTCCATAGTGGTCCCAGTAGTATAGTGATCTCCATAATGGCCCAGTAGTATAGTGATCTACATAGTGGTCCCAGTAGTATAGTGATCTCCTTAATGGCCCCAGTAGTAATAGTGATCTCCATAATGGTCCCAGTAGTATAGTGATCTCCTTAATGGCCCCTGTAATAATAGTGATCTCCATAGTGGCCCCAGTAGTAGAGTGATCTCCATAGTGGCCCTAGTAGTATAGTGACCTCCACAGTAGTCCCAGTAGTATAGTGATCTCCATAGTGGCCCCTAGTAGTATAGTGATCTCCATAGTGGCTCTAGTAGCATAGTGATCTCCATAGTTGCCCCAGTAGTATAGTGATCTCTATAATGGCCCTAGTAGTATAGTGACCTCCACAGTAGTCCCAGTAGTATAGTGATCTCCATAGTGGCCCCTAGTAGTATAGTGATCTCCATAGTGGCTCTAGTAGCATAGTGATCTCCATAGTTGCCCCAGTAGCATAGTGATCTCTATAATGGCCCTAGTAGTATAGTGACCTCCACAGTAGTCCCAGTAGTATAGTGATCTCCATAATGGCCCCAGTAGTATAGTGATCTCCATAATGGCCCTAGTAGTATAGTGATCTCCACAGTAGTCCCAGTAGTATAGTGATCTCCATAGTGGCTCTAGTAGCATAGTGATCTCCATAATGGCCCCAGTAGTATAGTGATCTCCATAATGGCCCTAGTAGTATAGTGATCTCCACAGTAGTCCCAGTAGTATAGTGATCTCCATAGTGGCTCTAGTAGCATAGTGATCTCCATAATGGCCCCAGTAGTATAGTGATCTCCATAATGGCCCTAGTAGTATAGTGATCTCCACAGTAGTCCCAGTAGTATAGTGATCTCCATAGTGGCCCTAGTAATAATAGTTCAACCGTAACATGGTCTTTTTCAATGATTCATGGAAGATGGAATAAAAACCTGGTTTTATGCACCACGAGTCTTCTGCTGCAGCTCATGTACCATTAGTAATAGCGGTCTCCATAGTGGTCCCAGTAATATAGTGATCTCCATAGTGGTCCCAGTAGTATAGTGATCTCCATAGTGGTCCCAGTAGTATAGTGATCTCCATAGTGGTCCCAGTAATATAGTGAGCTACATAGTGATCCCAGTAGTAATAGTGATCTCCATAGTGGCCCCAGTAGTATAGTGATCTCCATAGTGGTCCCAGTAATATAGTGATCTCCATAATGGCCCTAGTAGTATAGTGATCTCCACAGTAGTTCCAGTAGTATAGTGATCTCCATAATTGCCCTAGTAGTATAGTGATCTCTATAGTGGCTCCAGTAGTAATAGTGATCTGCATAGTGGCCCGAATTGTGATAGTGGTAGAGGTCAGGGTTCGGACTTAGCAATTATGGCCAGCAGCTGACTGTAGCTGTAGGCTGAGTGAGTTCAATACTTGTTGGGTAGCCAGCAATTATTCTTTACCAGCCGGATGACAGCCCAAAGCTCCTTTGAGGACCTGGTGATGGCCGGCACTCAATAGGAAATGCTGAGAGCACAAGAACACAAGTAACAGCCATTACTATACAGGCGCAGTAATCTGTAAGGATATGGGCCTCATGGTGAAGACCCCAAGGGCTTATAGCTTTGCCTGAAATCAGCCCCTTTATTAGCCCCCATCTAGTAGCCCCATTAAGACCCACAATAATCAGGTGCGGTGTAGATTCCACTCGGAGATGACATCGCTCTGCAGGAATACCGGCCCCTGTGGACAGGAAGCTTGTTGTAGTCGCTGCAGATTAGATGGCGGTGCTGACATGTTCTGACCAGCTGACAGGAAGGGGTCAGCGATTCATGCTGCTTGTACCAAATTCTGCCCTCCCATCAGCAACATAAATCTGCATCCATCGGACCAGGAGATGTTTCTCCGCTGCTCAGTGATACAAGTTTTGCGCTCTTTTGCCCACTGGAGTCTTTCTGTTTCTCTTAGACACAATGGCGCTGGAACTGGTCGCCCGCTGTTATACCATCCGTGTGGAGGAATGGCGAGTTGTGCGGTCGGACACGTTAGTTGGAGCTCCAGCGTTGTATTCAGCTGACTGTGCAGCCTGTTGGTCAGAATGATTCCTGACATCCTCCTCCGACCCCTTTCAGTGATGAGTTGTTTCCGTCCGCAGGATCCCCTTTCGATGAATGTTTTCCTCAATCGCTCCATTTTCAGTATACTCTCCACATTGTTACATGAGAAAACCCCCCGCGGTTGGCAGTGAGACCCCGGCTAGTCTAGCACCAATGACCGGCCTCGTTGGAAGTCGCTCCGATCGCTGGATTTTCCCATCTAATGTGGATTCACACTGAAACCAATCCACAGAAAACTTGTCACATGATTTTATGCCGCACTCCGGGGTCATGGGGGGAATTACCATCTAGGGAAGCACCAATTCTGAGAGGGCCAGGGGTTCTAATAAAGGACTGGGGCTCTGATAAAGGGCTGGAGCTGTAATAAAGGAATGAGGCTCTAATAAAGGACTGGGGCTCTGATAAAGGACTAGGGCTGTAATTAGCAGGCTGTTTAATGTATGCTCTGGGCACTGACATGACATGCACCAGACTATATCTACCCAGTAATTCCAGGAGGACAGGTGTGCACAGATGACAAGGTGTTACATACCTTTGGCTTCTTTGTTTAGATCCATCTCAAACTGGATGCCCCTGTAGAGCTCATGTGAGATGAGTCCATACGCCACAATCATCACCACTCCTGGGATGAAGAAGAGCACGGTGAGCAAGATGACGTACCTGGAGACAAAAGACGGGGACTGAACATCATCTTAGAGCCAATGAGCCGATTAGAGCTGCTGCGGGTTTATGTGTGGGCACTACATTCTGTTCTGCTAACGGAGGGCGAGTGTCCTGGAACGTGCGGTGTGACTGCCTCCGGTACGGTTTTAATAGTACTATGCAGGCTGATACATGTATGTGCCTGGTCATAAGTGTGTATAAATATGCATGCCTCTCCGGATCTATTCCATTTAAGCCTGAAGAAGAACCCGAGAGGTTTGGAAGCTCGCATTAACATCATGTATGTTTGTTAGCCACTACCAGCTCTATCTACAAAATGACTTGGTTTCTCTTGCTGGGAACAACCACATTTGGTCTACTGGTGACACCGGACCAAACCTTTGTTTTCATTATAGTACTAGCAGCACAGGGTACACTGGGTGCGGTGAAAAAGCTGATCCAGCGCTGTGTCCCAATACTGGTGTCCTACGGTGAAATAACAAGAGCGTAGTTGACTAGGAAGGCATGCCTGTGCTACACGATGATACGGCACGAAATGTGGATTTCAGTTTGATGTTTCAGCTCCTATAAGAGAGACTAAAACCCAATTGTAAAGCGGTAGAGCAGCGTGTGAGAAGTAGAAATCCGCTTTGCGCATCTAAGTCCAGTGGGACTGCTGCTATGGCTGAATCAGAGCGGACTGCAAGGGGCCACCTTCTGCTACGATAGGGATCATCCAGGAAGTCATCTGCCGTCTGCAGGAGATACGGGTGCTCATCTGGATTGGGATTCCCTGGAATGATAACAGGTCTAACGAGGCGATCGCGCCATATTCAAACTCCCATGTTCATTTGATAATTTGCATTGTCTTACTAGTAATGTGCATGGCATCTGCCCTGAATCAGTGCTTCACACATGGTCCTGCAATGATGGCGTCCACCCTGGACTGCACTGCAGAACGGCTCCATGCATGTATCGTAGCAGGAGGAGGCCACTTCCAGTCCGCTCTCCTTCCTTCATTCCAGGGAATCTCAACCCAGATCAGCACCTATATCTCCTGCAGACTGCGGATGACTTCCTGGATGATCCCTATCGTAGCAGAAGGAGGCCCCTTGCAGTCCGCTCTCCTTCAGTCATAGCAGTGGTGCCACTGAATGTAGAGAGACATGGAAAGTGGATTTCTACTTCTCACACGCTGCTCTTCAGCTTTACAATTGGGTTTTACTCTCTCACAGGGACCACAACACAAAATTGAAAATCATGTTCTGGGGCCCCCAGGGGCTTAGTCCCAAGAGAGGAACATTCTGAGGTAGGTTTCCAACGTAAACTACCTGTTATTAGTGTTAGGACCCATCTGGCAGCTCAGGCACGCGGACGCTAGGAGATGGGCCAAGGTAATTTGATCAAATTATATACCCAGAGCCTCGCATTATTTAATGTGGTTCGAGGATTGATTAGAAGTATTCATACCTCTGATAGTAAATGTATTTTGTGTCTGTGGCCACTTTTGGTTTCTGCTTCTATTGTATGTTGCAACCGTGGTTTAACATGCACCTATAGATTTCTATTGGGAAGAACTGACCTATTTTATCCTCGTTCATCCTATTGTCGTGTGTCAGGAAGGGTATTAGGGAGAGCACCTAGAAGGTGTGAGGAGACTTTTAAGGCTATGCTCTGGCTGCTCTGGGAAAAAAGTAAATGGGAAGTTGGAATAATTTCTCTTTAGCGCCACCTATTGGAAGGCAGCCTTCCTGCAAGTCAATGTCAGACCATTAAATAAGCCTTGTTACAATGACTGGTACAAATGCCCGGAATTTTGTTGCTGCATATCGATGATTAGAAAATGCATAATAGATTACTTCATGCTCAGTTTTTCCCAACATAATGATGTAACTCCACAGGTTACACCACAACCATCATCTGTAGCTTCAAACCTCCAGAAACCGAGGGGAGCTGGAGGCAACAACCACGCAGGAGCAGAGGGTATTTCAGTGAGACCAGCCGTCCTAATGTGTAGGGCATCCCCTGACTCTAACCCCCCATTACAGGTGTTGGAGGATAAAATCCATGTTGGATTTCAGGAAGCTCAATACTTTCTCAGGAGAGATAAGCTGCTGCCAGGGGAGTCTGGACAGAGCCAAATGGAGTCTGGTGGGGGGACAGAGGAGCCAAGGAGGGGACAAAGGGGTCTAGAGGAGGACAAAAGAATAAGCATGAGGAGGACATAGGTGTCAAAGGAGTCTGGAGAAAAGTGAGAAATCTGAAGAAGGGGATGGACAAATCTGGGTGAGAACAAAGGAGTCCAGAGAGAGGTTAAAAGAAGTCTGGAGAGAGAGGAGTCTGGAAGAGGGGCACAGGGATCTGGATAGAAACTTTCTAGGACATAAAAGTTTGAAAGAGGAAAAAGGGTCTGGATGATACTGAAGTGTCTGGAGGAGAACAAAGAAACCCAGAGGAGGGCAGAGGGATCGGTAGGGGGCAGAAGAGTTTGAAGGGGAACAGAGGAGTCTGGAGGAGACAGGGGGTCTGGAGGGGAACAGAGTTATGTGGAGGAGAATGGAGACATCTGGAGGAAGGACAGAGGGGTTTGGGGGAGAACATACGGGTCTGGGGGAGAACACATACCCCTCTGTTCCCCTCCAGATCCCTCTGTTCCCCTCCAGACCCCTCTGTTCCTCAGACCCATCTGTGTTCCCCTCCAGACCCCTCTGTTCTCCTCCAGACCCCACTGTTCTCCTCCAGACCCCACTGTTCTCCTCCAGACCCCACTGTTCTCCTCCAGACCCCTCTGCTCTCCTCCAGACCCCTCTGCTCTCCTCCAGACCCCTCTGTTCCCCTCCAGACTCCTCTGTTCCCCTCCAGACCCCTCTGTTCCCCTCCAGACCCCTCTGTTCCCCTCCAGACCCCTCTGTTCCCCTCCAGACTCCTCTGTTCCCCTCCAGACTCCTCTGTTCCCCTCCAGACTCCTCTGTTCCCCTCCAGACCCCTCTGTTCCCCTCCAGACCCCTCTATTCCCCTCCAGACCCCTCTATTCCCCTCCAGACCCCTCCAAACTACTATGTTCTCCAGACCCAGCTATTCCTCCCGAGGCCCCTTTGTTCTCCTCCAGACTCCTAAAGACTCCTCTGTTCTCCTCCAGACCACTCTTTTCCCCTCTTGACCCCTCTGTTCCCCTCCAGACCCCTCTGTTCTCCTCCAGACCCCTCTATAAAATACTCAAGTACCTTTTCTAATGATAGGTTTTATTTTGCAGAGCAGAAGCCAAGACTGTTTGTTTGGGGGAGGGGATGCTAATATCCATTGTGTTTGCAGGAATACAAGAGCAGAACCTTGGTCCTTCATTGACCTGTGAGATCACCAAACAATGGATACAATAGATGGGGATCGCTTTGCTTCATTATCCCTTGTAAAACCAACCACAAATGTCTAAATTCAGACAAGGTTTTTGAATTTCCCTTCTTTGGAGCTCCGATGTATGAGGAGATCAGAAGAACTCGTGTGTTGGAATAAGAGACAATGTCTTTCTTATGAATATTAGCTGCAGGATGACATGTTTGAGAAGCCCGAGAGAATTCGGGATGTATTGCTGCTGGATGTGAAGTGAACTGACGCACCTTAGTACCGTCCACCTGCAACAATACAGCGCCCCCGCCCCATTTACGAGTCTTTCACATGGTTGTACCATTTTTTTTTATTGTGTTGCTTAGCAGTAATCTGTGAAAAACGATCTATGTATCTCTGGTGACATCACGCATCATAAGGTGTCCG
Source organism: Eleutherodactylus coqui (assembly GCA_035609135.1). Classification (NCBI taxonomy): domain Eukaryota; kingdom Metazoa; phylum Chordata; class Amphibia; order Anura; family Eleutherodactylidae; genus Eleutherodactylus; species Eleutherodactylus coqui. Next base: position 526,051,776 of record CM069405.1, on the reverse strand, counting down.
GCCATCGGCCTCTGGTTGCCTCAGTCTCATCAGGTCTCTGTTCTCCACTGTCATTTTCTTGTGCCGTTTTTTCCTTAGAATTGTCCATCTTGTCATCGTATTCCGCTACTCCTTTCCCTGTGATCATATTACATTCTGTGAGCGCCGGCCGGAGGGCTAATATTTACTTTCCATTGATGGGCACAAAACATGGGCAGGATTACTTTATAGGCATTCTGGGAGGTGGCACGACCCATGAAACCTCTCTAGCTTGGCGGCGATGAGTTCCTGAGAGCCGAGTGATTAAGTGTAAATAGTAAAGGAATGAACGCAGTGCCTCGTGTTTAATGGATGAGATGGAACAGCGCTTTATACATTCTTCTGTGGGGAACATGAGGCTAGAGGAGGTTGTAAAGCTCCACAAGGGCATCATATCTCGTATTTACTCCAGATTACAAGTTCTTAGTAAACCATAAAAGAAACAACAGCCATGCTACACCACAACCCACAACAGGACCGCAGCATGTCTGTGGGAATTCTCTTGGCAGAAATCCATGATGAGGGAGCTGCTCTGACAACCTACCTCTACAGAAAAATGGAACTAGAGTGGACTGCAACAAAGTATACTGATGATCAGGCAAGAACATTCATAGGAACAGGAACCATCTCTGATGGAGGAGGACTGGAGTAGAGTCTACTGATGGTAAGACAAGAACAGCTGTAGGAACAGGAACCATCTCTGATGGAGGAGGACTGGGGTAGAGTCTACTGATGGTAAGACAAGAACAGCTGTAGGAACAGGAACCATCTCAGGGCTCATACCCACTTGCGTTTTTTAATGCAATTGTCAATGGGACTTTCTAATGTTAAAAACGCATCGCACAAACTTGCGATCCGTTTTTAACATTAGAAAGTCCCATTGACAATTGCGTTAAAAAACGCAGCGATATCGCAGTGTTAAAAAAGCGCAAGTGGGTAGAAGCCCTCAGATGGAAGAGGATTGCAGTAGAATCTATCAGTAATCACACAAAAACATAGGAACAACAACCATCCTGAGGTAGGAAGACTGCAGTAGAGTCTAGAGATGATCGGACATGAATAATCATTGGAAAGGCAACCATCTCTGAGGGGGGAGGACCGCAGTACAGTCTACTGATGATCAGACAAGAACCCCTGTAATAACTGGAAAACATCCCAAGGGTGGAGGACCGTAGTACAGGGTATCGATGATCAAACAAAAAGAAACAGTCATAGGAAAAGGAACCATCTCCAAGGAAGGGGGACCTCAGGAGAGCCTATCAATAATTGGGCAAGAACATTCATAGGAACAGGAAGCGTTTCCGTGGGAGGAGGACCGGAGTAGAGTCTACTGATGGTTAGACAAGAACAACTGTAGGAGTAGGAACCATCTCTGAGGGAAGAGGATTGCAGTAGAGTCTACTGATTATAGGACAAGAACACTCATAGGAACAGGCACCATCCAAAGAGAGGAGGACTGCAGCAGAGTCCACCAAGAATCTGACAAGAACAACTGTAGGAGCAGGAACCATCTCTGAGGGAAGAGGATTGCCGTAGAGTCTGTCCATCATCAAGCAAGAATGTAGAAGTAGGAACCATCTCCAAGGGAGCAAGCTGTTGTAGCCTACTAGTAGTCAGATAAGAACATTTGTAGGAACAGGAACCGTCTCTGAGGGAAGAGGACAGCTGTAGAGTCTTATCAATAATAAGAAAATAATTCTCATAAGAACAGGAACCATCCAGCGTGAGGAGGACTGCAGAAGATTCTACTGATATTCAAGCACGAAAGTTTGTAGAAATAGAAACCGTCTCCAAGGGTGAGGACTGCAGTATGGTCTAGGGTAAGGGCCTTATACATGGTCCAATGATCAGGCAAGAACATTCGTAGTAACGTTCATATTTCCAACCATGAGGCCATGTGAAGGTGCTGACAATCACTCATGTGACGTCATCCACACGTGCGCATTGGGTTTTTTGCACAACCACTATCGAACCAGACTATGATATTCTGTAATATCTTTACATGGGCCATCGATCTGTGCAAAAACGCATCGGATTAGCCCCAACAACTGTAATGTGCACAGTCAGCACCTGCATGAGGATTACAGCCATGTAAATGAGACCAAAACTGGGAGATAGGCTGAGGGGAGCGAAGAAGCAGTAGGGGGGAGGTGAGCCGTAGCAGGAACAATCAGTTATCACTCACAATGTCTGAATCGGCCAATGTGAATATCCGGCGGACGAGCGGCCATCTCATCGATCGGCATTTGTCACCTGGAACATATTGTTGTGTGTAGAAAGAGCTTTCCATATGAAAACGTGCCATGGGCAGCAATGGCTTTTACTTGTTCGGCTGGTGGTCAGCGACACCTTCACACCGCCCGATGATGGATAGACCGCACTGTGCGAGTAGGAGATAGGACACCATTGTGAAGTTCTTCTCCGGCCTCGTGTTCCTCACAGTAGAGTGTATAAAGCGCCGTCCCATCTGATCCATTATACATGAGGCACCGCGCTCATCCCTTTACTATGTACACCTAATCACTCGGCTCTCAGGAAAGCACAAGAGCTCGCTATCATTACATAGATGTCGCCGGCGGCGAGCACTGCACAGAAATGTAGAGATGGCTGAAATTGTATTGTCTTATCAGACTCATCATCGCCAAGCGGCAGAAGAGCGAGAGAAGCTCCGTAGGTCACATCACCTCCTGGAAAGCCTGCAGAGTAATCCGGCTCTTCTTATCTGCCCATCAATGGAGAGTAAATATTAGTCCCCGGCCGCCGCTCGCAGGATGAAACATAATAAAGGGATATGAGGAAGGGACGGACACTTCTGAGGAAAATGATGCACAAGAAGACGACAAGAGCGGAAGTACAGAGGCAGCAAGACACTGATGATGGGACATCTGCCACGTATGATGTCACCGGGGTTACACACTATGTCACTGACTACATGTGGGGCGAAGATGGCTGACACACGACTGTCATGCTCCAGAATGAGCATGGGAGGTCACAGATACTCACCATGCCTGCTGCGCCTGGTCGTTAGGACACTCTAGGCGACACTGGTAGCCCAATTGGTTGTTGGCCATAGTGAAGCTGACAAGCTTGTTGTACACCAGGTACGGGATCATGATGATGATGGACAGGATCCACGTGGCAGCGATGACCTTGTAGGCATGCGATCGTGTCTGCCACACGCGGGACTTCAACGGATTGCAAATAGCGCTATAGCGTTCAATGGCGATGGCAACCAGGTTGAAGGTGGAGACACTGATGGAGATACCTGGAAGGTGATGAGAAATGGTCAGTAAGGGCAAGAGCAGTGCCGCATTGGGGGAACTGTGAAATAACCAGAATAAGGGGGAGGGAGATGAGCAGCGACACTGCGGTATCGTCTCCATCCAACCACAGGCACAAAACAAGGAAAAAAACAGACCCTGGAGTCATCTCACAGCTCATTCCTTATCACCTGAGAGCTCCGCCTTATCACCTGAGAGCTCCCCCTTATCACCTGAGAGCTCCTCCTCATCACCTGAGAGCTCCCCCTTATCACCTAAGAGCTCCCCCTTATCACCTAAGAGCTCCCCCTTATCACCTGAGAGCTCCTCCTTATCACCTGAGAGCTCCACCTTATCACCTGAGAGCTCCTCCTTATCACCTGAGAGCTCCCCCTTATCACCTGAGAGCTCCTCCTTATCACCTGAGAGCTCCATATTATCACCTGAAAGCTCCTCCTTATCACTAGAGAGCTCCTCCATATCACCAGAGAGCTCCTCCTTATCACCTGAGAGCTCCATATTATCATCTGAAAGCTCCTCCTTATCACCTGAGAGCTCCTCCTTATCACCTGAGAGCTCCTCCTTATCACCTTAAAGCTCCTCCTTATCACCTGAGAGCTCCATATTATCATCTGAGAGCTCCACCTTATCATCTGAGAGCTCCACCTTATCATCTGAGAGCTCCACCTTATCACCTGAGAGCTCCACCTTATCACCAGAGAGCTCCTTCTTATTACCCCAGAGCTCCGTATTATCATCTGAAAGCTCCTCCTTATCACCAGAGAGCTCCTCCTTATTACCCCAGAGCTCAGTATTATCATCTGAAGCTCCTCGTTATTACCTGAGAGCTCCTCCTTATCACCTGGGAGCTCCACCTCATTATCTCAAAGCTCCACCTTATCATCTCCCAGGTCCACTATATCATCTTTGTGGTCTACCTAGTTATCTTGAGCTCGGTCTAAATATCTCTTGGCTTTACCTTAACCCCTTAAGGACACGGCCTATTTTGTGCTTAAGGGCGCAACGATTTTTGGCGGGTTTTCATCTCCATTTTTCAAAAGCCATAACTTCTATTCTTTTCCCGTCGCCGCGGCCGTATGAGGGCTTGTTTTTTGCGTAGCGAGCTGTAGTTTTTATGGGTGCTGTTTTTGGGTCCGTAGACGATATTGGAAAACTGGTATTCATTTTTTGTGATAGCAGGGAGAGAAAACATCAATTCATAGAGTTTTGTGTTTTTTTACAGCGTTAATCATGCAGCATAGATGACACAACACATTTTTTCTGCGGGTCGGTATGGTTACGATACCAGAATTCTTATGTATTTTTTTTTTAGGTTTTCCACTTTTCGGCAATAAATACCTTTTTTGGAAATCTTTTCTTCTTTCTAAATTGCTGCATTCAAAGTCCTGTAACTTTATTTTTCCATGGACGGAGCTCTGTGAGGGCTTACTTTTTGTGAGATGAGCTGTGGCTTTTATTGGTGCCATTTTGGGGTACATTTGGCTTCTTTGATCACTTTTATTGCGTTTTTTGGGGGGCAAAATGCTTAAAATGAGCATTCTGACGTAATTTTTTAGGTCTTTTTATATGCTAAAAAGTGTGTTCAACTTATTGTACGCGTCGTTACGGACACTATGATACCAGAGCTGGGGGATTTTTTTTTTATGCTAATATGACAAAAAGCACCTAAAAAGGTTTTTTTAACATATTTTTTTATATTTTTCTTTTTTGTACATTATTTTTATCCTTTTTTACACCATTTGTGACGCTCTGGGAGACTTACATCATAGCACCGATGATCGCTATGGTAAGTCATTGCAGGACTTCTGTCCTGCGATGCCTTATCACTTGTTACAGTGATCACAGGCACTGGCAATACAGGACGCCAGTAGCTGGCCTTCTGTTGCCATGGCAACCAGACGTCACAGAGGGAGTGTGCTCCCTCTGTGATCTCTTGCCGTGCTGCGATTGACATAGATCGTGGCAGGGAAGGGGTTAGCAGCGCGGGTCGCATCTCCGAAGCACCCCTGCTGTTGCAGTGGGAGGCCGGCTGTCACTGACAGCCGGCTCCAGCTGCCGGATAGTGTGAGATCGCTTATGATCTCGCGCTATTCCCAGGACGTACGTTTACGCTCTGGAGTGGAAAGGGTTAAGGGCTATTTTCACGGGACGATTATTGAGCAAAATGTATTCAAATGAAGGAACGTGTGCGATAATTGTTGTGTTTACGTATGAAGCCAGCAGCTACTTGTCGCTCGTCGTTGATAATCGTATGGTTTACGTATGAAGCCAGCCGCTACTTGTCGCTCGTCGCTGATAATCGTTGGGTTTACGTACGAAGCCAGCAGTTACTTGTCGCTCGTCGTTGATAATCGTTGGGTTTCCGTACGAAGCCAGCAGCTACTTGTCGCTCGTCGTTGATAATCGTTGGGTTTACGTACGAAGCCAGCCGCTACTTGTCGTTCGTCGTTGATAATCGTTGGGTTTACGTACGAAGCCAGCAGCTACTTGTCGCTCGTCGTTGATAATCGTTGTGTTTACGTACGAAGCCAGCAGCTACTTGTCGCTCGTCATTGATAATCGTTGTGTTTACGTACGAAGCCAGCAGCTACTTGTCGCTCGTCGTTGATAATCGTTGGGTTTACGTACGAAGCCAGCAGTTACTTGTCGCTCGTCGTTGATAATCGTTGGGTTTATGTACGAAGCCAGCAGCTACTTGTCGCTCGTCGTTGATAATCGTTGTGTTTACGTACGAAGCCAGCAGCTACTTGTCGCTCGTCGTTGATAATCGTTGGGTTTACGTACGAAGCCAGCAGCTACTTGTCGCTCGTCGTTGATAATCGTTGGGTTTACGTACGAAGCCAGCAGTTACTTGTCGCTCGTCGTTGATAATCGTTGGGTTTACGTACGAAGCCAGCAGCTACTTGTCGCTCGTCATTGATAATCGTTGGGTTTACGTACGAAGCCAGCAGTTACTTGTCGCTCGTCGTTGATAATCGTTGTGTTTACGTACGAAGCCAGCAGCTACTTGTCGCTCGTCGTTGATAATCGTTGTGTTTACGTACGAAGCCAGCAGCTACTTGTCGCTCGTCTCTGATAATCGTTGGGTTTATGTACGAAGCCAGCAGCTACTTGTCGCTCGTCGTTGATAATCGTTGGGTTTACGTACGAAGCCAGCAGCTACTTGTCGCTCGTCGTTGATAATCGTTGGGTTTACGTACGAAGCCAGCAGTTACTTGTCGCTCGTCGTTGATAATCGTTGGGTTTACGTACGAAGCCAGCAGCTACTTGTCGCTCGTCATTGATAATCGTTGGGTTTACGTACGAAGCCAGCAGTTACTTGTCGCTCGTCGTTGATAATCGTTGTGTTTACGTACGAAGCCAGCAGCTACTTGTCGCTCGTCGTTGATAATCGTTGTGTTTACGTACGAAGCCAGCAGCTACTTGTCGCTCGTCGTTGATAATCGTTGTGTTTACGTACGAAGCCAGCAGTTACTTGTCGCTCGTCGTTGATAATCGTTGGGTTTACGTACGAAGCCAGCAGCTACTTGTCGCTCGTCGTTGATAATCGTTGTGTTTACGTACGAAGCCAGCAGCTACTTGTCGCTCGTCGTTGATAATCGTTGTGTTTACGTATGAAGCCAGCAGCTACTTGTCGCTCGTCGTTGATAATCGTTGGGTTTATATACGAAGCCAGCAGTTACTGGTCGCTCGTCGTTGATAATCGTTGTGTTTACGTACGAAGCCAGCAGCTACTTGTCGCTCGTCGTTGATCGTTGGGTTTACGTACGAAGCCAGCAGCTACTTGTCGCTCGTCGTTGATAATCGTTGTGTTTACGTACGAAGCCAGCAGCTACTTGTCGCTGATAATCGTTGGGTTTACGTACGAAGCCAGCAGCTACTTGTCGCTCGTCGTTGATAATCGTTGGGTTTACGTACGAAGCCAGCAGCTACTTGTCGCTCGTCGTTGATAATCGTTGGGTTTACGTACGAAGCCAGCAGTTACTTGTCGCTCGTCTCTGATAATCGTTGGGTTTACGTACGAAGCCAGCAGCTACTTGTCGCTCGTCGTTGATAATCATTGAGTTTACGTACGAAGCCAGCAGTTACTTGTCGTTCGTCGTTGATAATCGTTGGGTTTACGTACGAAGCCAGCAGTTACTTGTCGCTCGTCGTTGATAATCGTTGTGTTTACGTACGAAGCCAGCAGCTACTTGTCGCTCGTCGTTGATAATCGTTGGGTTTACGTACGAAGCCAGCAGTTACTTGTCGCTCGTCTCTGATAATCGTTGGGTTTACGTACGAAGCCAGCAGTTACTGGTCGCTCGTCGTTGATAATCGTTGTGTTTACGTACGAAGCCAGCAGCTACTTGTCGCTCGTCGTTGATAATCGTTGAGTTTACGTACGAAGCCAGCAGTTACTTGTCGCTCGTCGCTGATAATCGTTGGGTTTACGTACGAAGCCAGCAGTTACTTGTCGTTCGTCGTTGATAATCGTTGGGTTTACGTACGAAGCCAGCAGTTACTTGTCGCTCGTCGTTGATAATCGTTGGGTTTACGTATGAAGCCAGCAGCTACTTGTCGCTCGTCGCTGATAATCGTTGGGTTTACGTACGAAGCCAGCAGCTACTTGTCGCTCGTCGTTGATAATCGTTGGGTTTACGTACGAAGCCAGCAGTTACATGTCGCTCGTCGTTGATAATCGTTGGGTTTACGTACGAAGCCAGCAGCTACTTGTCGCTCGTCGTTGATAATCGTTGGGTTTACGTACGAAGCCAGCAGCTACTTGTCGCTCGTCGTTGATAATCGTTGGGTTTACGTACGAAGCCAGCAGCTACTTGTCGCTCGTCGTTGATAATCGTTGGGTTTACGTACGAAGCCAGCAGTTACATGTCGCTCGTCGTTGATAATCGTTGGGTTTACGTACGAAGCCAGCAGCTACTTGTCGCTCGTCGTTGATAATCGTTGGGTTTACGTACGAAGCCAGCAGCTACTTGTCGCTCGTCGTTGATAATCGTTGGGTTTACGTACGAAGCCAGCAGCTACTTGTCGCTCGTCGTTGATAATCGTTGGGTTTACGTACGAAGCCAGCAGCTACTTGTCGCTCGTCGTTGATAATCGTTGGGTTTACTTACGAAGCCAGCAGCTACTTGTCGCTCGTCGTTGATAATCGTTGGGTTTACGTACGAAGCCAGCAGCTACTTGTCGCTCGTCGTTGATAATCGTTGTGTTTACGTACGAAGCCAGCAGCTACTTGTCGCTCGTCGCTGATAATCGTTGGGTTTACGTACGAAGCCAGCAGTTACTTGTCGTTCGTCGTTGATAATCGTTGGGTTTACGTACGAAGCCAGCAGTTACTTGTCGCTCGTCGTTGATAATCGTTGTGTTTACGTACGAAGCCAGCAGCTACTTGTCGCTCGTCGTTGATAATCGTTGGGTTTACGTACGAAGCCAGCAGTTACTTGTCGCTCGTCTCTGATAATCGTTGGGTTTACGTACGAAGCCAGCAGCTACTTGTCGCTCGTCGTTGATAATCGTTGAGTTTACGTACGAAGCCAGCAGTTACTTGTCGCTCGTCGTTGATAATCGTTGAGTTTACGTACGAAGCCAGCAGTTACTTGTCGCTGGTCGTTGATAATCGTTGGGTTTACGTATGAAGCCAGCAGTTACTTGTCGCTCGTCTCTGATAATCGTTGGGTTTACGTACGAAGCCAGCAGCTACTTGTCGCTCGTCGTTGATAATCGTTGGGTTTACGTACGAAGCCAGCAGCTACTTGTCGCTCGTCGTTGATAATCGTTGAGTTTACGTACGAAGCCAGCAGCTACTTGTTGCTCGTCGCTGATAATCGTTGGGTTTACGTACGAAGCCAGCAGTTACTTGTCGCTCGTCTCTGATAATCGTTGAGTTTACGTACGAAGCCAGCAGTTACTTGTCGTTCGTCGTTGATAATCGTTGGGTTTACGTACGAAGCCAGCAGTTACTTGTCGTTCGTCGTTGATAATCGTTGGGTTTACGTACGAAGCCAGCAGTTACTTGTCGTTCGTCGTTGATAATCGTTGGGTTTACGTACGAAGCCAGCAGTTACTTGTCGCTCGTCGTTGATAATCGTTGTGTTTACGTACGAAGCCAGCAGCTACTTGTCGCTCGTCGTTGATAATCGTTGGGTTTACGTACGAAGCCAGCAGCTACTTGTCGCTCGTCGTTGATAATCGTTGGGTTTACGTATGAAGCCAGCAGCTACTTGTCGCTCGTCGTTGATAATCGTTGGGTTTACGTACGAAGCCAGCAGCTACTTGTCGCTCGTCGTTGATAAACGTTGGGTTTACGTACGAAGCCAGCAGCTACTTGTCGCTCGTCGTTGATAATCGTTGGGTTTACGTACGAAGCCAGCAGCTACTTGTCGTTCATCGTTGATAATCATTGTGTTTACGTACGAAGCCAGCAGCTACTTGTCGCTCGTCGTTGATAATCGTTGGGTTTACGTACGAAGCCAGCAGTTACATGTCGCTCGTCGTTGATAATCGTTGGGTTTACGTACGAAGCCAGCAGCTACTTGTCGCTCGTCGTTGATAATCGTTGGGTTTACGTACGAAGCCAGCAGCTACTTGTCGCTCGTCGTTGATAATCGTTGGGTTTACGTACGAAGCCAGCAGTTACATGTCGCTCGTCGTTGATAATCGTTGGGTTTACGTACGAAGCCAGCAGCTACTTGTCGCTCGTCGTTGATAATCGTTGGGTTTACGTACGAAGCCAGCAGCTACTTGTCGCTCGTCGTTGATAATCGTTGGGTTTACTTACGAAGCCAGCAGTTACTTGTCGCTCGCCGTTGATAATCGTTGGGTTTACGTATGAAGCCAGCAGTTACTTGTCGCTCGTCGTTGATAATCGTTGGGTTTACTTACGAAGCCAGCAGTTACATGTCGCTCGTCGTTGATAATCGTTGGGTTTACGTACGAAGCCAGCAGTTACTTGTCGTTCGTCGTTGATAATCGTTGGGTTTACGTACGAAGCCAGCAGCTACTTGTCGTTCATCGTTGATAATCATTGTGTTTACGTACGAAGCCAGCAGCTACTTGTCGCTCGTCGTTGATAATCGTTGGGTTTACGTACGAAGCCAGCAGTTACATGTCGCTCGTCGTTGATAATCGTTGGGTTTACGTACGAAGCCAGCAGCTACTTGTCGCTCGTCGTTGATAATCGTTGGGTTTACGTACGAAGCCAGCAGCTACTTGTCGCTCGTCGTTGATAATCGTTGGGTTTACTTACGAAGCCAGCAGTTACTTGTCGCTCGCCGTTGATAATCGTTGGGTTTACGTATGAAGCCAGCAGTTACTTGTCGCTCGTCGTTGATAATCGTTGGGTTTACTTACGAAGCCAGCAGTTACATGTCGCTCGTCGTTGATAATCGTTGGGTTTACGTACGAAGCCAGCAGCTACTTGTCGCTCGTCGTTGATAATCGTTGGGTTTACGTATGAAGCCAGCAGTTACTTGTCGCTCGTCGTTGATAATCGTTGGGTTTACGTACGAAGCCAGCAGTTACTTGTCGCTCGTCGCTGATAATCGTTGGGTTTACGTACGAAGCCAGCAGCTACTTGTCGCTCGTCGTTGATAATCATTGGGTTTGCGTACGAAGCCAGCAGTTACTTGTCGCTCGTCGTTGATAATCGTTGGGTTTACGTACGAAGCCAGCAGCTACTTGTCGCTCGTCGTTGATAATCGTTGGGTTTACGTACGAAGCCAGCAGCTACTTGTCGCTCGTCGTTGATAATCGTTGGGTTTACGTATGAAGCCAGCAGTTACTTGTCGCTCGTCGTTGATAATCGTTGGGTTTACGTACGAAGCCAGCAGTTACTTGTCGCTCGTCGTTCACTTTCGACCAGCATAAAAAACATTGCCGGATCGCTGACTTCTCGCTGCGTCTAAGCGCTCAGCGCCTCCACCTGTGTAAACGCTCTGCACAAGCGCAGACAACTAGCGGTTGCGTCAGCCTCGTGCAGCCGTGTAGCTGACAGTCGTCCCGTGTGAAGGAAGCATTATCTGTCAGCTCTTCCTTATGACTTCCAGATCTCCTCTATTATCTCAGGGCTTCATCTTATTCCTGCAGCCGCCACCTTACTGTCTAAACATCTCATGTGGCCCAGGTAAATGACTGTACATCCAGCCGGCGCCACCTGATTCGCTGCTACAAGCACCCAACAATATGGCATCATTTACAGTGCTGGTGTCCTTAGCGGGCTCTAAGGCCCAGATATAACTACGACAGAGCGCCCCCTATAGCTCAGTCTCTGCTCTACACAATCCTCTGTAAGATTCACTGCTTTGATTGCAGACTGACACATTGTAACAAACAGGGGGGAGATGTGTTTGTCTAGACTGATAAAGTGTAACAAATCCTCAGCTGTGAGAAGTATTAGGACAGACAATACATTGACAGCAAGCAGAGATCTTGAACTTGTTGAGCCAGTAAGCAAATTAATTAGCTGCGGTCGTTACCCATGAAGTACGCGGCAGTCTTGCAGATGACCTCTCCGAAGATGAAGTTGCCCATGAGGTTGGGGATGAGGGTGAAGGGCATGCAGAGCATGGTCACCATGATGTCGCTGACGGCCAGGGACAGCAGGAAGCAGTTGGTGATGGTGCGCAGACGCTTGTTCATCACCAGCACGATGATGATGAGGGTGTTCCCTAAGACGCTGAGGACGAAGATGATGCAGTACAGCAGGATCCGCACCCAGTTCAGATCTGAAAGGACAAGCAGATCTGCAGTCAGCGCTGAGAATGGCAACATATACATCCTGGCATGCCAGATACTCCAGTCACATCCAGAGCTGCACTCCCGACTAACTCATGGCCAGAGCTGTTGAGAAGGCTCTACTGACACATCATGCTTTATCCTCCAGTCACAGCCAGAGCCGGGCCCGTGTAGGTTCCCTAAAGTGGTGATGTATGACGGGGCCCCTGTACAGTATTTATAGGAATTATGTATAGTGGCCCCCGGTGTAGGGTCTCTATAGTGATAATGTATGGTGGCCCCGGTGTAGGGTCTCTATAGTGATGATGTATGGTGGCCCCCTGTGTAGGGTCTCTATAGTGATGATGTATGGTGGCCCCCTGTGTAGGGTCTCTATAGTGATGATGTATGGTGGCCCCCTGTGTAGGGTCTCTATAGTCATGATGTATGGCGGCCCCCTGTGTAGGGTCTCTATAGTGATGATGTATGGTGGCCCCCGGTGTAGGGTCTCTATAGTGATGATGTATGGTGGTCCCCGGTGTAGGGTCTCTATAGTGATGATGTATGGTGGCCCCCGGTGTAGGGTCTCTATAGTGATGATGTATGGCGGCCCCCTGTGTAGGGTCTCTATAGTGATGATGTATGGTGGCCCCCGGTGTAGGGTCTCTATAGTGATGATGTATGGTGGTCCCCGGTGTAGGGTCTCTATAGTGATGATGTATGGTGGCCCCCGGTGTAGGGTCTCTATAGTGATGATGTATGGTGGCCCCCTGTGTACAGTATTTATAGGAATTATTTATGGTGGCCCCCTGTGTAGGGTCTCTATAGTGATTATGTATGGCGGCCCCCTGAGTAGGGTCTCTATAGTCATGATGTATGGCGGCCCCCTGAGTAGGGTCTCTATAGTGATTATGTATGGCGGCCACCTGTGTAGGGTCTCTATAGTGATAATGTATGGTGGCCCCCGGTGTAGGGTCTCTATAGTGATGATGTATGGTGGCCCCCTGTGTAGGGTCTCTATAGTGATGATGTATGGCGGCCCCCTGAGTAGGGTCTCTATAGTCATGATGTATGGCGGCCCCCTGAGTAGGGTCTCTATAGTCATGATGTATGGCGGCCCCCTGAGTAGGGTCTCTATAGTGATGATGTATGGTGGCCCCCTGTGTAGGGTCTCTATAGTGATGATGTATTGTGGGGCCCCTGAGTAGGGTATCTATAGTGATGATGTATGGTGGCCCCCTGAGTAGGGTCTCTATAGTGATGATGTATGGTGGCCCCCTGTGTAGGGTCTCTATAGTGATGATGTATGGTGGCCCCCTGTGTAGGGTCTCTATAGTGATGATGTATGGTGGGGCCCCTGAGTAGGGTATCTATAGTGATTATGTATGGTGGGGCCCCTGAGTAGGGTCTCTATAGTGATGATGTATGGTGGCCCCCTGAGTAGGGTATCTATAGTGATTATGTATGGTGGGGCCCCTGAGTAGGGTCTCTATAGTGATGATGTATGGTCGCCCCCGGTTTAGGGTCTCTATAGTGATGATGTATGGTGGCCCCCTCTGTAGGGTCTCTATAGTGATTATGTATGGCGGCCCCCTGTGTAGGGTCTCTATAGTGATGATGTATGGCGGCCCCCTGAGTAGGGTCTCTATAGTGATGATGTATGGCGGCCCCCTGAGTAGGGTCTCTATAGTGATGATGTATGGCGGCCCCCTGAGTAGGGTCTCTATAGTGATGATGTATGGTGGCCCCCTGTGTAGGGTCTCTATAGTGATGATGTATGGTGGGGCCCCTGAGTAGGGTCTCTATAGTGATGATGTATGGTGGCCCCCTGAGCAGGGTTTCTATAGTGATTATGTATGGCAGCCCCCTGAGTAGGGTCTCTATAGTGATTATGTATGGCGGCCCCCTGTGTAGGGTCTCTATAGTGATGATGTATGGCGGCCCCCTGTGTAGGGTCTCTATAGTGATAATGTATGGCGGCCCCCTGAGTAGGGTCTCTATAGTGATTATGTATGGCGGCCCCCTGTGTAGGGTCTCTATAGTGATAATGTATGGCGGCCCCCTGAGTAGGGTCTCTATAGTGATTATGTATGGTGGCCCCCTGTGTAGGGTCTCTATAGTGATTATGTATGGCGGCCCCCTGAGTAAGGTCTCTATAGTGATTATGTATGGCGGCCCCCTGTGTAGGGTCTCTATAGTGATAATGTATGGTGGCCTCCTGTGTAGGGTCTCTATAGTGATTATGTATGGCGGCCCCCTGAGTAGGGTCTCTATAGTGATAATGTATGGTGGCCCCCGGTGTAGGGTCTCTATAGTGATTATGTATGGCGGCCCCCTGTGTAGGGTCTCTATAGTGATGATGTATGGCGGCCCCCTGAGTAGGGTCTCTATAGTGATAATGTATGGTGGCCCCCGGTGTAGGGTCTCTATAGTTATGATGTATGGTGGCCCCCGGTGTAGGGTCTCTATAGTGATGATGTATGGCGGCCCCCGGTGTAGGGTCTCTATAGTGATGATGTATGGCGGCCCCCTGAGTAGGGTCTCTATAGTGATTATGTATGGCGGCCCCCTGTGTAGGGTCTCTATAGTGATAATGTATGGCGGCCCCCGGTGTAGGGTCTCTATAGTGATGATGTATGGCGGCCCCCGGTGTAGGGTCTCTATAGTGATGATGTATGGCGGCCCCCGGTGTAGGGTCTCTATAGTGATGATGTATGGCGGCCCCCTGTGTAGGGTCTCTATAGTTAAGGTGACCAGACAGCCTGATTTAGGTGGGATAATCCCGCTTAGGAACCCTACGTCCCGCCTTCCACCGGGACCCCAGCAGGACAGCCATTTGTCTTGCTTTCGGGACATCTAGTTACCATAGTGATTACCAGCCGGGGTGCCACAGCTTGTAATCACTTGATGCACACATTGATATCGGGGATCTTTCTTTAGTTCCACAAGAGGAGAGGAGAAGGGAGGAAGCGCTGCTGCCGTTGTACACACACTTCCTTCCACAGCAGCGCTGAGAACAGGAGGAGCAGCGGCTCTCTGAAGACCAGGAAAAGGGTTCTATGGGTTTCATCGGTGTGCGGGGGTCACTATTACTATTGAGGGTCACTGTGGGGGTCACTACTACTACTGAGGGCAACGGTGGGGGTCACTATTACTATTGAGGGCCACTGTGGGGGTCACTATTACTACTGGGGCCAGTATGGGGGACACTATTAGTACTGAGGGCCACTATGGGGGTCACTATTTCTGCTGAGGCCACTGTAGGGGTCACTATTACTACTAAGAACTACTATGGGGGTTACTATTACTACTGTGGCCACTGTAAGGGTGACTATTATTACTGAGGACACTGTGGAGGCCACTATTACTATTGAGGGCCACTGTGGGGGTCACTATTACTACCAAGGGTCACTGTGGGGGTTACTATTACGACTGAGGCCACTATGGGGGATCACTATTACTACTGAGGCCACTGTGGGGGTCACTATTACTGTTGAGGCCACTGTGGGGGACACTATTACTACTAAGAACTACTGTGGGGGTTACTATTGCTACTGAAGGTCACTGTGGGGGTCACTATTATTACTGAGGACACTGTGGAGGCCACTATTACTATTGAGGGCCACTGCGGGGGTCACTATTACTGCTGAGGCCACTGTGGGGGTCACTATTACTACTAAGAACTACTGTGGGGGTTACTATGACTACTGAGGCCACTGTAAGGGTGACTATTATTACTGAGGACACTGTGGAGGCCACTATTACTATTGAGGGCCACTGTGGGGGTCACTATTACTACCGAGGGTCACTGTGGGGGTCACTATTACGACTGAGGCCACTATGGGGGATCACTATTACTGCTGAGGCTACTGTGGGGGACACTATTACTACTAAGAACTACTGTGGGGGTTACTATTATTACTGAGGACACTGTGGAGGTCACTATTATTACTGAGGACACTGTGGGGGTCACTATTATTACTGAGGACACTGTGGAGGCCACTATTACTATTGAGGGCCACTGTGATGGTCACTATTACTACCCAGGGTCACTGTGGGGGTCACTATTACAACTGAGGCCACTGTGGGGGTCACTAGTACTACCCAGGGTCACTGTGGGGGTCACTATTACTACTGGGGCCACTATGGGGGTCACTATTACTGCTGAGGCTACTGTGGGGGACACTAATACTACTAAGAACTACTGTGGGGGTTACTATTATTACTGAGGACACTGTGGAGGTCACTATTATTACTGAGGACACTGTGGGGGTCACTATTATTACTGAGGACACTGTGGAGGCCACTATTACTATTGAGGGCCACTGTGGTGGTCACTATTACTACCCAGGGTCACTGTGGGGGTCCCTATTACAACTAAGGCCACTGTGGGGGTCACTATTACTACTGGGGCCAGTATGGCGGACACTATTACTACTGAGGGCCACTATGGGGGTCACTATTACTACCGAGGGTCACTGTGGGGGTCACTATTACAACTGAGGCCACTATGGGGGATCACTATTACTGCTGAGGCTACTGTGGGGGACACTATTACTACTAAGAACTACTGTGGGGGTTACTATTGCTACTGAAGGTCACTGTAGGGGTCACTATTACTACTGAGGGCACTGTGGGGTCACTATTACTGCTGAGCCCACTGCGGGGGGACACTAATATTACTGAGGGCCAGTGAGAGGGACACTATTATTACTGAGGGCTACTGTGAGGGACACTATTACTACTGAGGGCCACTTTGGGGGGTCAGTCATATTACGCATTGTTACGCAGTTTGACTGAAAATCAGCCGTGTATCTGCAGCGGATGTCATACTATGCGGCACTCCTCCTCACCTCCTCCATAGGGCTCCCGCAGTCAGCGCTGGCTTCCAGTTCCCAGCGGCCTAGTCAGGAGGAGGTGAGGTTAGGCTGCCTAGTATGACATCAGTTGTGGATACGCGGCTAATTTTCTGTCAAAATTCACACTAATGATACGGATTTTGACTGCGTTTTGGATGCAGAAGGGCTGCTGTATTTTCTTCCTGTCTTTTTTGAAACGGCCCTGTACTTTTTAAAACAACAGAGGTAAAATCATACGTCGTGATAAGCCCCGCCCCTGACCACATCCCTCTGTCCCACCCCTGACCACACCTCTCTCCCCACCCATGATCACACATCTCTGCCCCGCCCTGACCACAACTCTCTGCCACGCCCCCGACCACACCACTCTGTTCTGCCCCCATCCACACCTTTCTGTTCCGCCCCTGACCACACCTCTCTGTTCTGCCCCCATCCACACCTTTCTGTTCCGCCCCTGACCACACCTCTCTGTTCTGCCCCCATCCACACCTTTCTGTTCCACCCCTGACCACACCTCTCTGCCTCCCTCTGACCACACCTCTCTACCCCGCCCCCTGATCACACCCCTCTGTTCCGCTTTGACTCTGGTCACCTTACCATAGTGATTATGGATGGTGCGGCCCTTGTGTAGGTTCTTTAAAGTGATGATGTATGGCACAGGTCCTATGTAGGGTCTTTAGAGTATTGATGTATGGGGAGGCCCCTATGTAGGTTCTCTATACTGATGATGTATGTTGGGGCCCCTGTGTAGGGTCTCTATAGTGGTGATATATGGCGGAGCCCGTGTGTAGGCGTTCTATAGTATTAATGTAGGGCAGGGCCCCTATGTAGTTTCTTTATAGTGGTGATGTATGGTGGGGCACCTGTGTAGGGTTTGTATAGTAATGATGTAGGGTGGGGCCCCTATGTAGGGTCTCTATAGTAGTGATGTATGGCGGGCCACTGTGTAGGGTCTTTATAGTGGTGATGTATGGTGGGGCCCCCATGTAGGGTTTGTATAGTAATGATGTATTTTGGGGCCCCTGTGTAGGGTTTGTATAGTGGTTATGTATGGCGGGGCTCCTGTGTAGGGGTCTCTATAGTGGTGATGTATGGTGGGGCCCCCATGTAGGGTTTGTATAGTAATGATGTATTTTGGGGCCCCTGTGTAGGGTTTGTATAGTGGTTATGTATGGCGGGGCTCCTGTGTAGGGGTCTCTATAGTGGTGATGTATGGTGGGGCCCTTGTGTAGGATTTGTATAGTAATGATGCATGGTGGGGCCCCTGTGTAGGGTTTGTATAGTGGTAATGTATGGTAGGGCCCCTGTGTAGGGTTTGTATAGTGGTGATGTATGGTAGGGCCCCTGCGTAGGGTTTGTATAGTGGTGATGTATGGTAGGGCCAATGTGTAGGGTTTGTATAGTGGTAATGTATAGTAGGGCCCCTGCGTAGGGTTTGTATATTGGTAATGTATGGTGGGGCCCTTGTGTAGGGTTTGTATAGTGGTGATGTATGGTGGGGCCCCTGTGTAGGGTTTGTATAGTGGTGATGTATGGTAGGGCCCCTGTGTAGGATTTGTATAGTGGTGATGTATGGTGGGGCCCCTGTGTAGGGTTTGTATATTGGTGATGTATGGCGGGGCCCCTGTGTAGGGTTTGTATAGTGGTGATGTATGGTAGGGCCCCTGCGTAGGGTTTGTATAGTGGTGATGTATGGTGGGGCCCCTGTGTAGGGTTTGTATAGTGGTGATGTATGGTAGGGCCCCTGCGTAGGGTTTGTATAGTGGGAATGTATAGTGGGGCCCCTGTGTAGGGTTTGTATAGTGGTGATGTATGGCGGGGCCCCTGTGTAGGGTTTGTATAGTGGTAATGTATGGTAGGGCCCCTGCGTAGGGTTTGTATAGTGGTGATGTATGGCGGGGCCCCTGTGTAGGGTTTGTATAGTGGTGATGTATGGCGGGGCCCCTGTGTAGGGTTTGTATAGTGGTGATGTATGGTAGGGCCCCTGTGTAGGGTTTGTATAGTGGTGATGTATGGTAGGGCCCCTGTGTAGGGTTTGTATAGTGGTGATGTATGGTGGGGCCCCTGTGTAGGGTTTGTATAGTGGTGATGTATGGCGGGGCCCCTGTGTAGGGTTTGTATAGTGGTGATGAATGGTAGGGCCCCTGTGTAGGGTTTGTATAGTGACAATGTATGGTGGGGCCCCTGCGTAGGGTTTGTATAGTGGTGATGTATGGCGGGGCCCCTGCGTAGGGTTTGTATAGTGGTGATGTTTGGTAGGGCCCCTGCGTAGGGTTTGTATAGTGCTGATGTATGGCGGGGCCCCTGCGTATGGTTTGTATAGTGGTGATGTATGGTAGGGCCCCTGTGTAGGGTTTGTATAGTGGTGATGTATGGTGGGGCCCCTGTGTAGGGTTTGTATAGTGGTGATGTATGGTAGGGCCCCTGTGTAGGGTTGTATAGTGGTAATGTATGGTAGGGCCCCTGTGTAGGGTTGTATAGTGGTAATGTATGGTGGGGCCCCTGCGTAGGGTTTGTATAGTGGTAATGTATGGCGGGGCCCCAGCGTAGGGTTTGTATAGTGGTGATGTATGGCGGGGCCCCTGTGTAGGGTTTGTATAGTGGTGATGTATGGCGGGGTCCCTGCGTAGGGTTTGTATAGTGGTGATGTATGGTGGGGCCCCTGCGTAGGGTTTGTATAGTGGTGATGTATGGCGGGGCCCTGTGTAGGGTCTCTATAGTGGTGATGTATGGTGGGGCCCCCGTGTAGGGTTTGTATAGTGGTGATGTATGGCGGGGCCCCCATGTAGGGTTTGTATAGTAATGATGTATTTTGGGGCCCCTGTGTAGGGTTTGTATAGTGGTTATGTATGGCGGGGCCCCTGTGTAGGGTCTGTATAGTGGTGATGTATGGTGGGGCCCTTGTGTAGGATTTGTATAGTAATGATGCATGGTGGGGCCCCTGTGTAGGGTTTGTATAGTGGTAATGTATGGTGGGGCCCCTGTGTAGGATTTGTATAGTAATGATGTATGGTGGGGCCCCTGTGTAGGATTTGTATAGTAATGATGCATGGTGGGGCCCTGTGTAGGGTTTGTATAGTGGTGATGTATGGTAGGGCCCCTGCATAGGGTTTGTATAGTGGTGATGTATGGTGGGGCCCCTGTGTAGGGTTTGTATATTGGTAATGTATGGTCAGGCCCCTGTGTAGGGTTTGTATAGTGGTGATGTATGGTGGGGCCCCTGTGTAGGGTTTGTATAGTGGTGATGTATGGTAAGGCCCCTGTGTAGGGTTTGTATTGTGGTGATGTATGGTGGGGCCCCTGTGTAGGGTTTGTATAGTGGTGATGTATGGTAAGGCCCCTGTGTAGGGTTTGTATATTGGTAATGTATGGTGGGGCCCCTGTGTAGGGTTTGTATAGTGGTGATGTATGGTAGGCCCCCTGTGTAGGGTTTGTATAGTGGTGATGTATGGTAAAGCCCCTGCGTAGGGTTTGTATAGTGGTGATGTATGGCGGGGCCCCTGTGTAGGGTTTGTATAGTGGTAATGTATGGTAAGGCCCCTCTGTAGTGTTTGTATAGTGGTGATGTATAGTCGGGCCCCTGCGTAGGGTTTGTATAGTGGCAATGTATGGTAGGGCCCCTGTGTAGGGTTTGTATAGTGGTGATGTATGGTAGGCCCCCTGTGTAGGGTTTGTATATTGGTAATGTATGGTAGGGCCCCTGTGTAGGGTTGTATAGTGGTGATGTATGGCGGGGCCCCTGTGTAGGGTTTGTATAGTGGTGATGTATGGTGGAGCCCCTGTGTAGGATTTGTATAGTGGTGATGTATGGTGGGGCCCCTGTGTAGGGTTTGTATAGTGGTGATGTATGGTGGAGCCCCTGTGTAGGATTTGTATAGTGGTGATGTATGGTAGGGCCCCTGTGTAGGGTTGTATAGTGGTGATGTATGGCGGGGCCCCTGTGTAGGGTTTGTATAGTGGTGATGTATGGTGGAGCCCCTGTGTAGGATTTGTATAGTGGTGATGTATGGTAGGCCCCCTGTGTAGGGTTTGTATATTGGTAATGTATGGTAGGGCCCCTGTGTAGGGTTGTATAGTGGTGATGTATGGCGGGGCCCCTGTGTAGGGTTTGTATAGTGGTAATGTATGGTAAGGCCCCTGTGTAGTGTTTGTATAGTGGTGATGTATAGTCGGGCCCCTGCGTAGGGTTTGTATAGTGGCAATGTATGGTAGGGCCCCTGTGTAGGGTTTGTATAGTGGTTATGTATGGCGGCCCCTGTGTAGGGTTGTATAGTGCTGATGCATGGTGGGGCCCTGTGTAGGGTTTGTATAGTGGTGATGTATGGTAGGGCCCCTGTGTAGGATTTGTATAGTGGTGATGTATGGTGGGGCCCCTGTGTAGGGTTTGTATATTGGTAATCTATGGTGGGGCCCCTGTGTAGGGTTTGTATAGTGGTGATGTATGGTGGGGCCCCTGCATAGGGTTTGTATATTGGTAATGTATGGTGGGGCCCCTGTGTAGGGTTTGTATAGTGGTGATGTATGGTAGGGCCCCTGTGTAGGGTTTGTATAGTGGTGATGTATGGTAGGGACCCTGTGTAGTGTTTGTATAGTAGTGATGTATGGTGGGGCCCCTGTGTAGGGTTGTATAGTGGTGATGTATGGTAGAGCCCCTGTGTAGGGTTGTATAGTGGTGATGTATGGTGGGGCCCCTGTGTAGGGTTTGTATAGTGGTAATGTATGGTAGGGCCCCTGTGTAGGGTTTGTATAGTGGTGATGTATGGTAGGGCCCCTGTGTAGGGTTTGTATAGTGGTGATGTATGGCGGGGCCCCTGTGTAGGGTTTGTATAGTGGTGATGTATGGTAGGGCCCCTGTGTAGGTTTGTATAGTGGTGATGTATGGTAGGGCCCCTGCGTAGGGTTTGTATAGTGGGAATGTATAGTGGGGCCCCTGTGTAGGGTTGTATAGTGGTGATGTTTGGTGGGGCCCCTGTGTAGGGTTTGTATAGTGGTGATGTTTGGTGGGGCCCCTGTGTAGGGTTTGTATAGTGGTGATGTATGGTGGGGCCCTGTGTAGAGTTTGTATAGTGGTGATGTATGGTAGGGCCCCTGTGTAGGGTTTGTATAGTGGTGATGTATGGTGGGGCCCCTGAGTAGGGTTTGTATAGTGGCAATGTATGGTAGGGCCCCTGTGTAGGGTTTGTATAGTGGTGATGTATGGTAGGCCCCCTGTGTAGGGTTTGTATATTGGTAATGTATGGTAGGGCTCATGCGTAGGGTTTGTATAGTGGTGATGTATGGCGGGGCCCCTGTGTAGGGTTTGTATATTGGTAATGCATGGTAGGGCCCCTGCGTAGGGTTTGTATAGTGGTGATGTATGGTGGGGCCCCTGCGTAGGGTTTGTATAGTGGTGATGTATGGTAGGGCCCCTGTGTAGGGTTTGTATATTGGTAATGTATGGTGGGGCCCCTGTGTAGGGTTTGTATAGTGGTGATGTATGGTAGGGCCCCTGTGTAGGGTTTGTATAGTGGTGATGTATGGTGGGGCCCCTGTGTAGGGTTTGTATAGTGGTGATGTATGGCGGGGCCCCTGTGTAGGGTTTGTATAGTGGTGATGTATGGTGGGGCCCCTGTGTAGGGTTTGTATAGTGGTGATGTATGGTGGGGCCCCTGTGTAGGGTTTGTATAGTGGTGATGTATGGCGGGGCCCCTGTGTAGGGTCTCTATAGTGTTGATGTATGGTGGGGCCCGTATGTAGGGTTTGTATAGTGGTGATGTATGGTGGGGCCCTGTGTAGGGTTTGTATAGTGGTGATGTATGGCGGGGCCCCTGTGTAGGGTCTGTATAGTGGTGATGTATGGTGGGGCCCCTGTGTAGGGTCTGTATAGTGGTGATGTATGGTGGGGCCCCTGTGTAGGGTCTGTATAGTGGTGATGTATGGCGGGGCCCCTGTGTAGGGTTTGTATAGTGGTGATGTATGGTGGGGCCCCTGTATAGGGTTTGTATAGTGGTGATGTATGGTAGGGCCCCTGTGTAGGGTTTGTATAGTGGTGATGTATGGCGGGGCCCCTGTGTAGGGTTTGTATAGTGGTGATGTATGGCGGGGCCCCTGTGTAGGGTCTCTATAGTGGTGATGTATGGTGGGGCCCCTGTGTAGGGTCTCTATAGTGTTGATGTATGGTGGGGCCCGTATGTAGGGTTTGTATAGTGGTGATGTATGGCGGGGCCCCTGTGTAGGGTCTGTATAGTGGTGATGTATGGTAGGGCCCCTGTGTAGGGTTTGTATAGTAGTGATGTATGGTGGGGCCCCTGTGTAGGGTTGTATAGTGGTGATGTATGGTAGAGCCCCTGTGTAGGGTTGTATAGTGGTGATGTATGGTGGGGCCCTGTGTAGGGTTTGTATAGTGGTGATGTATGGCGGGGCCCCTGTGTAGGGTCTGTATAGTGGTGATGTATGTCGGGGCCCCTGTGTAGGGTCTCTATAGTGGTGATGTATGTTGGGGCCCCCGTGTAGGGTTTGTATAGTGGTGATGTATGGTGGGGACCCTGTATAGGGTTTGTATAGTGGTGATGTATGGTGGGGCCCCCGTGTAGGGTTTGTATAGTGGTGATGTATGGCGGGGCCCCTGTGTAGGGTTTGTATAGTGGTGATGTATGGCGGGGCCCCTGTGTAGGGTCTCTATAGTGGTGATGTATGGTGGGGCCCCTGTGTAGGGTCTCTATAGTGTTGATGTATGGTGGGGCCCGTATGTAGGGTTTGTATAGTGGTGATGTATGGTGGGGCCCTGTGTAGGGTTTGTATAGTGGTGATGTATGGTGGGGCCCCTGTGTAGGGTTTGTATAGTGGTGATGTATGGCGGGGCCCCTGTGTAGGGTCTGTATAGTGGTGATGTATGGTGGGGCCCCTGTGTAGGGGCTGTATAGTGGTGATGTATGGCGGGGCCCCGGTGTAGGGTCTCTATAGTGGTGATGTATGGTGGGGCCCCCGTGTAGGGTTTGTATAGTGGTGATGTATGGTGGGGCCCCTGTATAGGGTTTGTATAGTGGTGATGTATGGTGGGGCCCCCGTGTAGGGTTTGTATAGTGGTGATGTATGGCGGGGCCCCTGTGTAGGGTCTCTATAGTGGTGATGTATGGTGGGGCCCCTGTGTAGGGTCTGTATAGTGGTGATGTATAGTAGGGCCCCGGTGTTGGGTCTGTATAGTTGTAATGTATAATAGGGCCCCTGTGTAGGGTTTGTATAGTGGTGATATATGGTGGGGCCCCTGTGTAGGGTCTGTATAGTGGTGATGTATGGCGGGGCCCCTGTGTAGGGTTTGTATAGTGGTGATGTATGGCGGGGCCCCTGTGTAGGGTCTCTATAGTGGTGATGTATGGTGGGGCCCCTGTGTAGGGTCTGTATAGTGGTGATGTATAGTAGTGCCCCGGTGTAGGGTCTGTATAGTGGTGATGTACAGTCGGGCCCCCGTGTATGGTCTGTATAGTGGTGATGTATGGTAGGGCCCCTGTGTAGGGTCTGTATAGTGTTGATGTATGGCGGGGCCCCTGTGTAGGGTCTGTATAGTGGTGATGTATAGTAGGGCCCCGGTGTTGGGTCTGTATAGTGTTGATGTATGGCGGGGCCCCTGTGTAGGGTCTGTATAGTGGTGATGTACAGTCGGGCCCCCGTGTATGGTCTGTATAGTGGTGATGTATGGTAGGGCCCCTGTGTAGGGTCTGTATAGTGTTGATGTATGGCGGGGCCCCTGTGTAGGGTCTGTATAGTGGTGATGTATAGTAGGGCCCCGGTGTTGGGTCTGTATAGTGTTGATGTATAGTAGTGCCCCGGTGTAGGGTCCGTATAGTGGTGATGTACAGTCGGGCCCCCGTGTATGGTCTGTATAGTGGTGATGTATGGTAGGGCCCCTGTGTTGGGTCTGTATAGTGTTGATGTATGGCGGGGCCCCTGTGTAGGGTCTGTATAGTGGTGATGTATAGTAGGGCCCCGGTGTTGGGTCTTTATAGTTGTAATGTATAATAGGGCCCCTGTGTAGGGTCTGTATAGTGGTGATGTATGGTAGGGCCCCTGTGTATGGTCTGTATAGTGGTAATGCATGGCGGGGCCCCTGTGTATGGTCTGTATAGTGGTAATGCATGGCGGGGCCCCTGTGTAGGGTCTGTATAGTGGTGATGTATGGTGGGGCCCCTGTGTAGGGTCTCTATAGTGGTGATGTATCGCGGGGCCCCTGTGTAGGGTCTGTATAGTGGTGATGTATAGTAGGGCCCCGGTGTTGGGTCTGTATAGTGTTGATGTATGGCGGGGCCCCTGTGTAGGGTCTCTATAGTGGTGATGTACAGTCGGGCCCCCGTGTAGCGTCTGTGTAGTGGTGATGTATAGTAGGGCCCCAGTGTTGGGTCTGTATAGTTGTAATGTATAATAGGGCCCCTGTGTAGGGTCTGTATAGTTGTAATGTATAATAGGGCCCCTGTGTAGGGTCTGTATAGTGGTGATGTACAGTCGGGCCCCCGTGTAGGGTCTGTATAGTGGTGATGTATGGCGGGGCCCCTGTGTAGGGTCTCTATAGTGGTGATGCATGGCGGGGCCCCTGTGTAGGGTTTGTATAGTGGTGATGTATGGCGGGGCCCCTGTGTAGGGTCTGTATAGTGGTGATGTATGGCGGGGCCCCTGTGTAGGGTTTGTATAGTGGTGATGTATGGCGGGGCCCCTGTGTAGGGCCTGTATAGTGTTGATGTATGGCGGAGCCCCTGTGTGGGGTCTCTATAGTGGTGATGTACAGTCGGGCCCCTGTGTAGGGTCTCTATAGTGGTGATGTACAGTCGGGCCCCCGTGTACGGTCTCTATAGTGGTGATGTACAGTCGGGCCCCCGTGTACGGTCTCTATAGTGGTGATGTACAGTCGGGCACCCGTGTACGGTCTCTATAGTGGTGATGTACAGTCGGGCCCCCGTGTACGGTCTCTATAGTGGTGATGTACAGTCGGGCCCCCGTGTACGGTCTCTATAGTGGTGATGTACAGTCGGGCCCCCGTGTACGGTCTGTATAGTGGTGATGTACAGTCGGGCCCCCGTGTACGGTCTGTATAGTGGTGATGTACAGTCGGGCCCCCGTGTACGGTCTGTATAGTGGTGATGTATGGTGGGGCCCCTATGTAGGGTTTGTATAGTTGTAATGTATAATAGGGCTCCTGTGTGCGGTCTGTATAGTGGTGATGTACAGTCGGGCCCCCGTGTACGGTCTCTATAGTGGTGATGTACAGTCGGGCCCCAGTGTAGGGTCTGTATAGTGGTGATGTATGGTGGGGCCCCTGTGTACGTTCTCTATAGTGGTGATGTACAGTCGGGCCCCCATGTACGGTCTCTATAGTGGTGATGTACAGTCGGGCCCCCATGTACGGTCTCTATAGTGGTGATGTACAGTCGGGCCCCCGTGTACGGTCTCTATAGTGGTGATGTACAGTCGGGCCCCAGTGTAGGGTCTGTATAGTGGTGATGTATGGTGGGGCCCCTGTGTACGTTCTCTATAGTGGTGATGTACAGTCGGGCCCCCATGTACGGTCTCTATAGTGGTGATGTACAGTCGGGCCCCCATGTACGGTCTCTATAGTGGTGATGTACAGTCGGGCCCCCGTGTACGGTCTCTATAGTGGTGATGTACAGTCGGGCCCCCGTGTAGTCTCTCTCAGCGGGTCCCCCTGATTGTGGTGTTTCGCATGTTTTGTATTTCTGTTTTGGATCTTTTATTAATCCTAAATCCGCTGTCTATGGAGCGTGTGGCCCCTAATCCCTTAATATCCTGCTGTTCAGATCTGTCACATGCTACATACACGGCATCATGTCAGACATGGGAAGCGTCCCACAGACCTCCAGAATACTCTGTGGAGGCGCCACGCGAGAGCTATGGCAGACCCTATATATATATATACTGTATATAGACTATCAGCACCGGACTGCTGTAGGGGTAATAAATAGAGATGGGCGAGCATTGTCCTTAGCGAGTACCTGCCCGCTCGGGAGCAAAGATTCGGCTGCCGGCGGGGAGATCATTCTCCCTTCCTGCTCCCCCCTGCTCATGGCCGTAACTCACCTGTCACCCGCGCCGGCAGCCGAACCTTTTCTTCCGAGCGGGGAGATACTCGCTAGGGACAATGCTCGATCATCTCTATTAATAAACCTCCTGCGTTGTGACTTTCCTGCTGCACTTCTGTGAACATCCCGCATGCTCTGAGGTTGCCGTGGTAACAGCAACAGACTAACTCTGCATGGGCCTCCCATCATGTGACCCACACTTTTGTGAAAGAATTGTCTTTAGAAGAGGTCACATGACAGGAAGTATTTGCAGCGTTGGTCCGCTAACGCCCCAGAGCAAGCAGGACAGCAGCAGTCAGGAGATTGGGAGGTGAGCCATCCCTGAGGATGTAAAAGCCACTTGTACCCCATAACTGTGAGAGAAGCCTGATCACACGGCTTATAATGATGACATCACAGCCAATCTGGAGGTCACATGGTCCCCGTGACTTTATACGCCGGCTCTCAGGTGTTGACACATAATCTTATCTTGTTCTAGGACAAACATTTGTCTCGCGTTCTGCATAGCTGAGGAATGACGCCGTGACCGAGTCACGTCCCGGGCGCCGCGGACACAACATTTGCACTGCAGATATTGCAGCTGCTACAATCTGTGGCTTATCAGAACCACGTGCTGCCAAGAAGTAGCAGTCATGACGCCGCTGCTCCCCAACCTGCCGCTCTCCAGCTGTGGCAAGACCACAGTTCTCAGCATGTCCTGATGGCCCATGATAAGGCAGCGGAAGGATGAACACACCCTCCCCCCATCGCCACCACCGCACTGCTCCAACTTCCCACAATCCTCAGCAAGTCTAGGGGGCGGCTGTGCACCCCAGGCTCCATATTCAGGGAGAGACGACTCCTTTAACCGCCTCTCCACCTGCAGCGTAATATTAAGTCACTGTAGAAAGACGATTCCCAATGCAAAAGTACGGTGCAGTAAGGAGGTGACCTGAGACTGGGCCCCAAGAGGGGTGGCGAGCCAAGCCTCAAGAGGGGTGGCGAGCCAGGCCTCAAGAGGGGTGGCGAGCGGGCATCAAGAGGGGTGGCGAGCCGGGCCTCAAGAGGGGTGGCGAGCCAGGCCTCAAGAGGGGTGGCGAGCGGGCATCAAGAGGGGTGGCGAGCCGGGCCTCAAGAGGGGTGGCGAGCCGGGCCTCAAGAGGGGTGGCGAGCCGGGCCTCAAGAGGGGTGGCGAGCCGGGCCTCAAGAGGGGTGGCGAGCCAAGCCTCAAAAGGGGTGACGAGCCGGGCCTCGGAGGGGTGGCGAGCCGGGCCTCGGAGGGGTGGCGAGCCGGGCCTCGGAGGGGTGGCGAGCCGGGCCTCGGAGGGGTGGCGAGCCGGGCCTCAAGAGGGGTGGCGAGCCGGGCCTCAAGAGGGGTGGCGAGCCGGGCCTCAAGAGGGGTGGCGAGCCGGGCCTCAAGAGGGGTGGCGAGCCGGGCCTCAAGAGGGGTGGCGAGCCGGGCCTCAAGAGGGGTGGCGAGCCGGGCCTCAAGAGGGGTGGCGAGCCGGGCCTCAAGAGGGGTGGCGAGCCGGGTCTCAGGGGGGTGGCGAGCCGGGTCTCAGGGGGGTGGCGAGCCGGACACGCAGCAACCCTACAAATATTTAACTCACTTGCTCTGCAGTCCCAGTCTGCTGGCAGCCACTGCTGTAATCACAGTGTGACCCCTGACATCCACCTGATGTCTGCGTTCCTGCACAGGGATGTAATCCCTTCCGCAGTGCAGCCAACGGCTGGAGAGGTCAGAGTTCATACTCTGATAACCGTGTCAGCAGCTGCCACCAGACCGGTACTACACGACGAGTGAGCTGAATGCTTGTAGAGTTATGGCCCTGTTACACGGGCCGACAGTCGGGTAGATGACTGCGCGAGCTCCGACGTCACCGCTAAGGTGGTCAGCGCTCCTCTAGAGCATTTAGAAGACATTGTGGGCTTGTCACTCAGTGCTGGACCTCCTATGTGACGTTTTGAGTGTGGAGCGTTTACACGCAACAAGAAGCCACCAATCCAGCGATTGTTTTTTCGCTTACTGAAAGTCAGAGATAAACAACCAGAATCGAACGGGGAACACGGTTTTTTGCATTTACACTGAACAATTATCAGTCTAATTAGATTGAACGAATTTTGAGCAATTGTTACATGTAAACAGGCCATTAGTGACCTCCGTGCAGCATTAATACTGGGGGACACTAATACTACTGGGGCAACTATGGGGGTCAGTATTACTACTGGGGCAACTATGGGGGTCACTATTACTACTGGGGCAACTATGGGGGTCACTATTACTACTGGGGCAACTATGGGGGTCACTATTACTACTGGGGCAACTATGGGGGTCACTATTACTACTGGGGCAACTATGGGGGTCACTATTACTACTGGGGCAACTATGGAGGACACTATTACTACTGGGGCAACTATGGGGGTCACTATTACTACTGGGGCAACTATGGAGGACACTATTACTACTGGGGCAACTATGGGGGTCACTATTACTACTGGGGCAACTATGGGGGTCACTATTACTACTGGGGCAACTATGGAGGACACTATTACTACTGGGGCAACTATGGAGGACACTATTACTACTGGGGCAACTATGGAGGACACTATTACTACTGGGGCAACTATGGAGGACACTATTACTACTGGGGCAACTATGGAGGACACTATTACTACTGGGGCAACTATGGAGGACACTATTACTACTGGGGCAACTATGGAGGACACTATTACTACTGGGGCAACTATGGAGGACACTATTACTACTGGGGCAACTATGGAGGACACTATTACTACCGGGGCAACTATGGAGGACACTATTACTACCGGGGCAACTATGGGGGTCATTATTACTACTGGGGCAACTATGGGGGTCACTATTACTACCGAGGCCACTATGGGGGACAATATTACTACCGGGGCAACTATGGGGGTCATTATTACTACCGGGGCAACTATGGAGGACACTATTACTACTGGGGCAACTATGGAGGACACTATTACTACTGGGGCAACTATGGAGGACACTATTACTACTGAGGCCACTATGGGGGTCATTATTACTACCGGGGCAACTATGGAGGACACTATTACTACTGAGGCCACTATGGAGGACACTATTACTACTGGAACCATAAAAAGGCTAAAAATTACTACTGGCAGTCCCTAGGGCAAACACTATTACTACTAGGGCCACTAATGGAGACACTATTATTTCAGTGGCCACTGTGGGAGTCAATATAACTGCAGGTACCCATATGGGGGTCATTATTACTACTGGGGACAATATTACTACTAGGGCCACTAAGGGGGTCACTATAACTACTAAGGCCATTACAGGGATCACTATTACTATAGGGGCCACTATGGTATCACTACTACTACTGGGGCCACTATTACTACTTGGACTATTATGAGGGGTCCCTATTACTACTGGGGCCACTATTACTACTGGGACTATTATGAGGGGTCCCTATTACTACTGGGGCCACTATTACTACTTGGACTATTGTGAGAGGTCCCTATTACTACTGGGGCCACTATGGGGGTCACTGTTAGAGCATGCTCTATTTTAGCATGGATTCCACGACTATTCACAATTACTGTCAGTGATGTATCGCAGGTCTTCCTCTGTGTAAATCCACATGTGGAATACGACCTATTCATGTGAGCTCGGCCTCACACTTCACCTCCGGCAGCATAAAGGCTTGGGGCAGTAATGGTGCAGGCTCAGAAGTATTAAACGAAATACACCCAGCAAGAAAGGCCAAGATCGAAGATAACTCCAGTCATGGCCTTCAACCCTTCAGATGCCATAGTCATTATTGAGAAGAGCGATCAGGTACCTAAGGAGAGACGTCAGCCCTGCCCCCCATGATGCCGTCGCAGTGACCTCGGGGTCTTCCAGGCCTGTCTAAAATTGAATGAAAGCAAAATAATAGACTGCAATACAGAAGTAGTACAGCACATTGTATAAGAGATTAGAAGGTTGGAAAATCAATCCTCGAACCTATGAAAAAAGTGGAAGAAAAAAATTGTAAAGTAGTGGAGAAAAAACAAAAACCACAATTTTTGTATTCTTAGAACATTTGTAAAAATAATCCACAAACATTATTGGTTTTCCTGCATGCGTCCCAAATAAACTGTAGGCATTATTTATCTGGCACGGTGAATATGGGAAAACAAAAAAACAAGCAAAAATGCTGTATTTGTTCAATCGACCTTCCAAAAAGGCAATAAAAGTGACAACAACTCACATGTACCTTAAAATGACTCCCCGTCAGCAGGAAAAAACTAAAAATGTCTGGGCTCTGAATGCTGCAACTCCAAAAATACATGATATTCCCAAATAAAAGCTGGTTAAGGCAGCAGAAGTGCAGTACTAAGCTCTCACCCACAGTCTGAAGGTTGCGGGTTCAATCCCCACGTGGTTCAGGTAGCCGGCTCAAGGTTGGCTCAGCCTTCCATCCTTCCGAGGTTGGTAGGAGTACCCAGCTTGATGGGGGGTAAAGATGAATGGGGAGACAATGGAAAACCACACCGCAAAACTAGTCTGCCAAGAAAACATCACAATGTACCATTACCCTAGGAGTCAGTCATTTCACCCCGTTACCGGGGGGGGGGGGGGGGGCGCATTATTGGGATGTGAGAAGCTGGAGGGTCATATCCATGAATTGTTCCCCACCTGCCCGGACTGTTGGGAGGTGTTGGGACCAGTGGATTTGTGAGGCCACACAAGGTGACCGGGCTCAGGAAGCCCTCTACAGACCAGCAGTAGAGAGGAGCGTCTGACCAGACTGTTAGGAGGTGTTTGGAGTGGTGGATGTATGAGACACACAAAGTGACCGGGCTCAGGGCGCCCCCTACAGATCAACAGTAGAGAGGAGTGTCTGACCAGACTGTTAGGAGGTGTTGGGACCAGTGAATGGGGGCACACAAGGTGACTGAGCTCAGGACGCCCCCTACAGACCACAAGTAGAGAGTAGCGTCTGACCAGACTGTTAGGGGGTGTTGGGACTAGTGGATGTGTGAGGGCACACAAGGTGACGGGGCTCAGGATGCCCTCAGCAGACAACCAGTATAGAGAAATGTCTGTCCAGACTGTTAGGGGGTGTTGGGACTAGTGGATGGGGCACACAGGATGACTGGGCTCAGGATGCCCTCAGCAGACCACCAGTAGAGAGGAGCATCTGACCAGACTGTTAGGAGGTGTTGGGACCAGTGGATGGGGGCACACAAGATGACCGGGCTCAGGACGTCCCCTACAGACCACCAGTATAGAAGAATGTCTGTCCAGACTGTTAGGAGGCGTTAGGACCAGTGGATAAGGGGACACAAGGTGACTGGCTCAGACCACCTCCTAAAGACCACCAGTAGAGAGGGTATGTCTGATCATCCGATAAGAACAAGCCACTCCAACTGCTTGATTGTCCTCCATCCAGAGAGAGGAGGCACCATCATTACATCCCTTTGTCTGTCAGAACCACTGCCAGGTGCTAGGCTGAAGGACATTTGGTCTCACGGCCCCCACTACATGTACAGCCTCTCCCACCCACCATCACCTCCATTTGCAGTGATGTTGTGAATGATGGAACTGGACGCTACGGAGGGGAACCGGGTTGTCTTCAGTGATGAATCCAGGTTTAGTTTGGGTGCTGACGATGACCGTGTTTGTGACTGGAGACCTCTGGGTGAGCACCTAAATCCTGCCCCCTGCTGATGTGATGGTTAGGGGGAGGGGCATCGTATACAACAGGTGGTCCCCCCCTACTAGTGGTACGAGGGACAATGGCAGCTCAGCGATATGGTAATGCAGGAGAGGAGCTGGGATGCCATAGTCCTGCGCAGAGGTGTAACTTGAAGCTTCTGTGCCCCAGTGCAAAATCTGTAACAGGGCCCCCAACTATAATGCTTTTTTGCATAGTACTGGGTTCCCAATATGGAGAAGAGAGGCCTTATGGGCCCCTAAGGCCCCTGGGCCCGGGTGCAACCGCATCCCCTGCACCCTCTACAGTTACGCCCCTGGTCCTGCGGGAACCCAGGTTGATGGTAATGCAGCAAAGGAGCCGGGACACCATAGTCCTGCAAGAATTTAGTGTATTTGCAGTATGGCACAGGAGTGAGGAGTGGTATAGTAGTTCCTCTAAACTATGTTTTATGAAACACCCTCAAGTGCTCCAATCATTTACAGGGAAGAAACATGTGTGGTTGTGGGCAGCAGCCAACACAGTTTGCATGGCATTTGACTCGGTTCTGCGCTGAGGAAGCGGCCAATGCAGTTTAAATGGTAAATCGATGCATTGTTGGGGCAGAAACCGATACAATTTACAAGCTTGTGTTCTCAGTTCTAGGCTGGAGCCTAGTCACCAGAGAAGCTCTCCTTCCCTCCACTCCTTCAGCTGCTAGGCTTTTACTTCAGACCCCTCTCAGCTCTGATCCTAATCTTTACTGGGTTGTAGGTGATTCTTGCCACACTCTGCCCTAAGTAGTACCACATCTGAAAATAGAGTGCATGCTGCTTATACATGGCTATATTTTGCCCCACACATGATGTGGCTAACATCACCACGCTATTCATGGCCAACAATACATACAATATGTTGACAGAAGTATCGGGGCACACATGGGAAGAAAATCCAATTAGATCACCTATTTTCCACCTGGTGTTGGGCCACCTTTGGCCTCAATGACTGCAGTCCACCTTCCCAGCTGCTTTCCACCAAATTCCCATAGATGTGTGGAGGGATTTGCCTTAATTCCTGGAGGAGCTTCAGATAGTGATGCGGTGATGAAGGGTGTGTTTGGCGCACGCATACGGTTCTAGTTCGTTACGCTTGATGGGATTGAAATTCGGACTTTGGGCGGTCGATGAAGTCTGCAGACATTCTAACCCCACCCCACCCCCCCACACACACCCTGCGTGCCGTATGACATGGTGCTCCGTCATGTTGGTGGAGACATGGAGCTGTTTCCACATTGCAAGATCCAGAAGAGCTGCAATGTCCCATACTTATTGGTTGGTGACATCCCCCCACCGGACCCCGTTGTCAGCTCTACACCTGGTGGCATCCCCCCACCAGACCCCGTTGTCAGCTCTGCACCTGGTGACATCCCCCCACCAGACCCCGTTGTCAGCTCTACACCTGGTGACATCCCCCCACCAGACCCAGTTGTCAGCTCTACACCTGGTGACATCCCCCCACCAGACCCAGTTGTCAGCTCTATACGTGGTGATATCCCCCCACAGACCCTGTTGTCAGCTCTACACTTGGTGACATCCCCCCACTAGACCCCGTTGTCAGCTCTACACCTGCTGACATCCCTCCATGAGACCCCATTGTCAGCTCTACACCTGCTGACATCCCCCCACGAGCACCCGTTGTCAGCTCTACACCTGGTGACATCCCCCCGCCATACCCCGTTGTCAGCTTTACACCTGGTGACATCCTCCCCCCTCCAAACCCCGTTGTTAGCTCTATACCTGGTGACATCCTCCCGCCATACCCAGTTGTCAGCTCTACACCTGGTGACATCCCACCCACAGACCCTGTTGTCAGCTCTACACCTGGTGACATCCCACCCACAGACCCTGTTGTCAGCTCTACACCTGGTGATATCCCCCCACCAACCCCGTTGTCAGCTCTACACCTGGTGACATCCCACCCACAGACCCTGTTGTCAGCTCTACACCTGGTGATATCCCCCCACAGACCCCGTTGTCAGCTCTACACCTGGTGACATCCCACCCACAGACCCCGTTGTCAGCTCTACACCTGGTGACATCCCCCCACCAGACCCCGTTGTCAGCTCTACACCTGGTGACATCCCCCCACCAGACCCCGTTGTCAGCTCTACACCTGGTGACATCCCACCCCAAAGACCCCGTTGTCAGCTCTACACCTGGTGACATCCCCCCACCAGATCCAGTTGTCAGCTCTACACCTGGTGACATCACAAAAACTGCACTATTTACTGCATCCATCATCGTCCACCATAACTTGTTACAGTAACATATCACAGACGAAATTCAGGACGAAGCTATCTGGGTGTACGCTGAACATAACAACCGCCACCTAAGGAAGCCCCACGGCTCTCCCCAGCATCACACATCAAAACCAAGCTTGTAGACAACAGCAGGAGAATCAGCAATGGCGACTCATAGATCGCTGCAAAATTCACTATCTGAAAAATAGAAAAAACCTGGAGAACACAAATAGCAAGAACTGAAACCTCGTAGTGCCAGCATACTCCAGCGGTGGCGCTCTACTTCTGCTACCTGTGATAGGATAGCTTGTAAGCAGCTTCCTGGCCTAATGAGACACTGTGCAGTAAGATGCAGAGACCCTTCAGGAATGGCGCGGTCTCACTGTTTGAATGTTCCATTAAATCCTCCATAACGCCACACATCCGAATTGCTCTCTAATGGCCGCACAAATCATCAATTACGAAGCATTCATCCACTAAGAAAGTGATTGCAGGAGCTCTTGTTCAGCCTCGCTGCTCCGTAATATCCTCAGGAACACGACAGAATTACCAAAAGCCATTGTTGTAGTGCGATCCTATCGCTGCGCATCCTTCTTATCTTCGCTACAATGTCAGATATTCCACTGGAGATATATCAGTCCATCAATAGGCGGAGGCGGCTGCCGCTTCTCAGGGTGGGAGACATCGTTTACACTGCCTTCTAGACAGGTTACAGAGCGAAGGACCCAGTAGGTGGAGGTCAAACACACCTCCCGGACAGGACCGAGTACAGGAGCTGATAAGTGATGGATATCTATAGGTCAGATACTGATGGAATGAAGCTGGTAAGTGATGGATATCTATAGGTCAGATACTGATAGGATGAAGCTGATAAGTGATGGATATCTATAGGTCAGATACTGATGGAATGAAGCTGATAAGTGATGGATATCTATAGGTCAGATACTGCTGGGATGAAGCTGATAAGTGATGATATCTATAGGTCAGATACTGATAGGATGAAGCTGATCAGTGATGGATATCAATAGGCCAGATACTGATAGGATGAAGCTGATCAGTGATGGATATCTATAGGTCAGATACTGCTGGGATGAAGCTGATCAGTGATGGATATCTATAGGTCAGATACTGCTGGGATGAAGCTGATCAGTGATGGATATTTACAGGTAAGATACTGCTGGGATGAAGCTGATAAGTGATGGATATCTATAGGTCAGATACTGCTGGGATGAAGCTGATAAGTGATGGATATTTATAGGTAAGATACTGATGGGATGAAGCTGATCAGTGATGGATATCTATAGGTCAGATACTGATAGGATGAAGCTGATAAGTGATGGATATCTATAGGTCAGATACAGATGGGATGAAGCTGATAAGTGATGGATATCTATAGGTCAGATACTGCTGGGATGAAGCTGATAAGTGATGGATATCTATAGGTCAGATACTGCTGGGATGAAGCTGATAAGTGATGATATCTATAGGTCAGATACTGCTGGGATGAAGCTGATCAGTGATGGATATCTATAGGTCAGATACTGCTGGGATGAAGCTGATAAGTGATGGATATCTATAGGTAAGATACTGCTGGGATGAAGCTGATCAGTGATGGATATCTATAGGTCAGATACTGATGGGATGAAGCTGATAAGTGATGATATCTATAGGTCAGATACTGCTGGGATGAAGCTGATCAGTGATGATATCTATAGATCAGATACTGATGGGATGAAGCTGATAAGTGATAGTTATCTATAAATCAGATACTGATAGGATGAAGCTGATAAGTGATGTAATCTATAGGTCAGATACTGATGGGATGAAGCTCATAAGTGATGATATCTATAGGTCAGATACTGATGGGATGAAGCTGATAAGTGATGATATCTATAGGTCAGATACTGCTGGGATGAAGCTGATAAGTGATGTAATCTATAGGTCAGATACTGATGGGATGAAGCTGATAAGTGATGTAATCTATAGGTCAGATACTGATGGGATGAAGCTGATCAGTGATGATATCTATAGATCAGATACTGATGGGATGAAGCTGATAAGTGATGGATATCTATAGGTCAGATACTGATGGGATGAAGCTGATAAGTGATAGTTATCTATAAATCAGATACTAATGGGATGAAGCTGATAAGTGATGTAATCTATAGGTCAGATACTGATGGGATGAAGCTGATAAGTGATGGATATCTATAGGTCAGATACTGATGGGATGAAGCTGATAAGTGATGGATATCTATAGGTCAGATACTGATAGGATGAAGCTGATCAGTGATGGATATCTATAAATCAGATACTGCTGGGATGAAGCTGATAAGTGATGGATATCTATAGATCAGATACTGATGGGATGAAGCTGATAAGTGATGTAATCTATAGGTCAGATACTGATGGGATGAAGCTGATCAGTGATGATATCTATAGGTCAGATACTGATGGGATGAAGCTGATCAGTGATGGATGTCTATAAATCAGATACTGCTGGGATGAAGCTAATAAGTGATGGATATCTATAGGTCAGATACTGATAGGATGAAGCTGATCAGTGATAGATATCTATAGGTCAGATACTAATAGGATGAAGCTGATCAGTGATGATATCTATAGATCAGATACTGGTAGGATGAAGCTGATAAGTGATGGATATCTATAGGTCAGATACTGATGGGATGAAGCTGATCAGTGATGGATATCTATAGATCAGATACTGCTGGGATGAAGCTGATAAGTGATGGATATCTATAGGTCAGATACTGATGGGATGACGCTGATAAGTGATGGATATCTATAGATCAGATACTGATGGGATGAAGCTGATAAGTGATGGATATCTATAGGTCAGATACTAATAGGATGAGGCTGGTAAGTGATGGATATCTATAGGTCAGATACTAATAGGATGAGGCTGGTAAGTGATGATATCTATAGGTCAGATACTGATGGGATGAAGCTGATCAGTGATGGATATCTATAGATCAGATGCTGATAGGATGAAGCTGGTAAGTGATGGATATCTATAGATCAGATACTGATAGGATGAAGCTGGTAAGTGATGGATATCTATAGATCAGATACTGCTGGGATGAAGCTGATCAGTGATAGATATCTATAGGTCAGATACTGATAGGATGAAGCTGATCAGTGATAGATATCTATAGGTCAGATACTAATAGGATGAAGCTGATAAGTGATGGATATCTATAGGTCAGATACTGATAGGATGAAGCTGATAAGTGATAGATATCTATAGGTCAGATACTGATAGGATGAAGCTGATAAGTGATGGATATCTATAGGTCAGATACTAATAGGATGAAGCTGATAAGTGATGGATATCTATAGGTCAGATACTGATAGGATGAAGCTGATAAGTGATAGATATCTATAGGTCAGATACTAATAGGATGAAGCTGATAAGTGATAGATATCTATAGGTCAGATATTGATAAGATGGAGCTGATAAGTGATTTGTGTTCATAAGGCTGGCTTTCATCTGATGAAATTTGTAGCATTGACTGTATTATGAGAGTTACAATCACAGTAATTTGTAGATGCATTGTCACAGATACTGTATGACTGTCCGATAATTAATTGCTGGATGGCGTCCAGGTTTGGGGGATACCGCCATAGCCCCTCAGCTGAAGAAGCTTTACATCCAGAATCTCAACACACAGGAACCAACACAAGGAAAGTTGGCAAACTTACCTTTCCCACATCCTCAGTCAGAAGTGATCTGGAGGTGAAGGTGCAGGAGAGCCGCTGTAGACGGATGGCGCAGCGCTCTCTGGTGTGCTTCATTCTAGGGAATCTTGACTTGAACCCGTGTAAAACCTGCCAGTCCAGATGAAGCTCCCTATGACTTCTTGGGCTGAGGTCTTTTTCAGGCGCATCACGAAAGCCCACGGACAGCTCTCTGTGCGCTCATATTCATGGACCCCATGGATTGTACGCGCTTGTCTTGTCCATAAATGGCCAGAACAGGAGGGGCAGTCATTTCTCTCACACATCGGTCCATGTGGAGGAACAGCTGTGTACATAGCCTCATTGCCCATTACGGGCTAAGTGTTGTCCAGGGTTTATAAGGAGAGCACATGGCCCCAAAATACGGTGGCGTGCACGGCCCTTCCTCACATGGGGGACTCTCATATGCGTGTGCTCTGCGTGTTTGCCCTTCACTGCACATTGACCCATTACAGCGAATGGTGCTACACAGACGGGACTTTCTACACAGACCAATGGTCCGCGCAAAAAAGATGGAATATGTTCATTCTAGTCTGATTTCTCGGACATCAGACACTCATTCAAGCCCATGAGTGCACATAAAAGCGGAGCGCTCCCAGATGAGGCTTTACATGGATCATTGCTAAGCAATACTAAATAATGGACCTCTTTAGTTCTTCCTTTTTGTGTGCAAGAAGAAAATGGAAGACAGAGAAGTAAAAAACCCACGGAGCCCGAGGAACATCGACATACACGCGGATGACAACCGGACCTATTCGTACAGGCCAAAGTCAGATGCACCCATGTGAATAAGCCCTTGCAATGCATTATGGCCAACGAAACAGCAGCCCAGAAGAGAACAGACGCACGGACGCGCCGGACCTCCTATACAGGCGCAGGCTGAGAACAAGGGATGTTTTGCATTAATATTTTCAGATAAATAGAGATTTACAAAATGTGACACCAAACCCTGAAATTTAACATAATGGAATCACACGCGGCAGTGCTCACTGCCACCAGTTCCCGCAGCTTCCGTGTCCCGGATTAGTCATTCCACCTTCCGCCGCCTCCCTGCATCCGACCGGTCCACTTATCGTAGCTCCAGGCTTTGTCCATGATGAACTTGAATGAAGCGGGATGGAAACGTCCCTACAGTGAACCCTACATTGGCCATCAGTGTCTGGGAGATGCTCGCATTCCGTTCGCTCCCGGCACTCTCCACAGGAACTCTTACTTTGATCAAACTTAAAGCCGAGAAGGAAAACGCTGCATACAGTTTTGAAGTACTCATGAATAAGTAATTGCACGCAAAAATCAACACATTGCATCCGAGCCAAGATCTGCGGAGAGAACGTGTGAGCAGAAGTGAGATGTTCAGGGGAAATTAATTTACTGACTTTCTTCTCTGTTTCCATCCGGTTTGAGTCATTAATCTTGAGGACAGCGACTGCAGCAGGCAAGACACTATTAGCTAATGAGTCCCGGCACACAAATGTTACTAATCCTGTAGATCCGTTATTATAAAAGTAAAAAACACAACAAAGACAAACTGTAACAATAAGAATAACCATATAAAGCAATATAAGGCCCTTCCCCCACAGTCCGTGATCCATAAACAAAGCAAATGTCCATATCCGGGCTTCCCCCCGCCGTACACACCCACACACATACACACTCTACATATAACACTATATACAAGTATATACCTAAAGTATAAAACTAAGGAATCTATAACTCCAGGTCCAGCCGTGCCGCACTGCACCCACACAACACAAATGGAAGCAATAACATAAACAGCAT
This sequence comes from Eleutherodactylus coqui, assembly GCA_035609135.1. Classification (NCBI taxonomy): domain Eukaryota; kingdom Metazoa; phylum Chordata; class Amphibia; order Anura; family Eleutherodactylidae; genus Eleutherodactylus; species Eleutherodactylus coqui. The sequence continues at coordinate 526,011,342 of CM069405.1, read as the reverse complement.
AAATAACTGAAATAGCAACATAAATAAGCAAATACAAACAGAAAGACCGAGCCAACTGGCATAAAAAAAAAACTAACTAAAACTCTATATGTTTTTTTTTTGGGTCCCTAGTGCAACTTGGGGGCCAAGCCCGCTCCACCAGTCCGTGCCCAGAGTTCAATGTTCGGGACGTGCCAGGCTACGGCTCAAGGCGTGAACCCCACTCCCCCCAACTCCCCACCCAACCTACCTACCACCCAAAATGTGAATGTGAATACATACAATATATACAAAACCATAATAAACAATACACCGACATACACCAATATACAGATTATACAATATTCATACAACCCGAAAGCCTAAGGTCGGCTCACCTGCAGCCCTACTTCTTTTCATTTTGCCCAAACCAAAACAAAAGGCTTCATGGTGCACTCACAGCCCCCCACCGGGATTGGAGGTGATAAGCCGGGCACAGACACGGCAATGCCCTTTCCCTTCTTTTTTAAAAAGGTCTTCCTATTCTTTCCCTAATTTGCCCTAGACTGTCCTTAGTCTGTCCCTCAGTCTGACCCTTCATGGAAAACTGTCCCTGCCCTATCCCTCCTCTCTCCCTATCCTGTCCCTATTCTCTCCCTACTCTGCCCCTAGAAAATTAAGAAAAGACTGTCCCTAACGAAATACAAGCCCTCTCCATAGGAGAGAAGCCTTAGATGTGCCCAGCCTCTCATACTCCAAAGAACGCACCTTCACCAGGTCACCCAGGATGTTCCTACAGACCGTATCCACGGGGAGGACTTTCAGTTCCGTCGAGATCAGGCACCGTGCACTCCAGATGTGGAACCTGACCACTAGGCTAACTAGGAATAAAGTGCAGCGGTCCCTGCCACCAAGACCTCTGAAGGCCCCATAAGCCCACTCCGCATAGGAGAGGTGTGCCAGCTGAGGTCAGCCTATGGAGACCCCTACCCGTTGGTATACTTCTGTATTAAAGGAGCACTGAAGCAGGAAATGCTCCATGCTTTCCAGCACATCGCTGCACTCCTGGGGGGCAACCCCTGTCAATCAGAGGCCTGCTCTTCAAGTTACCCCTTACATACAGTCTCCCGTGAAATCAGCGCCAAGCCAAGTCCCAAAACTTCACGGGGACCCGGGTTGAATTCAGTAAACGTAACCCTCCCTCCAGGTCCCGACCTGGGCAGTCCTTGAGCGCCAGGGGCTTCTGGAAACGGGTCAACAGGACTCTTTCGTCGAGGAGCCTCCTCGTCAGAGTCCTGATCTCCCACATCCCCATACCCCACCGGCGTATCACCTTCAGAACCAAGGTAGCGTAAGCCGGGAGATATCCATGCTGCGTGCGAAGGTCCTTCACTCGCCCTCCTGTCTCCCATTCCTGGAAGAAGGGCCGAAACCATCCCCGGCAGGAGTAGACCCACGGAGGAGCCCTCTTGTGCCAGAGGTTGCCTATGTTGATCTTAAAAAAGGTGTCTACAAGAAACACCATGGGGTTGACCATAGATAACCCCCCTAGTCTCCTCGTGCGGTATGTAACATCTCTCCTGATCAGGTTCAACCTGTTCCCCCACAACATTAGGAAGAACAGGTTGTAGACCCGGGTCCAGAGAGGCTCTGGCAAAATGCATACGCTGCCCAGGTAGATGAATACAGAGAGCAGGTATGTTTTGATCAGGTTAACCCTTTCCCAAAGGGTCAAAGACCAACCCTTCCACTGGGCCACCTTCTGAGTGGCACCATCGAGCCTGACCACCCAATTTTGCATGGGGTTATCTCGCCGACCAAATTCAATGCTGAGAACTTTAGCCGAGTCCTGGCGCACTGGAAGGGTGTCCGGGAGACAAAATTTAGGATCTCCCCTTTCTAACCAGAGACTTTCGCACTTATCCCAGTTGAGGCCGGACCCGGATGCTTCCGAATAGCGATCCACCTCTGTTATCACGTACTCTGCCTCCCCCCTCGAGGACACAAAGACGGTGACGTCATCAGCGTATGCTGCCACCCTGACCATGGCTTCCGGCACCGCCCGATCCATCCCGACCCCCGCCATAGGCCCACCATCAATCCCCCTAAGGAAAGGATCTATGGCAAACACATACAGCAAGTGGCTCAGAGGACAACCCTGACGGACACCAGACCCAACCTCAAATGGGCGGCCGACCCAACCGTTCACCAGTTGGAAAGTCTCAGCCCCCGCATACAATGTCCTGAGCCAATTGACAAACCCCACCAGCAGGCCATATCTCAAAAGAACAGACCAGAGTTACTCGTGGTTAACCCGATCAAACGCTACGGTCTGATCCAAGGACAGAAAGTACCCCTCCCAGTGACTCGCCCTACTCTGCTCTACTGCCTCCCGGACACCAAGAACAGCATTAAAGGTGCTACGACCTGGAACAGAGCAATGCTGTGCCCCCGAGAGGAGCCGGGGTGCAAACTTGACCAGCCGATTAAACAGCACTTTTGCCAGAACCTTCCTGTCCGTATTGAGAAGCGCTATGGGACGCCAGTTCTCAATACGGCTCGAGTCTTTACCTTTTGACAGAATGATCAAGGCCGACCTCCTCATTGACTTTGGGAGAGTGTCCGAGGAAAGACACTCCTTAAATACCTCAAGAGGGGACTTGAGCGGTCCTTAAAGGTCTTATAATACTCAGATGGTAATCCATCCGGTCTTGCCGATTTGAGCGCAAGCCCATCAATCGCCAGTTTAACTTCCTCTATGTTGCTCTCCTCTGTCAAAACATTAAGGGAGATGTCATCCCCTGGCTCAGGAACAGCTTCAGCCAGGAAAGCCGACATCACATCTCGATCTAGATCCCTCTTTCTCAAAAGGTGCGAGTAAAAGGATCTGACGACTTCCAGAATCCCTGATCTGGACCTGTTCAGAGATCCCGTACCGTCGATCAGTCCAGTGACAACTTTACGATTCACTGACATCTTGCAGTTTCTGTAAGGGTCGGGCGAGTGGTACTTCCCAAAGGCCTTCTCAAAAACCAAAGATGCGTGCCTATTATACTGGCACCCTTTGAGCAAAGACTTCACTCTGGAGATCTCCTCACAGCTACCTCCAGTCGAGACAAGATGTTCAAGTTTCCTCCTCAGGCCCTGATAAAGACGATACTTACTCAGGCTCCTGAGGCTAGAGAGCTGGCGGAAGAACCTCGCAGCCCTGATCTTGAGCATCTCCCACCACTCTGACTTACTGCTACAAAGATCCAGTAATGGTACCTGGCTCTGCAGAAAATCCTCAAAGGACTGTCTTATCTCTGCTTCCTCCAGGAGTGATGAATTCAGCCTCCATAAGCCTCTACCCATCCAGGGGGTCTCTGCAACATTCAGGGAAAACAAAATCAGACAGTGGTCGGAGAATTCCTCCTCAACAACAGACACTGGTGAAGAGATGGCTTCCTCCTTCAAATAAAACCTGTCTATTCTAGACCTGTTCTTGCCTCTATAATAGGTAAACCCCTCTTTGCTTGGGTTGTGCGGGATGTGGACATCCACCAGGCGAGCTTCGCTAGCTATGCTATTAAGCGCGACGCTATCATAAGTCAGCTTGCGTAGGGAGCCTCCCCTGTCACGGGTCCTCGTGACTGCGTTAAAGTCACCCCCAAAGATCACCTGCCGACTGGTAAAAAGGTACGGCTTGATCCTCATAAAAAGATCCATGCGGTTCCGCATGGTTTGGGGACCGTAGATGTTGATTAGCCGAAGCTCTTGTCCCTTCATGAGAACATCCAGGATCAGGCACCTCCCTATTTCTAACTCAATAACCCGTCGGCATTCAACCGCTGCGGTAAAAAGGACCGCCACTCCGCTATATAGCTCCCGCTTTACCTTATGCACAGCTGCCAAATTTGGCAGCCTGGTCTCTTGCAAAAACAAAATGCCGGCTTCAACGCGGCCAAGAAAATCAAAGGCTGCAAATCTGGCCATATCAGACTTAATGCTGGCAACATTAATGGATGCCAGCGTCACCGGAGTGGGTGCCGCCATCATTGGCGATTGAGTTAGATGGCTTTCTTCTTCCCACCCCCCTTCTCATCAGGGTCTGAGGATGACCCCTTGCCACGTTTCTTGGACACTGAAAGGTCTATGGCAAAGGGCTCCTCGACCTCGTCCTCCTTGCCACTGGGCTCCAGGCCAACCCTCCCCCTGGAGGTCACCGAACCCTCACAAGAGGAAGGCTCAGCACCCCATGTAGGCCTCACATTTGCCCTAGAAACCTCTCCCTCCTCCTCCTCCTCCGAAGAGGAGGAGAGAGCTTGGTACCTGTTGAAGAGCCCAACAAAAGGAGAGTTTGGATTGCTTTCCTGCACCTGGCCCATTGCAAGGGAAGATTTCCCTTCCCTTTTTTTCCCTTTCTTGGAGCCCTGCTTGCGCTTTTTCTTTTGCCACTCATCTTTGAGCTCACCCACATTTTCATAGTGGGAAGAATCTGAATAAGTGGCATCCTCTATCCTTCGGATCCTCATGACCTCCTCATCCAGCTCCCTGTCCTCTGGAGCCTCAGCCACATGATTTGCGTCCAGAGCAGGAGCCAGCATTGACCCACCTGCCACCTGGGTTTCCACCAGCTCCCTGCCCCTTCCGCGCTTCTCTTGGCGCCTTAGCTTGGCTGCCCCAGCATGTTTGTTCTTGCTTGGCTCCTGGGCTCCATCGCCTCTGCTGGTCCCCTCCCCTGCAGAAGCAACCTCACGGCTCTCCTCCGCTGGGGTCATGACCGCATTGGCAAAAGAGCGCGGACAGCAACTGAATGGGTGACCGAGGTCATCACACAGGTGACACCTAATCTCTGCACAAGATGCCGCAATATGACCTACCTCGCCACACAGAGCACACTTGACATTACAGGCCGCACTCAAATGTGTGGGGTCGCCGCACTTGTGACAGAGCTTCGGCTGCCCCTGGTAGAAGGCCAAAATACAATCTCTGCCTAGGAAGGCCGCAGATGGTATGAGGGCCACCGAATTCCCTGAACGCTTACGTTTCACCATAAACGTCCAGGCTCCGGACCAGATGCCGTGTTCGTCCCGGTTCTTATTGGGCATATCCACCACCTCTCCGTACCGACTTATCCAAGTCATGATATCGTAACAAGAGAGGGACTCGTTACGAGTCAAAACGGTCACTCTCTTGACTCCAGTCTGGCGGGTTACCACTTGTGCAGCGAAACCGCGCCAGCCGGGCTCGTCCTTCATCAGCTCATAATTCCCCCAGAAGAGCTCCAGGCCCTCCGGGCGAGCAAAGCTGATGTCGAACTCAGACGTGCCGTAAGGATGGATCAGGGCATAGATGCCATTTGCCCTGAAACCCATCTTCAGCAGAAGCTCCACCACCTTACTCCTGGATGGGCACGCGTCATTGCCTCTCCACTGAAGACGAGCCACATTCCTACGGCCAATGTCTTGCCCGGTTGTTGGCAGGGACCAGACGGTCTCCCCCCTTTGTTCTCGGAAGGCACCAAGACCATGTCTCTCCACCCAGAGAGACAAATCCACAACTCTGCCCCCTACATTCATCGAGCTCTCCCCCCTCCTCAAGGCCTCCAGGAGGCGCTGTTGCAAAATGCCATTCCCAGAGCCCAAAGACGAGGAGGACGCATCCCCCCTCCCTCCAGCGGCGACACTGGCATAACTTCTACCAGCTGTTGTCGCCGCTGGAGGGGTGACTGGATCCTGACCCACCCCCTGACTACTACCCGAATCCCCACCCTCCTGTACATCTGATGTCATACCGCCCGGGGGATTGGGGACATCCGGAGCTCCCGGATCCCCCGCAGGAGCAGGGGCAGCGGCAGCACTAGCAGTTGTATCTCTCACACATATCTTCCCTTTTGCTGCACCAGGACCTGCTTCACTCTTGTTCCTAATGTTGCCCTTTCCAGATGGAACGTCCAGGGAGCCTCCAACTGGCTGAGGCTGGAGATCGGCAACGACAGAATCAGTCCTAAGTCCCATATCATTCTTTGTAGGAGCCGTCTCTGCAGCCCTAGCTCCAACCATTTTTCCAGCCATGCTGGGACTTGTGGTACTTTTTATTTGCTTATTTGTTACTGCAATACTTTCAAGATGGGTGGGAGGATCGGCAGACTTGGCCACCACCAACTGCGCCCCCTCTACACCTGACAGGCCTTTTAGGGACACAGGAGGGACAGCCAAGCCACCACTGGCGGGACCTGACACCGGACTGCGCCCCCCTCCCACTGGGGGGCAGCCATCAGCACCAGCACCTCCGGATTGGCCGCGACCCCTCATTCCATCTTTCCCACGGACCTTCTCTGCCTCTGCAGCAATGGAGTTTTGGGCCGCATTAACCCTCTCTTCCCCAGTCCCCTGCACCGGACCCACTGCAGAGCCCGGGACTAGGGGTATACCAGGGCTAGCACCCCGATCTGACTTTGCAGCCGGACCGGAGTGCTTGGTGACGTACACAAACCTTTCTTGTACGGTGGTCTTCATCATCTTTTTTTTCCGCCTCTTTTTGCCCGCAGATGTTCCTTCAGGCATGTCGTCACCAAAGTACATGTTCTGCATCCTTTCTGGGGACTCCTGCAGCATGATTTGCTGCATGATGAGGGCCCCCTCACCGCTGCCGCTGTCGTCATCCCCGTCCTCAGCACTGGACTCCTCCGATGTGGGGGGCAGGCTAACCTGCTCAGCAGGAATGCTGCTCCCTGCAGTTCCCCTCTGCTGTAGGGACAGCTGCTCCCCAGAGCATACCGCCATCCCGTCCTGCGCATCCTCCGATTCGTCACTGCTCATATGCGCCATTTCAGAAAAATCGCTCATCGTTTAGGAGCTTCTCTTTAAACGGGCCGCTGGCTTGGAGTATACTATACCTCTCCTCTTTGTAAAAATCAACGGCCTCCTTGCAGGATTTAACTCTTTCCGCTGCAGCGATCTTTTTCCTTCCCCGTGGGGCTTTATCCAGGTCGCTGAGGGCAGTCTGCAGTTCCCTGCGGTATTTCTGCAGCTGCCTACCGACCTCCTTATAGTCTTTTATATTGGCGGCTATCCGAGATGCCATGGCAGTCACAGGCTCACCCCTCTTGCGCTCTCCCCAGCTGGCATTTGTAGGTGCCTTTGCAGCACTGACCTTGCCTTTGGTTTGGCCTCTGGTCTTCCTGTGCTCAACGTCCTTCCGGGGAGTCTGGGTGACACTGCCCATACCCCGACTGGATCCTCTCCCCTCCTGGGGTTCATTCCTCCACCCTCCCGACCGAAGCTGGGGGGGAAGGGGGAGGTGCACGGGACTCCATAGCAAATGTAGCCCAGAAACGTGCACTGTTCCTGGGCTCTCAGCAAGGTCTCCACCCAAGAAGCATACCACAACCTGGATCCTGCAGAGCTCTTCTGAACACAGCCTTCTCCAGAGCTGCACTCATTATTCTGCTGGTGGAGGCACTGTGTACATACATTACGTATCCTGTACTGATCCTGAGTTCCATCCTGTATTATACTGCGGAGCTGCACTCACTATTCTGCTGGTGGAGCCACTGTGTTCATAAATTACATATCCTGCAATGACTCTGAGTTACATCCTGTATTATACTCCAGAGCTGCACTCACTGTTCTGCTGGTGGAGTCACTGTGTATATTCATTACTTATCCTGTACTGATCCTGAGTTACATCCTGTATTATACACCAGAGCTGCACTCACTATTCTGCTGGTGGAGTCACTGTGTACATACATTACTTATCCTGTACTGATCCTGAGTTACATCCTGTATTATACACCAGAGCTGCACTCACTATTCTGCTGGTGGAGTCACTGTGTACATACATTACTTATCCTGTACTGCTCCTGAGTTACATCCGGTATTATACTCCAGAGCTGCACTCACTATTCTGCTGGTGGAGTCACTGTGTACATACATTACTTATCCTGTACTGACCCTGAGTTACATCCGGTATTATACTCCAGAGCTGCACTCACTATTCTGCTGGTGGAGTCACTGTGTACATACATTACTTATCCTGTACTGATCCTGAGTTACATCTTGTATTATACTGCAGAGCTGCGCTCACTATTCCGCTGCTGGTGGAGTCACTGTGTACATATATTACTTATCCTGTACTGATCCTGAGTTACATCCTATATTATACTCCAGAGCTGCACTCACTATTCTGCTGGTGGAGTCACTGTGTACATATATTACTTATCCTGTACTGATCCTGAGTTACATCCTGTATTATACTCCAGAGCTGCACTCACTATTCTGCTGGTGGGGTCACTGTGTTCATACATTACATATCCTGCAATGACTCTGAGTTACATCCTGTATTATACCCCAGAGCTGCACTCACTATTCTGCTGGTGGGGTCACTGTGTTCATACATTACATATCCTGCAATGACTCTGAGTTACATCCTGTATTATACCCCAGAGCTGCACTCACTATTCTGCTGGTGGAGTCACTGTGTACATACAATACTTATCCTGTACTGACCCTGAGTTACATCCTGTATTATACTGCAGAGCTGCACTCACTATTCTGCTGGTGGAGTCACTGTGTACATACATTACTTATCCTGTACTGACCCTGAGTTACATCCTGTATTATACTCCAGAGCTGCACTCACTATTCTGCTGATTAATATTGGAAACAGAAGCCCCCCGCACCTTAGCCGAGGGGGCAGTTAGTTTTAATATGCCCTGGACTTTCCTGTAGCTACACTGAATGGAGTGAAGTCGATGTGCTGTGCAGTCGATAAGCTGCCCGCCATGCCAGGTTCCGCACAGAGGTTGGCAGCAGGCGATGAGGTTTGCAGTCTCTTCCTCTTGCCTCACACTGCAATCCGCTATGGATTTCACCTGCAGCTAGTCTGTCCTGTGCGCACTTACCCGGAAGGATGCAGAATAAGAAGACGCAGGGAATGGACTCAGGCATGAGGATGCAGAGAAGCAAAGTTCACAAATGGCAGGATGGGTAATGTAGAATGGTGTCTGCAGTCCGGAGTATGGAGGGTGCAATAGTCTGCAGACCATCACAATCACTGACACAATGCAGGGCACAGCTTGTCAGAGTGATGCATGTACCTGCCGGGCTGGTCACAGAGCTGGCACACACAGTGGCTTCCAGAACAGGAATTTCTGTTTGGCAGCGATGGTGCTGGGATTTGCAGCGTGATATCGTTGTGTTTAGATTGCCCCCCCCCCCCCCCCCCCCCTCCGCAGCCCTGGTGGATTATAACAGACGGCGCAGCATAGAATGGGCACAAGAACAGGTAATGAGAACGCTTATCACATCAATCCCTCTGTGCTGCTCCTCATATCCATGCTTCAGTGCAGGAGATGACGGGGCTCAAAGCTGACAACCCATGAAAGACGAGCGTCGCATCTGAGCTCCGTCTGCAGGGGACAGCAGCGGACCCATACAGAGAAGCCACACAGAAGCTGCCTTGCACTAAACTGATGTGTTCTCCCCCAGATGTGATCTCTACAGACATTACAGCAGCACCGAGTACTACAGGCTACAGCAGCACCTAGTATTACATATTACAGCAGGACCAAGCACTACAGGTTACAGCAGCACTAAGTACTACAGGTTACAGCAGCACCGAGTACTACAGGCTACAGCAGCACCTAGTATTACATATTACAGCAGGACCAAGCACTACAGGTTACAGCAGCACTAAGTACTACAGGTTACAGCAGCACCGAGTACTACAGGTTACAGCAGCACCGAGTACTACAGGCTACAGCAGCACCTAGTATTACATATTACAGCAGGACCAAGCACTACAGGTTACAGCAGCACTAAGTACTACAGGTTACAGCAGCACCGAGTACTACAGGCTACAGCAGCACCTAGTATTACATATTACAGCAGGACCAAGCACTACAGGTTACAGCAGGACCAAGTACAACAGGTTACAGTAGCCCTGAGTACTGCACGTTACAGTAGCAGTAAGCACTACAGGTTACAGCAGCACTAAGTACTACAGGTTACAGCAGCACTGAGTACTACAGGTTACAGCAGCACAGAGTACTACAGGTTACATCAGCACAGAGTACTGCAGGCTACAGCAGCACTAAGTACTACAGGTTACAGCAGCACCAAGCACTACAGGTTACAGTAGCCCTGAGTACTGCACGTTATAGTAGCAGTAAGCACTACAGGTTACAGCAGCACCAAGTACTACAGGTTACAGCAGCACCAAGCACTACAGGTTACAGCAGCACCGAGTACTGTCTACAGGCTACAGCAGCACTAAGCACTACAGGCTACAGCAGCACCGAGTACTGCAGGTTACAAAAGACAAAGTACTACAGATTACAGCAGCCCAGAGTACTGCACGTTAAAGTAGCACTAAGCACTACAGGTTACAGCAGCCCCGAGTACTGCACGTTAAAGTAGCACTAAGCACTACAGGTTACAGCAGCGCCGAGTACTGCAGGTCACCGCAGCACTAAGCACTAAAGGTTAGAGCAGCACCGAGTACTACAGGCTACAGCAGCACCTAGTATTACATATTACAGCACGGCCAAGTACTACAGGTTACAGCAGCACCGAGTACTACATGTTACAGCAGGACCAAGTACTACAGGTTACAGCAGCCCTGAGTACTGCACGTTACAGTAGCAATAAGCACTACACGTTACAGCAGCACTAAGTACTACAGGTAACAGCAGCACAGAGTACTACAGGTTACAGCAGCATCAAGCACTACAGGTTACAGCAGCACTAAGCAATACAGGTTACAGCAGCACCGAGTACTACAGGTTACAGCAGCACCAAGCACTACAGGTTACAGCAGCACTGAGTACTACAGGTTACAGCAGCACCAAGGACTACAGGTTACAGCAGCACCAAGGACTACAGGTTACAGCAGCACCAAGGACTACAGGTTACAGCAGCACCAAGGACTACAGGTTACAGCAGCACCAAGCACTACAGGTTACAGCAGCACTACAGGTTACAGCAGCACCGAGCACTACAGGTTACAGCAGCACTGAGTACTACAGTTTACAGCAGCACCGAGCACTACAGTCTACAGCAGCACCGAGTACTACAGGTTACAACAGGACCAATTACTACAGGTTACAGCAGCCAAGAGTACTGCACGTTAAAGCAGCACTAAGCACTACAGGTTACAGCAGCACTAAGTACTACAGCTTACAGCAGCCCCGAGTACTGCAGGTTACAGAAGCACTGAGTACTGTCTACAGGTTACAGCAGCACTAAGCACTACAGGTTACAGCAACACCAAGAACTACAGGTTACAGCATCACAGAGTACTAAAGGCTACAGCAACACCGAGTACTACATGCTACAGCAGCACCGAGCACTACAGGTTATAGCAGCACCAAGGACTACAGGCTACAGCAGCACTAAGCACTACAGGTTACATCAGCAATGAGTAGTACAAGTTACAGCAGCCCGAGTACTACTGGCTACAGCAGCCCAAAGCACTGCATGTTACAGCAGCACTAAGCACTACAGATTACAGCAGCTGCGAGTACTACAGGTTACAGCAGCACTAAGCACTGCAGGTTACAGCAGCAGCGAGTACTGCACGTTACAGCAGCCCTGAGTACTGCATGTTACAGCAGCACTGAGTACTACAGGTTGCAGTACCCCCGAATACTGCAGGTTATAGCAACACTAAGCACTACAGGTTACAGCAGCACTGAGTACTGTCTACAGGTTAAAGCAGCAGTGAGTACTACAGGTTACAGCAGCACTGAGTACTACAGGTTACAGCAGCACAGAGTACTACAGGCTACAGCAGCACTAAGTACTACAGGTTACAGTAGCACTAAGTACTACAGGTTACAGCAGCACTAAGTACTACAGGTTACAGTAGCACTAAGTACGACAGGTTACAGTAGCACTAAGTACTACAGGTTACAGCAGCACTAAGCACTATAGGTTACAGCAGCACTAAGCACTACAGGTTACAGCAGCACTAAGCACTACAGGTTACAGCAGCACTAAGTACGACAGGTTACAGCAGCACTAAGCACTATAGGTTACAGCAGCACTAAGCACTACAGGTTACAGCAGCCCTGAGTACTACAGGTTACAGCAGCACTAAAAGTTACAGCAGCACTAACCACTAAAGGTTACAGCAGCACCGAGTACTACAGGCTACAGCAGCACGGAGTACTACATGTTACAGCAGGACCAAGTACTACAGGTTACAGCAGCACTGAGTACTGCACATTACAGTAGCACTAAGCACTACAGGTTACAGCAGCACAGAGTACTAACGGCTACAACAGCACCGTGCACTACAGGTTACAGCAGCACCAAGCACTACAGGTTACAGCAGCACTAAGCACTACAGGTTACAGCAGCACTGAGTACTACAGGTTACAGCAGCACCAAGGACTACAGGTTACAGCAGCACTAAGCACTACAGGTTACAGCAGCACCGAGTACTACAGGTTACAGCAGCATCGAGTACTACAGGTTACAGCAGCACCGAGTACTACAGGTTACAGCAGCACCGAGTACTACAGGTTACAGCAGCACCGAGTACTACAGGTTACAGCAATACTGAGTACTGCAGGCTACAGCAGCACTAAGTACTACAGGTTACAGCAGCACCAAATACTACAGGTTATAGTCGCACTAAGTACTACAGGTTACAGCAGCACTAAGCACTACAGGTTACAGCAGCCCTGAGTAATACAGGTTACAGCAGCATTAAAGGTTACAGCAGCACTAACCACTAAAGGTTACAGCAGCACCGAGTACTACAGGCTACAGCAGCATGGAGTACTACATGTTACAGCAGGACCAAGTACTACAGGTTACAGCGGCCCCGAGTACTACAGGTTACAGCAGCACTGAGTACTGCACGTTACAGTAGCACTAAGCACTACAGGTTACAGCAGCACTACGTACTACAGGTTACAGCAGCACAGAGTACTGACGGATACAGCAGCCCTGAGTACTAGAGGTTACAGCAGGACCGAGTACTACAGGTTACAGTAGGACCAAGTACTACAGGTTACAGCAGGACCAAGTACTACAGGTTACAGCAGGACCAAGTACTACAGGATACAGCAGCACCGAGTACTACATGTTACAGCAGGACCAAGTACTACAGGTTACAGCAGCACTGAGTACTGCACGTTACAGTAGCACTAAGCACTACAGGTTACAGCAGCACTAAGTACTACAGGTTACAGCAGCACAGAGTACCAATGGCTACAACAGAACCGTGTACTACAGGTTACAGCAGCACCAAGCACTACAGGTTACAGCAGGACCACGTACTACAGGTTACAGCAGCACTAAGCGCTACAGGTTACAGCAGCATCAAGCACTACAGGTTACAGCAGCACTAAGCGCTACAGGTTACAGCAGCACTGAGTACTACAGGTTACAGCAGCACCAAGGACTACAGGTTACAGCAGCACTAAACACTACAGGTTACAGCAGCACAGAGTACTACAGGTTACAGCAGTACTGAGTACTGCAGGCTACAGCAGCACTAAGTACTACAGGTTACAGCAGCACCAAATACTACAGGTTATAGCCACACTAAGTGCTACAGGTTACAGCAGCACAGAGTACTGCAGGTTACAACAGCACTAAGCACTACAGGTTACATCAGCCCTGAGTACTACAGGTTACAGCAGCACTAAAGGTTACAGCAGCACTAACCACTAAAGGTTACAGCAGCACCGAGTACTACAGGCTACAGCAGCACGGAGTACTACATGTTACAGCAGGACCAAGTACTACAGGTTACAGCAGCACCGAGTACTACATTTTACAGCAGGACCAAGTACTACATTTTACAGCAGGACCAAGTACTGCACATTACAGCAGCACTAAGCACTACAGGTTACAGCAGCACCAAGTACTACAGGTTACAGCAGCACCAAGTACTACAGGTTACAGTAGCCCCGAGTACTGCAGGTTACAGTAGCCCCAAGTACTGCAGGTTACAGTAGCCCTGAGTACTGCAGGTTACAGTAGCCCCAAGTACTGCAGGTTACAGCAGCACTAAGCACTACAGGTTACAGCAGCACTGAATACTACAGGTTACAGCAGCACCAAGTACTACAGGTTACAGCAGCACAGTGTACTACAGGTTACAGCAGCCCCGAGTACTACAGGCTACAGCAGCACCGAGCACTACAGGTTACAGCAGCACTACAGGTTACAGCAGCATCGAGCACTACAGGTTACAGCAGCACCGAGTACTACAGGCTACAGTAGCACAGAGTACTACAGATTAGAGCAGCATCAAGTACTACAGGTTACAGCAGCACCAAGGACTACAGGTTACAGCAGCACCAAGGACTACAGGTTACAGCAGCACCAAGGACTACAGGTTACAGCAGCACCAAGCACTACAGGTTACAGCAGCACTAAGTACTACAAATTACAGCAGCCCTGAGTACTGCAGGCTACAGCGACACCAAATACTACAGGTTACAGCAGTACCAAATACTACAGGTTACAGCAGCACTGAGTACTACAGATTACAGCAGCACAGAGTACTACAGATTAGAGCAGCATCAAGTACTACAGGTTACAGCAGCACCAAGGACTACAGGTTACAGCAGCACCAAGGACTACAGGTTACAGCAGCACCAAGGACTACAGGTTACAGCAGCACCAAGCACTACAGGTTACAGCAGCACTACAGGTTACAGCAGCACCGAGCACTACAGGTTACAGCAGCACTGAGTACTACAGTTTACAGCAGCACCGAGCACTACAGTCTACAGCAGCACCGAGTACTACAGGTTACAACAGGACCAATTACTACAGGTTACAGCAGCCAAGAGTACTGCACGTTAAAGCAGCACTAAGCACTACAGGTTACAGCAGCACTAAGTACTACAGCTTACAGCAGCCCCGAGTACTGCAGGTTACAGAAGCACTGAGTACTGTCTACAGGTTACAGCAGCACTAAGCACTACAGGTTACAGCAACACCAAGTACTACAGGTTACAGCATCACAGAGTACTAAAGGCTACAGCAACACCGAGTACTACATGCTACAGCAGCACCGAGCACTACAGGTTATAGCAGCACCAAGGACTACAGGCTACAGCAGCACTAAGCACTACAGGTTACATCAGCAATGAGTAGTACAAGTTACAGCAGCCCGAGTACTACAGGCTACAGCAGCCCAAAGCACTGCATGTTACAGCAGCACTAAGCACTACAGATTACAGCAGCCGCGAGTACTACAGGTTACAGCAGCACTAAGCACTGCAGGTTACAGCAGCAGCGAGTACTGCACGTTACAGCAGCCCTGAGTACTGCATGTTACAGCAGCACTGAGTACTACAGGTTGCAGTACCCCCGAATACTGCAGGTTATAGCAACACTAAGCACTACAGGTTACAGCAGCACTGAGTACTGTCTACAGGTTAAAGCAGCAGTGAGTACTACAGGTTACAGCAGCACTGAGTACTACAGGTTACAGCAGCACAGAGTACTACAGGCTACAGCAGCACTAAGTACTACAGGTTACAGTAGCACTAAGTACTACAGGTTACAGCAGCACTAAGTACTACAGGTTACAGTAGCACTAAGTACGACAGGTTACAGTAGCACTAAGTACTACAGGTTACAGCAGCACTAAGCACTATAGGTTACAGCAGCACTAAGCACTACAGGTTACAGCAGCACTAAGCACTATAGGTTACAGCAGCACTAAGCACTACAGGTTACAGCAGCACTAAGTACGACAGGTTACAGCAGCACTAAGCACTATAGGTTACAGCAGCACTAAGCACTACAGGTTACAGCAGCCCTGAGTACCACAGGTTACAGCAGCACTAAAAGTTACAGCAGCACTAACCACTAAAGGTTACAGCAGCACCGAGTACTACAGGCTACAGCAGCACGGAGTACCGGAGGTTACAGCAGCCCCGCGTACTACAGGTTACAGCAGCACCGAGTACTACATGTTACAGCAGGACCAAGTACTACAGGTTACAGCAGCACTGAGTACTGCACATTACAGTAGCACTAAGCACTACAGGTTACAGCAGCACAGAGTACTAACGGCTACAACAGCACCGTGCACTACAGGTTACAGCAGCACCAAGCACTACAGGTTACAGCAGCACTAAGCACTACAGGTTACAGCAGCACTGAGTACTACAGGTTACAGCAGCACCAAGGACTACAGGTTACAGCAGCACTAAGCACTACAGGTTACAGCAGCACCGAGTACTACAGGTTACAGCAGCATCGAGTACTACAGCTTACAGCAGCACCGAGTACTACAGGTTACAGCAGCACCGAGTACAACAGGTTACAGCAATACTGAGTACTGCAGGCTACAGCAGCACTAAGTACTACAGGTTACAGCAGCACCAAATACTACAGGTTATAGTCGCACTAAGTACTACAGGTTACAGCAGCACTAAGCACTACAGGTTACAGCAGCCCTGAGTAATACAGGTTACAGCAGCATTAAAGGTTACAGCAGCACTAACCACTAAAGGTTACAGCAGCACCGAGTACTACAGGCTACAGCAGCATGGAGTACTACATGTTACAGCAGCACTAAGCGCTACAGGTTACAGCAGCACTGAGTACTACAGGTTACAGCAGCACCAAGGACTACAGGTTACAGCAGAACTAAACACTACAGGTTACAGCAGCACAGAGTACTACAGGTTACAGCAGTACTGAGTACTGCAGGCTACAGCAGCACTAAGTACTACAGGTTACAGCAGCACCAAATACTACAGGTTATAGCCACACTAAGTGCTACAGGTTACAGCAGCACAGAGTACTGCAGGTTACAACAGCACTAAGCACTACAGGTTACATCAGCCCTGAGTACTACAGGTTACAGCAGCACTAAAGGTTACAGCAGCACTAAAGGTTACAGCAGCACTAACCACTAAAGGTTACAGCAGCACCGAGTACTACATTTTACAGCAGGACCAAGTACTGCACATTACAGCAGCACTAAGCACTACAGGTTACAGCAGCACCAAGTACTACAGGTTACAGCAGCACCAAGTACTACAGGTTACAGCAGCACCAAGTACTACAGGTTACAGTAGCCCCGAGTACTGCAGGTTACAGTAGCCCCAAGTACTGCAGGTTACAGTAGCCCCGAGTACTGCAGGTTACAGTAGCCCCAAGTACTGCAGGTTACAGCAGCACTAAGCACTACAGGTTACAGCAGCACTGAATACTACAGGTTACAGCAGCACCAAGTACTACAGGTTACAGCAGCACAAAGTACTACAGGTTACAGCAGCACGAAGTACTACAGGTTACAGCAGCACAAAGTACTACAGGTTACAGCAGCACAAAGTACTACAGGTTACAGCAGCACTAAAGGTTACAGCAGCACTAACCACTAAAGGTTACAGCAGCACCGAGTACTACAGGCTACAGCAGCACGGAGTACTACATGTTACAGCAGGACCAAGTACTACAGGTTACAGCAGCACCGAGTACTACATTTTACAGCAGGACCAAGTACTACATTTTACAGCAGGACCAAGTACTGCACATTACAGCAGCACTAAGCACTACAGGTTACAGCAGCACCAAGTACTACAGGTTACAGCAGCACCAAGTACTACAGGTTACAGTAGCCCCGAGTACTGCAGGTTACAGTAGCCCCAAGTACTGCAGGTTACAGTAGCCCTGAGTACTGCAGGTTACAGTAGCCCCAAGTACTGCAGGTTACAGCAGCACTAAGCACTACAGGTTACAGCAGCACTGAATACTACAGGTTACAGCAGCACCAAGTACTACAGGTTACAGCAGCACAGTGTACTACAGGTTACAGCAGCCCCGAGTACTACAGGCTACAGCAGCACCGAGCACTACAGGTTACAGCAGCACTACAGGTTACAGCAGCATCGAGCACTACAGGTTACAGCAGCACCGAGTACTACAGGCTACAGTAGCACAGAGTACTACAGATTAGAGCAGCATCAAGTACTACAGGTTACAGCAGCACCAAGGACTACAGGTTACAGCAGCACCAAGGACTACAGGTTACAGCAGCACCAAGGACTACAGGTTACAGCAGCACCAAGCACTACAGGTTACAGCAGCACTAAGTACTACAAATTACAGCAGCCCTGAGTACTGCAGGCTACAGCGACACCAAATACTACAGGTTACAGCAGTACCAAATACTACAGGTTACAGCAGCACTGAGTACTACAGATTACAGCAGCACAGAGTACTACAGATTAGAGCAGCATCAAGTACTACAGGTTACAGCAGCACCAAGGACTACAGGTTACAGCAGCACCAAGGACTACAGGTTACAGCAGCACCAAGGACTACAGGTTACAGCAGCACCAAGCACTACAGGTTACAGCAGCACTACAGGTTACAGCAGCACCGAGCACTACAGGTTACAGCAGCACTGAGTACTACAGTTTACAGCAGCACCGAGCACTACAGTCTACAGCAGCACCGAGTACTACAGGTTACAACAGGACCAATTACTACAGGTTACAGCAGCCAAGAGTACTGCACGTTAAAGCAGCACTAAGCACTACAGGTTACAGCAGCACTAAGTACTACAGCTTACAGCAGCCCCGAGTACTGCAGGTTACAGAAGCACTGAGTACTGTCTACAGGTTACAGCAGCACTAAGCACTACAGGTTACAGCAACACCAAGTACTACAGGTTACAGCATCACAGAGTACTAAAGGCTACAGCAACACCGAGTACTACATGCTACAGCAGCACCGAGCACTACAGGTTATAGCAGCACCAAGGACTACAGGCTACAGCAGCACTAAGCACTACAGGTTACATCAGCAATGAGTAGTACAAGTTACAGCAGCCCGAGTACTACAGGCTACAGCAGCCCAAAGCACTGCATGTTACAGCAGCACTAAGCACTACAGATTACAGCAGCCGCGAGTACTACAGGTTACAGCAGCACTAAGCACTGCAGGTTACAGCAGCAGCGAGTACTGCACGTTACAGCAGCCCTGAGTACTGCATGTTACAGCAGCACTGAGTACTACAGGTTGCAGTACCCCCGAATACTGCAGGTTATAGCAACACTAAGCACTACAGGTTACAGCAGCACTGAGTACTGTCTACAGGTTAAAGCAGCAGTGAGTACTACAGGTTACAGCAGCACTGAGTACTACAGGTTACAGCAGCACAGAGTACTACAGGCTACAGCAGCACTAAGTACTACAGGTTACAGTAGCACTAAGTACTACAGGTTACAGCAGCACTAAGTACTACAGGTTACAGTAGCACTAAGTACGACAGGTTACAGTAGCACTAAGTACTACAGGTTACAGCAGCACTAAGCACTATAGGTTACAGCAGCACTAAGCACTACAGGTTACAGCAGCACTAAGCACTATAGGTTACAGCAGCACTAAGCACTACAGGTTACAGCAGCACTAAGTACGACAGGTTACAGCAGCACTAAGCACTATAGGTTACAGCAGCACTAAGCACTACAGGTTACAGCAGCCCTGAGTACCACAGGTTACAGCAGCACTAAAAGTTACAGCAGCACTAACCACTAAAGGTTACAGCAGCACCGAGTACTACAGGCTACAGCAGCACGGAGTACCGGAGGTTACAGCAGCCCCGCGTACTACAGGTTACAGCAGCACCGAGTACTACATGTTACAGCAGGACCAAGTACTACAGGTTACAGCAGCACAGAGTACTAACGGCTACAACAGCACCGTGCACTACAGGTTACAGCAGCACCAAGCACTACAGGTTACAGCAGCACTAAGCACTACAGGTTACAGCAGCACTGAGTACTACAGGTTACAGCAGCACCAAGGACTACAGGTTACAGCAGCACTAAGCACTACAGGTTACAGCAGCACCGAGTACTACAGGTTACAGCAGCATCGAGTACTACAGCTTACAGCAGCACCGAGTACTACAGGTTACAGCAGCACCGAGTACAACAGGTTACAGCAATACTGAGTACTGCAGGCTACAGCAGCACTAAGTACTACAGGTTACAGCAGCACCAAATACTACAGGTTATAGTCGCACTAAGTACTACAGGTTACAGCAGCACTAAGCACTACAGGTTACAGCAGCCCTGAGTAATACAGGTTACAGCAGCATTAAAGGTTACAGCAGCACTAACCACTAAAGGTTACAGCAGCACCGAGTACTACAGGCTACAGCAGCATGGAGTACTACATGTTACAGCAGCACTAAGCGCTACAGGTTACAGCAGCACTGAGTACTACAGGTTACAGCAGCACCAAGGACTACAGGTTACAGCAGAACTAAACACTACAGGTTACAGCAGCACAGAGTACTACAGGTTACAGCAGTACTGAGTACTGCAGGCTACAGCAGCACTAAGTACTACAGGTTACAGCAGCACCAAATACTACAGGTTATAGCCACACTAAGTGCTACAGGTTACAGCAGCACAGAGTACTGCAGGTTACAACAGCACTAAGCACTACAGGTTACATCAGCCCTGAGTACTACAGGTTACAGCAGCACTAAAGGTTACAGCAGCACTAAAGGTTACAGCAGCACTAACCACTAAAGGTTACAGCAGCACCGAGTACTACATTTTACAGCAGGACCAAGTACTGCACATTACAGCAGCACTAAGCACTACAGGTTACAGCAGCACCAAGTACTACAGGTTACAGCAGCACCAAGTACTACAGGTTACAGCAGCACCAAGTACTACAGGTTACAGTAGCCCCGAGTACTGCAGGTTACAGTAGCCCCAAGTACTGCAGGTTACAGTAGCCCCGAGTACTGCAGGTTACAGTAGCCCCAAGTACTGCAGGTTACAGCAGCACTAAGCACTACAGGTTACAGCAGCACTGAATACTACAGGTTACAGCAGCACCAAGTACTACAGGTTACAGCAGCACAAAGTACTACAGGTTACAGCAGCACGAAGTACTACAGGTTACAGCAGCACAAAGTACTACAGGTTACAGCAGCACAAAGTACTACAGGTTACAGCAGCACAAAGTACTACAGGTTACAGCAGCACAAAGTACTACAGGTTACAGCAGCACAAAGTACTACAGGTTACAACAGCACAAAGTACTACAGGTTACAGCAACACCAAGTACTACAGGTTACATCAGCACCGAGTCCTACAGATTACAGCAGCACCGAGTACTGTCTACAGGTTACAGCAGCACCGAGTACTGTCTGCAGGTTACAGCAGCATAGAGTCCTACAGGTTACAGCAGCACTGAGTACTACAGGTTACAGCAGCACCGAGTACTGTCTGCAGGTTACAGCAGCATAGAGTCCTACAGGTTAAAACAGCACAGAGTACTGTCTACAGGTAACAGCAGTACCAAGTACTACAGGTTACAGCAGAACCGAGTACTGTCTACAGGTTACAGCAGCATCAAGTCCTACAGGTTACAGCAACACCGAGTACTGTCTATAAGTTATAGCAGCACATAGTACTACAGGTTACAGCAGCACCAAGTACTACAGGTTACAGCAGCACCAAGTACTACAGGTTACAGCAGCACTGAGTACTACAGATTACAGCAGCACCGAGCACTACAGGTTAGAGCAGTAAAGAGTACTATAGGTTACAAACGCACCAAATACTAGCTGCAGGTTACAGTAGCACCGAGAACTACAAGTTACAGCAGCTCCGAGTACTGGAGGTTACAGAAGCACTGAGTACTGTCTATGGGTTACAGCAGCACCGAGTACTACAGATTACAGCAGCACAGAGTACTCTCTACAGGCTACAGTAGCACCAAGTACTATCTACTGGGTGCAGTAGCAGAGTCCTACAGCTTACAGCAGCACAGAATCCTACAGGTTACAGCAGTACAAAGTACTGTCTACAGGTTACAGCAGCACCAAGTCCTACAGGTTACAGCAGTACAAAGTACTGTCTACAGGTTACATCAGCACTGGGTAATGTCTACTAGTTAAAGGAACACCAAGTACTGTCTACTAGTTACAGCAGCACCAGGTACTGCTTATAGGTTACAGCAGCACAAAGTACTATCTACAGGTTACAGCAGCACAAAGTACTACAGGTTACAGCAGCATCGGGTTTTACAGGTTACAGCAGCACAGAGTATTCCAGGTTGCAGTATCACTAAGTATTACTGGTTGTAGTAGCACTGAGTACTACATGTCACAGCAGCACACTGAGTACTACATGTCACAGCAGCACACTGAGTACTACATGTCACAGCAGCACACTGAGTACCACATGTCACAGCAGCACACTGAGTACTACATGTCACAGCAGCACACTGAGTATTACAGGTCACAGCAGCACACTGAGTACCACATGTCACAGCAGCACACTGAGTACCACATGTCACAGCAGCACACTGAGTACTACATGTCACAGCAGCACACTGAGTACTACATGTCACAGCAGCACACTGAGTATTACATGTCACAGCAGCACACTGAGTACTACATGTCACAGCAGCACACTGAGTATTACAGGTCACAGTGGCACTAAGCATTACAGGATACAGCAGATACAGATTACAGCAGCACAAAGTATTACAGGTTACAGCAGCAATAAGGAAATAAAGTTGAACTCTACAAAAATTATAACTTACAATTGAATGCAAAAGAAAGAAGTGAGAAGGATAGAGAGAAGAGAGGAGACAGCGGGATTGGACACAGACGGTGCGATAGAAGAAGGTGGGATCGGAGAGCAGGATAGGAAAATGACATTGGCATAGGAAAGGATACAGTGGGATAGTAGAGAGCAATATAGAAGAGGAGCCATCAAGAAAGGAGAAGTTATAGTGGGACGGGCGAGGAAACGGTGGAATAGGAGAGCTGAGAGTAGCAAAGCAGCAATGGCATCCGGAGAGCAGAATGTTAGATATGAGACATGACAGCAAGACAGGAGAGGAGACTGGGATAAAAGAGCGGCTGGTGGCATGGGTGACACTGGGATAGGAGAACAGACAGCAAGACAGGAGGACACTGGGATAGGAGAACAGACAGCAGGATAGGAGAGGGGACAGCGGGATAAATGTAGTAACCGAATGGCAAAGGAACAGTGGGACAGGGAGAGAGGACAATGGGATAGGAGACGGCGGGATAGGGAGATAGATGGCATTTAGATCAGAGAGGTGACAGTAAGACAGGAAAGGGGACAGTGGTGTAGGAGAGGGGGCATATGATACCAGACTGCGGGATTCGAGAAGTGAAAGTGGGACAGATGTGGATAAGAGGGAAGACAGGCAGACAGGAGATAGATGGAATTGGGATAGGAGAGAAGACTTGAGATTGGAGAGGTGACAGCGGGATAGGAGAGGTGACAGTGAGATAGCGGTGCTAACAGGATATGAGAGAAGGACAGCAGAGGTAATGCTGGAGTCAGAGATAGTTTGTAACGGCACACAACCAGCGATGAGCACTTAGTGTCTTTCCACCTGGCAGCGGCACGGAGCGATCGTAACTGAGAAGTTGGTGTGAATCGTTGGCAGCCGCAGTTACTATCCTCCTCCTTTTAGGGTTGGGGTGTCAGGAGACCTGTGTATCTTATCTCCAGTGTCCTGTACCCCCTGCCCCAGTACCCTCCTTACCTAAGGGGCTCTGCGCTCTTCTGTTCCCTGGGGTGTCACAGGTGGCATTGAAGGCAGCTGTCTGGTTCCAGGTGGCATTGCTGCTCAGGTTGTGCCAGCCCGGGTACTTGGTCAGCGGGATGCATCGGTGCAGTAATTCCTGCAGGGCACTTATGTTCCTGGTTAGGTGTAGAGGATCCATCTTCTCCAGCAGCTGCTCTCCCTGGTCAGATGCCCACAGTTCGGGCAGCTTTCATTGTACCTGGGTCTCCATGCCTGCTGCTAAGAGTCAGGTGCCCCCCGTTTTGCCATGTGCAGCCTGCGAAGCACTGAGACACACTGAGCACCCAGTCCTGCACTGCCTCCAGTACTCAGGGTTCTGACAAGCTAATGTGGCAGTGCAGCGCCCTCTTGTGACCCAGCAGTAATACTGCACCCCCTTCTGGGACTTATATCAGTAACATCTGTGCCCAGCGATGTGATTGTGCTCCGCAGGGCGTTGTGTGCCAGCTGACACATAGATGAGAATAGGACATGTAGCATGCAGGGTCCGTCGACATCGGACAGGACTTGGATGACTGTCTATGTGCTCTCCGATGCAGCTTGCGTCCAGGTTTCACATTACTTAGCAATGATCAGTAAATAAGCAGATGTCCTCCATGTGCACAACATTACATTTCTTTGGGCACCCACTGAACTGGATGGGGTGGCTGTAATCCAAGAGCAAGAATTCAGGCCAGAATAGGACATGCTGCAGTTTACTACAATCCGTGTCTGTCCAAGCCCATTGACTGCAAGGGATCAGTGCGCTGTCGGCTGCAAATACAATCAGCTCGTGGATGTGAGCATCGTGTGAAGAAGCCCTAAACAGCACCCAGGAAGGAGGGTAAGGCTCCTGAAATTACTGTAGATCCAATAGGATTCTGCTTTGGTGAGAATAACTGGACTTGAAGGTGATGCAAATGGTTTTCCACCCACCGACCCATTGATTGTAATATTAGAGTTTCCTCTAACTACTATTCATCTGTCAGACATATTATTGTACAAGACGCTGCTTTCCACCAGGTCGGCACTTACAGGCATCTATGAGAGCAGAGCTATCTGGGGGCAGACTGTGATATGGCTCTTACCCTAGTGGCAATGTTTAGTATTGCATCTCTCCTGCCACTAGTATACAACACTGTCTGCAGATGCCATTGGGTGGGGAACTCTGCATTAAAGCGTTCCATCTTACGTTCCTTCGACACATCTTGTCTGTCTCCAGGGTGTGTGACTCGTGCCTCTCCAGAAGTGTACTCTCTTCTATTGTCCCACAATGTCTGGCCCAGAGTTCATTCAGGTTTCATCTTGTGTTCCTTCCAAGTCTCCTGTTCCTCCAGTGATCCCCCTCGCATGTCCCATCTTCCGTTCCTCCAGATCTCGCGTCTCTAGGGAACGCCCTTTCTTCTGTTTCCCCAGAAGGTCCATCTTGTATTCCTGCAGTAGGTCCATCTTAGGTTTCTCTCTTCTGGTTTTTCAGTCTCAAGGTGATACAATGAATCCGGCCTTCATCCACCTCGTTGCTATGAGTCAAGGAGGGATAAACAACTTCAAAAGGGATTTATGAAACACCCCATGCACCCTCCAAGAGCCCGGTAAATCCAATTCATAAGCTAAAGGATTAATGACTCGCATTATGGCAAAGGGACCGATAAAACGCAGCACAAGCTTTACCGAGGGGAGCTTCAATTTTAAATTCTTTGTGGACAGACAGACCTTCTGACTGACCTCAAATGGCTCCGACACAGTGGACCTTTTACAACTACGTAGTTGCATACGACCACTCGCTTCCTCCAGGTTCTTGTGCACACCATTCCAGACCTCCCGCAACTCACTAATAACAACATCAACCACGGGACAAGCTGTAGGTACTGGAATGGAAGTCAGGAACCGGGGATGCCGACCAAACACACAGAAGAAAGGTGACACCCTGTCGCAGAACTGATACGATTATTTATGGCAAAAAGGGCCAAGGATAAAAACTCTACCCACCGACTGACCCTCTCGCCTACAAAAAGACGCAAGTATTGTACTAAGTCTTACTTTTTACATTCCGTTTGCCCATTCGTCTGCGGATGAAACGCTGATGAGAAAGACAGATGTTCCCAAGTTTTTACAGAAGGCCCTCCAAAATTAGGCCACAAATTGCACCCCCCGATCCGAAACTATATTGACCGGTATTCCATGCAATCTTATAATCTCTCTGATGAAAATCCTCACTAATTCAGCGGCAGATGGTAATTTTTCCAAAGCAACAAAATGGGCCATTTTCGAGAACCCGTCAACAACTACCAAAATGGTGGAACAACCTTGTGACAGAGGTAGGTCAGTGACAAAACCCATGGACACGTGTGACCATGGACTACCAGGTGCTGACAACGGCATTAACGGTTGCTTAGGCCTTTTACGGCGACTCTTACCTCGGGCCACCAGTAGAATTGGGAACATAGCTTAAGAGTCCCCTGGACCCCTGGATGCCCTGCAACAACGGAGGAATGAGACTCTTCCAGAACCAACAACCGCTGGGACATCGGTACAAATAACTTCCCTGCCGGAACCCCCTCCAGGGCTTCTTGTTGATATTCCTGAAGCTGAGCCGGAAGGTTCCATGTCAGGGCTGCCACCACGACAACGGGCGGGAGGATGACTTCCGGGGAAGAGTCCTTAACCTCCGGAGTCCTGAAACTGCGGGAAAGGGCGTCAGCTTTCACATTTTTATCTCCCGGCAGGAATGTGACTGTAAAATCGAATCTCGAGAAGAAAAGCACCCACCTGGCTTGCCGCTCATTGAGACACTTAGCATTTTCAAGATACACTAAGTTCTTGTGATCGGTGAAGACTGTCACCTGGTGTTGGGCCCCCTTCAGAAGATGACACCATTCCTCAAATGCCCATTTTATTGCCAACAGTTCCCTGTTCCCAACATCGCACTTGCGCTCGACGCTACTGAATTTATGGGAAAAGAAAGTACACGGACTACACCCTGAATGGCCCCCCAATATCTGGGAGAGGACTATACCCATCCCAACCTCAGCAGCGTCTACCTCCACGAAAAAGGGTCTCTGAGGGTCCAGCTGAGCAAGCACCGGCGCGGTGGAAAAAGCCCTCTTGAGTTGCTCAAACATCTCTGAAGCTTCCGGAGACCACAACGTCACGTCCGCTCCTTTTTTAGTGAGATCAGTCAGCAGTTGAGCAATCACTGAAAAATTTGTGATAAGTTTTCTCTAAAAGTTGGCAAACCTAAGAAAGAGCTGAAGAGCCTTCAAATTATCTGGTTTAACGCATTGTGTGATTGCCGCAACCTTGTCTGACTCCATACACACATCAGTGGGAGTAATGATATACCCAAGGAATGACACGCGTTTGACCCCAAATGAGCACTTCTCCGATTTAGCATACAATTGGTACTCCCGTAGCCGCTCTAACCCTAAATGGAGATGTCTAACATGCGTGTCCCAATCCGACGAGTACACCAAAATGTTGTCCAAATAGACAACCATAAAAACCCCTAGGTAATCGTGGAAGACCGCGTTCATAAACCCCAGAAAAACGGCAGGGGCATTGCATAACCCGAAGGGCATAACAAGCCCCAATGGGTGGGGACTCCCTGACCCTTACCCACGCCAATGTCCCTTCCTGGAGGTAGCCCCAAATGTGGCACAGGTCCAGGCCGCCAACACTGACCCTATGCTGTCTAGTGGCAGGACAGGAAGAAACCGCCGTGCCTATGCAGATGACAACTTACTAGTACCGACAGGCAGGGCCGATAGGAAAAACCAACATGACAGGAAAACCACAGAACACAGGCAGAGCTGGATCGGGACTGGGTAACTTCCACTGGAGCAGGACAGAAGTCAGACACACAGGGAACAGAACCACTAACTGGCAACTGGCAACAGACTATATTCAGGAGTCTCCGTGGCATGACACTGCTATAGGCCGAGGCGCAGTACCCGAGGGTGTGAATAGAGTCAGACAGTCCTGGTCAGAGCAGACACAACTTCAGAATGAGAAACAAACCAGAGCTGAGAACACAAAGAACAGCTTCAGAATGGTACAACAAGCCAGAGGTCAAAGCTGGCGGCGGACAGAAGCGCGGTCAGTATAATGAGCCCCGGTCAGGGGCAGAGAAGGCAGCGAAGTCCGGAACCACAGAATAGCCCCTAACTGGGACCAAAAGATCACAAACGCAGGCGCCCTTCATAGTATGGAGAGGGGTACTACATGATACCACAACTGTTTACTGTGGAGGCGGGCTACACCGATCCCCGGCTGCTCCACCTCCATTCACTGCTCGACGCTCCATGTAAGAGCACGCTTATGGCTGGGACGAGCTGTCAGACATCTGCGCCCAACGGGTCACCACCAGGAAAAGGGCCTTTATTTGCTGTGAAAGTGACACATGCAGATTTTCAACATTTGGCCTGGTCATTCAGGTACAATCAGGCTCAGTCTTGATGGGGTTACACTACAATGTTTCTCTTGGAAAATAAAACGAATTACAAGCGGTCATATAGCTGTCAGGAGCAGCGCCGATCCCTCATACACTCCTATTACACCATACTGACATCTAGTGTCAACCGCTGGGAGCACATCTATACAGTGTAGCAGGACGCTCGTCCCCGGCTCCTCTGTGCTCTCCTGCATCCATCTACCTGCCGTTCTCAGGCGTCTTCCGTCAGCTCCATCATCTGCTGCTCACATGGGGATAACATTACATCTGCAGTGTAGCAGTGCAGGGGGAAACACGCCAGGCCACGGCCAAATGCTGAATGTCTTGTCTTTTATTTACGCTGGCAGAACAAAACACAAAGTACTGGAAATCTCCAGACAACAAAGGATATAAGGAAAGTCCTTTTGAATAAGCAGTCCAGCAATAGCAACACAAAAGTCTTTGTAAACTCCAATAGGGCCAAGTTCAGCAAACCTTCCCAGCAGCGGGGTGCAGTGTCTCCAGCTCAGGGCTCTGTCAGCCTCTGCTGCTCACACGGGACACGTACCCCAACATGTCAGCTGCATCCATTGTGTACCCACCACCTGTCCTGCTCAGTTGGAACTTTGTAGTGGAGTGAGGAACGGAACGGATCTACATCACGGATGCTAGTAACATCCGTGATATATATCTTCTGTCCCTCACTTCACCTCTCACCTTGCTACATACCCCCTCCTCTCTGCCCCAAGCCGGGGGGCTGGTCACCAACCTCTACCAGACAACTGACCCTTGACAGGGCATCCACATTGCCATTTGCCTTTCCTGGCCTGTGTTCAACCTCAAAGTCGAACTCTTGTAAGGCCAGGAACCACCTTGTTACCCTGGCGTTGCTCCCTTTCCTTTTGTACATCCATTTCAGGGGGGCATGATCGGAAACCAGCTTGAACTTTCTTCCCAGGAGGTAATGGTGGATCGAGTCCAGGGCCCATTTTATCCACAACCCTTCCTTCTCAACTATTGCGTAGTTTTTTTCACAGGCAGTGAGTTTTCGGCTTAAGAACATCACAGGATGTTCCTTGCCGTTAACCTCCTGCGACATTACTGCTCCTAGCCCTAAATCCGATGCATCTGTATGGACTTCAAACATTTTTGTAGCCACCAACATGGGGTGCTGACACAGCGCACGCTTTAGATTCATGAATGCTTCTTCCACTTCTGGTGACCAGTGGGTCGTTTCCGATTCCCCCCCTTTTGTTAGCTCCATTATGGGGCTGCCATCGTAGCAAACTGAGGAACAAAATATCGGTAATAGCCCACTAACTCCAAGAAGACTCTCACCTGTCTCTTTGTCCGGGGCCGGGGCCAATTCTGTATGGCCTCTACTTTATTGAGTTGGGGCTTTACCAAACCCCTTCCCACGATGAAGCCCAGGTTCTTGACCTCTTCCATCCATAAGACACATTTTTGGGGGTTTATTTTGAACCAAGCCGCTCTGATTAAGTCCAGTACAGCCTGGACTCAGATGGCTCTCCCAATCCTGGCTAAAGATGACAATGTCATCCAGGTAATCTGCTGTGTATCTTTTGTGGGGACTTAACAACCTATCTATTGCCCTTTGAAATGTAGCCGGGGCGCCTTTCAACCCAAAGGGCATTCTCACATATTGAAAACATTCTTCTGGGATGGAAAAAGCGGTCTTCTGCCTAGCTTCTACAGAGAGAGGAATTTGTGAGTACCCTTTTGTTAAGTCTAGTGTGGTTATGTACCTGGCGGTCCCTAGCCTCTCATTCAACTCATCCACCCTAGGCATGGGGTAGGCATCCAATTTTGAGACCTCGTTGAGTTTCCTGTAGACATTACAAAACTGCCATTCCCACTACACCAGCACTATTGGGCTTGACCATCCACTTTTAGATGGCTCAATTACTCCTAGTAGCAACATTCCTTTGACTTCTACCAACACTATTTCCCTACGGGCTTCCATATGGTTTCTGGCAGACCTTTACCTGAGGGTCTGTAAGGATCTCGTGTTCAATGATCTTGGTGCAACCAGGCACATCAGTGAACAAATCCTTATCACGCTGCAGAAACTCTCTACTTTGTTGCGCCTGGGATCTTGACAGCGTTTTGGCTATAATCAAGTCTTGGATGCCACATCCTGACTCCATAGTCAAACAAGGACGGACCAGAGAGTCTCGCTCCTTCCAGGCTTTTAACAAGTTTACATGATAGAACTGTATGGGCTTTCCTCTACCTGGTTGGTGTATTTTGTAATTAACGTCTCCCACCTTTTCCAGGACTTCATACGGCCCTTGCCACTTGGCCAGGAACTTGCTCTCTACTGTGGTACTAGGACCAGTACCCGATCCCCCGGCCTGAATCCTCTGACCTTTGCGGACCTATTATATATCCTGGCTTGACTCTCCTGTGCCCTAAGAAATTGCTCCCTGACCAGGGGCGTGACTTTTGCAATCCTATCCTGCATTTGGGTCACATGCTCAATCACACTTTTATGCGGGGTAACCTCACTCTCCCATGTCTCTATTACAATATCCAGCAGCCCACGGGGTTGTCGCGCATAAACCAACTCAAACGGCAAAACACCCGTGGATGCTTGTGGAACCTCTCTTATGGAAAATAAGAGGTAGGGAAGCAGACAGCCCCAGTCTTGGCCAACTGTCTCTAGCACCTTTTTCAACATATTTTTTTAGGGTTTCATTAAACCTCTCTACCAGTTCATCAGTCTGGCGGTGGTAGACAGAAGTCCGCAACTGCTTAATTTTCAGCATTTTGCAGAGTTCCTTCATCACCTTGGACATAAACGGCGTCCCCTGGTCTGTCAATATTTCCCTAGGCAGACCCACTCTGGAAAATATGTGTACCAACTCTTTCCCAATGCATTTGAACGAGGTATTTCTCAGTGGAATGACTTCTGGATACCTGGCTGCAAAATCTACCACTACCAGAATGTACTGATGATCCCTGGCCGACTCTACCAGCGGCCCTACGAGGTCCATGGCAATCTGCTCAAATGGCACCTTAATTATGGGTATTGGAACCAAAGGACTCTTAAAATGGGGAGCCGAGGCAGTCACCTGGCAGGTGGGACAGGCCTGGCAAAATCTGCTATTTTCTTATAACAGCCTGGCCAAAAGAACCTCTGGAGAATGCTCTCCTGTGTCTTCTCTGCCCCAAATGGCCTCCCAACACATGTAAATGGGCCGCATGTAAAACTGTTTGTCTATAGCAACCCGGTACCAGAAGTTGCTCCACTACCTCCTCTCTAATTTTTGTCACTCTGTAGAATAACTATTAATAGCAAAATGAGGGAACCTCCCCTCGACCCATGCATCTTGAGGAACACCATTCAATACAGTTATATTTTCAAAGTGGGGTCATTTGTGCGGTCCCAAAATTACCCCGCGATACCTTGAGCTCAGGGATTAGGGGTTCTGAGGAGAACTCCTCTTCCCTGGTCAAACCGGCGAATGGCAACTCTCGATCAACAGCCTCATTGCCCAAAGCAACATTGCTGTGTCCTGGCGCACCATCCTGAACAATGGGGTGCAACAGCTTAGTCCACAAGCTCCAGAACTGAGGAAAGTCTCTTCCGATTATCACTGGGTAGAGTAAGTTCCTCACCACCCAAACCTTGTGTACACAAACTCCACAGTCAGTGCTTATAGCCACGTTGGCAACCCGATAGCCTTTAGTGTCCCCATGAATGCATATCACCCTCAACTTTTCCCCATGAACCACCACATGCGGGAGGGAGGCAGCGATTAAAGTCACCAGGCTCCCTGAGTCCAACAATGTTGCCATGCTTGCCCCATTTACCGTTACTTTACACCTTTATGGCTGCGGGTCTTTGGACGGAGCTGCACTGTAGACAGGGTGCGCAAACCAGGAGCAGCGCCGGCCATACGTACACTCCATTGGCTCAGTGCATATAGGACAGTGGGCTGCCTTATGCCCTGGGGCCTGGCACTCCCAGCAGACAATCGGGGTGGCTTGGCTCCTTCTGGCAGGTACTGCTCCCTGTGGGTTCTTTGGCCTGTCTTCGACGTCGGCCGAGGACTCCTTTCTCCAGGCATCCACTCCAGGATTGGCGCCACGACGAATGGATCTTGTAGTTGGAAACACCTGCTCTGCTGTGAGGTATCTCTCCACAAGGCCCACCAAATCATCGGCATCCCGTGGGTCTTCCTGAGCAACGCACCTCTGCATGGGCCTAGGCAGGGACTGCACGAACCGGTCCATCACGACTTTTCCCACCATCTGTGCTGGTGAGGACGTCTCTGGCTGCAGGCATTCCTGAGCCAGATGCAGCAGGTTAAACATTTGGGATCTTGGAGGCTTCAGCTGGGAGTAGTTCCAGCTGTGGATTCACTACTCGCTGTGCTCGGACCGCCATGCTTACTCTTAAGCGAGGCAGGTTTTCGTCTTTTAGTTTGTTGTACTCCCGAGCCTCATGCTGGCTTAAATCGTAGGAAGCTTTCTGGGGTTTCCCAGTTAAATACGGGGCCAACACCTCCGTCCACTGCTCTGGAGGCAACTTCTCCCTTTCCGCCACCCGTTCAAAAATGGCGAGGAAAGCTTCCACATCATCTTGCGGGGTCATTTTTTGCAAAGCCCCTCTTACTGTCTTCAACACGTCGCTCCCGGCATGTTGCCTAGGGAGAGCTACAGACTCTCTGGTCTGAATGGCCTCAGTCAGCATGGCCAATTGCTTTATCAGGAGTTGGTTTGTCTCCTGCTGCACTTGTTGCTGCTGAGCGATCACTTGCTGCACATTCATTTGCTGCTTCACCAATTCCTCCATAGCTGTCGTGACCGTTTGCACTCTTACTGCGGCTTTCATCCAGGACATGCAATCGTGGGTCTTTTAATGTGTCTGCATCCTCCAATAATTGTAGCAGTGCAGGGGGAAACACGCCAGGCCACGACCAAATGCTGAATGTCTTGTCTTTTATTTACGCTAGCAGAACAAAACACAAAGTACTGGAAGTCTCCAGACAACAAAGGATATAAGGAAAGTCCTTTTGAATAAGCAGTCCAGCAATAGTAACACAAAAGTCTTTGTAAACTCCAATAGGCCCAAGTTCAGCAAACCTTCCCAGCAGCGGGGTGCAGTGTCTCCAGCTCAGGGCTCTGTCAGCCTCTGCTGCTCACACAGGACACGTACCCCAACATGTCAGCTGCATCCATTGTGTACCCACCACCTGTCCTGCTCAGTTGGAACTCCGTAGTGGAGTGAGGAACGGAACGGATCTACATCACGGATGCTAGTAACCTCTGTGATATGTATCCTCCATCCCTCACTTCACCTCTCACCCTTCTACAGCGGGTAGATCCATCCATCGTGTTCTCAGCATACATGAAGCATTACACAGATCTGCAACTAAAAAGCTGTTTGATTGATTTTCAACTAATTGCCATGTATTTTGGGGTGCTGAAAACAACAGGATTTACCATAAAATGCAAAATTCTCCTCACGTTTAGCAAATTTTTCTCAATTTTTGATATTTTTTTTATCTTAGGGTTTTCAAGTAAATTTCAAGTCAAAATGACTATTTATGAATTCACATCAGTGCATTTAAGATATACAAATGTCAAAAAACATAACTTTCAAAGAAAAGAACTTCCAGAGTGAGCTGATGGAAACCAGCATCAACATGTCGCAAGCTAATCACACAGCGTCTGACACGCGCAGGCTTGATTCAATTTTTTTCTTGGTTCTCGCTTGTGGTACTATTGTACCGGAAGTATTGGTGGAGACAAGATAAAGGATGCTTGACAGGGCGGTGACGCCCCCAGGAGCTGATTGGCTTCCATGAGCAAGGTCCTAGCACGCCGCAGCTATCACTCTCCCTGGAGCAGCCGTCCCCTTCCTTCTCCCCTTGACGAACCGCTAGGCGGCCCCTGCACCGACGGTGTGATACTGCAGCCACTCTAGAAATCCCACTGCTGTGAGGCTGCCCCCCCCCCCCCCATCTCCCCTGGCAAAGCCCTTGCACTGTGACTTACGAAGCCGCAGAGCATCTTCCCTGTCTATCTGATCCCTCACAGCTCCCTCTGCAGACGTGTCTGTGCCACTGTGCCACCTCTCAGCTCTGTCCCAGATGCCGGCTCTCTGCTGCTGCAGCCGCTGGCAGCTCGCTATCCTGCTCAGTGTCTGCCGCCACTTCCAGTGACGCCGGCTCTTCGATGCTGTGGCCGCTGACAAACAGCAATCTCAATCTCTTCGTGTTAGCTTGTCATTCTTAAATCGTGTTTCCCCAAATTAGTGTTACGATTCCACGGACGTGTATTAATTCGCCTGACAGTTTCTGTTTCATTTCTGGTGAATATACAGTGTTGAAGCAACAGCTGCATATTACAGACTTTGTGAAGAAAGTATACTTCGCATACTCCGGACTAAAACTTGGAGATCAAGATAAAGTTTGGTCGCCTCCTAAAGTGTGCAAAAGGTGTGTTAAGGACTTCCCAAATTGGCTGAAGGGTAAGAAAAAAGCTTTTTGTTATGGGATTCCTAAGGTATGGCAAGAGCAAAAGAACCATAGTGACGATTGTTACCTTTGTCCATGCGATGTGAAAGGATATAATTCCAAATGGAAGCATTCCATTTCATCCCCCAATCTTCACTCAGAAATTCGCCCCACCCCCTATGGCACAGATATATCAGTACCCAAGCCCCCTGCTACCTTGGAAGAGATACCTAGCTCTGATAAAGGTGGAGTCATACCTGAACCAGATGACTGATCAAGTTCTGACTTTGAAGATGATACAAGACCAAAATGTTTTCCCAGGAGAAGATGAATGATTTGGTGAGAGACTTGAATAGAGATGAGCAAGCACCAAAATACTCAGGTGCTCATTGCTCAAGTTGAGCTTTCCGCGATGCTCTGTCAATGGGCGACTCGAGCATTTTTGTTTATGCCCGATGCTCGCTAAGGTTTTCATTTGCGCAAATCTTCAAAACCTACGAAAGTGATGAAAACGACACAGAAACGGATAGGGCAGGCGAGGGGCTACATGTTGGGCTGCATCTCAGGCTCACAGGTCCCACTATTAAGCCACAATAGCGGCAAGAGTGAGCCCCCCTCCCTAACAATTTTTACTTCAGCCAAACCCTCATTAGCAAGGCATACCTTAGCTAAGCACCACACTACCTCCATCCAAGAACAAGCACTGCCTGCGGGACACACCGCTGCCTCTTCTCCTGGGTTACATGCTGCCAAACCCTCCCGCACGACCCTGCATCTGCAGCGCACACAAAAGTGTCCCTGCGCAGCCTTCAGCTGCCCTCATGCCACACGCTGGCCTCATAGCCACACCACCCTCATGTCTATTTATAAGTGCGTCTGCCATGAGGGGGAACCAGAGGCACACACTGCAGAGGGTTGGCAGGGCCAGGCAGCGACCCTCTTTAAAAGGGGCGGGGCGATAGCCAACAATACTGTTGAGAATCAATGAGAAATTGACGTTCGATCTTCATTCCAATCCTGTGCCACCTCCGTCAGGAGCTGCAAACGTGGGCATGAGTTACATAGCTATGGGGAATCCATGTGCCCACACAGTATTCATTCTGTCTAGGTGTCACATAGCTCAATCGACACCGCAAGGGGAAAGCCATCAGTGCTCTGCCCCCTACCCAAGTTTGTCACTGTCTTAGTGCCAGACAGGTCAAACACTTCGATGGTAAGTCTGTGTGCACCCACAGCATAGGCGAGCAGAAGGAAGCAAAAGAAAGTAATAAACATGAAGAAATTACAGTGCCCAAACATGGCAGACTAACACAGCGCCGAGTACATAGGCCTCGGCCAACAGCTTCAGCAATCGTAGGCAGGAAGCAGACTACGATGGTAGTTCATCTGCGACAGGCTAATTAAATCAGTTACGTTTTCTTTCACCGCTCCAATGACTGGAATAGCAGGGAAAAGTTCCACAGGTCCAACCTGGCGCAGTTGCCGTTCCCCCAGGACATAGGCCTCGGCCAACAGCTTCAGCAATCGTAGGCATGAAGCGGACTTCGATGCTAGTTCATCTGCAACGGGCTCATTAAATCAGTTTTGTATTCTTTCACCGCTCCAATGACTGGATTAGACAGGAAAAAAGTTTCACAGGCCCAACCTGGCGCAGTTGCAGTTCCCCCGGGACATAGGCTTCGGCCAACAGCTTCAGCAATAGTAGGCATGAAGCGGACTTTGATGCTAGCACAGCATTGAACGTCTCATTAATGGAGTAACGCTCCTCTTCTTTTGCCCAAACCAGTGCATCAGATAACTGTGGTAACACGACAGCAAGTACATGATGCCCAGTGCTGATCCCCTGACCCCAAGCAGGAGGAGGAGGTGGCCTTACAAGGCCATGAAACCATGACCAGGACCCACCGTAGCCTGTGTGGGAAGTATGTGAGCAGGCCCTTGGTATGGCTTGGTTCCAGCAAACACACTGTGGTACCCAAGGTGCCGCGAGCTGACATAGCAATGGGCAATTCGGGACCCCTTACACTATTCATTCTGTGTTGGTGTTGGATAGCTCAATCGACACCGCAAGGGGAAAGCCATCTGCACTCTGCACCCTACCCAAGTCAGTCAGTGACTTTGTGCCCGACAGGTAAAACACCGCTATGGGAAGTCGTTGTGCACCAACAGCATAGGCGAGCAGAAGGAAACCAAAGACAGTAATAAACATGAAGAAATGATAGTGCCCAAACATGGCAGACTTTCACTCCGCCGAGAACATAGGCCACTGCACACACCCTCAGCAAACGCAGGCATAGAGCGGACTCCGATGCTAGTACAGCTGTGAAGGTCTTATAAATGCAGTAACGCTTCTCTTCAGTGGCCCAAACGAGTTTCACAGATAACTGTGGTAACACGAGAGAAAATACATATTGGCCTTGGCCCAAAATTCATGCCCTAGTTAGTGAGTGTTTTTGGGCCAGATAGGTAAAATACCGCGATGGGAAGTCTGTGTGCACCCATAGTATAAACAGACCACTGTAACATTCCAGTAGAAAAGCTGTAAGCAGACCCCAGTAACATTTGGGTTGCAGTAGTATAGGGCAGACCCCAGTACCATTTCTTTAGTAGAAGTATAGGCAGACCCCTGTAACATTTTGGTAGCAGGAGTATAGGCAGACCCCTCTAACATTTTGGTAGCAGGAGTATAGGCAGAACCCTTTAACATTTTGGTAGCAGGAGTAAAGGCAGACCTCAGTAGTACCATTTCTGTACAAGTATAGGCAGACCCCTGTAACATTTATGGAGCAGCAGTATAGGCAGACCCCAGTAACATTCTTGTAGCAGAAGTATAGGCAGGCAGACCCCAGTAATATTTCTGTAGTAATAGTATAGGCCAACCTCTGAAACACTGGGGTACCATGAGCATAAGCGAAGGCCGGAAAAATTAGTTGGATAAGAGTGTAGGCGAGGGCCCGAAAAATAAGTGTACCAAAAGTACAAGTGTACCTCTGAAAAATGTATCAACCGAGAGGGCAGGTGAAACCCATAAATATTTTTTGAAAGATGCAGCTCACTGGTGCTTAATTTGTAACAGAGCCTGGAGGCAGCCCTGTTGAAAAAATTGGTTCATGTTATAAAGCATCAATACTTTTGAAACTTTGAAAAATTGTAAAAACATTGCTAGATGAGCCTTTTGGGCAGCAGAACAAATTGGCAGTTCAGTGCGATGACATGTTGTTTCTGGAGAAGGAGGAGGACTAATGTCAGAGACAGATTGACAAAGAGAAATGCCCCGTTTTTCCGGTGATAGAGAAGAGTGCTTTTATTTGTGGTTGCAGCAAAATGAATCTTTAGGTTCCACTGCTCTCCGCTGGTGGATAAGAGAAGTCTGGGGAAATCCAGGCTTTGTTCATCTTGATGAGTGTTAGCCTGTCGGCACTGTCGGTTGACAGGCGGGTACGCTTATCTGTGATGATTCCCCCAGCCGCACTAAACACCCTCTCTGACAAGACGCTAGCCGCAGGACAAGCAAGCACCTCCAGGGCATACAGCGCGAGTTCAGGCCACGTGTCCAGCTTCAACACCCAGTAGTTGTAGGGGGCAGAGGCGTCACGGAGGACGGTCGTACAATCGGCTACGTACTCCCTCACCATCCTTTTACAGTGCTCCCTCCGACTCAGCCTTGACTGGGGAGTGGTGACGCCGTCTTAATGGGGAGCCATAAAGCTGGCAAAGGCCGTGGAGAGTGTTCCCCTGCCTGCGCTGAACATGCTGCCTGATCTCCGCGCCTCCCCTGCTACTTGGCCCTCGGAACTGCGCCCTCTGCCGCTAGCGCTGTCAGATGGGAAGTTTACCATCAGTTTGTCCACCAGGGCCATGTGGTATTGCATCACTCTCGAACCCCTTTCGTCTTCGGGAATGAGAGTGGAAATGTTCTCCTTATACCGGGGGTCGGGAAGGGTGTACACCCAGTAACCCTTAGTGGCCAGAATGTGTCTAACGCGAGGGTCATGAGAAAGGCAGCCTAACATGAAGTCAGCCACGTGTGCCAGGGTGCCAGTACACAAGACATGGCTGTCCTCACTAGGAAGATCACTTTCAGGATCCTACTCCACAGGCCATAAACGCTGAACAGATGTGAGGCAAGCAGCATGGGTACCCTCTGCAGTGGGCCCAGCTGTCTCTTCCCCCTCCTCCAAAACGCGCTGAGATATAGACATGAGAGTGCTCTGAGTATCAAGCGACATACTCTCTTCCCCCGTCTTCTGTTCCGACCGCAAAGCATCAGCCTTTATGCTCTGCAGCGAACTTCTCAGCAGGCATAGCAGAGGAATGGTGACGCTAATGATTGCAGCATTGCCGCTCACCATCTGGGTAGACCCCTCAAAGTTTCCGAGGACCTGGCAGATGTCTGCCATCCAGGCCCACTCCTCGGTAAAAAATTGGGGAGGCTGACTCCCACTACGCCGCCCGTGTTGGAGTTGGTATTCCACTATTGCTCTACCAGTTGGCTGAATGCTTCAGCTAGACATAATGGAATAGGACCCCAGTTATATTTTGTTGGTTTTCTGGAACTGGGGCCTTGATTAAGAGGGACGGCCGGGGGCATTCGTATTGTGCCGCTAGAGGTGAAATTCTTGGACCGGCGCAAGATGGACCAAAGCGAAAGCATTTGCCAAGAATGTTTTCATTGTTGGAGGAGGAGGAGGGGGAGGGTTTAGAGGAGGTGGCATAGACCGCCGCAGATACCAGAACCGAGGAAGGACCCGCTATTCTGGGTGTGGGTAGGACGTGTGCGGTCCCAGGCTCTGACTCGGTCCCAGCCTCCACCAAATTCACCCAATGTGCCGTCAGGGAGATATAGTAGCCCTGCCCGCCAGTACTTGTCCACGTGTCCGTGGTTAAGTGGACCTTCCCAGTAACCGCGTTGGTGAGGGCACGATTGATGTTGTGGGAGACGTGCTGGTGTAGGGCTGGGACGGCACACCGGGAAAAATAGTGGCGACTGGGGACCGAGTAGCGTGGGACCGCCGCCGCCATCATGTTTTTGAAAGCCTCCGTTTCCACAAGCCTGTATGACAGCGTCTCCAGGCTGATCAATTTCGCAATGTGCACGTTTAAAGTTTGAGCATGCGGGAGCGTGGCGGCGTATTTGCGCTTGCGCACCAAGGCTTGCGCTAGCGACAGCTGGATGCTGCGCTGAGAGACATTGCTGGATGGGGCCGAGGACAGCGGAGGTGACGGTGTGGGTGCAGGCCGGGAGGCGCTCGTGCCTGTGTCCTGAGAGGGGGTTTGGATCTGAGTGGCTGGTTGGGGCCCAGGGGGAGAGGCAGTGGTGCGACCCGGAGGCAGTGAACGGCCTTTGCCCCACCTCATGGGGTGCTTGGCCATCATATGCCTGCACATGCTGGTGGTGGTGAAACTGGTATTGGTGGCTCCCTGGCTGATCTTGGCGCGACAAAGGTTGCACACCACTGTTCGGCGGTCGTCCGCGCTCTCACTGAAAAACATCCACACCTTTGAAGACCTAGGCCTCTGCAGGGTGGCTTGGCTGGGGGGGGGGGGGTGCTTTGGGAAACAGTTGGGGAGTCTTCACTCTGGCCCTGCCTTTACCCCTGGTCACCCCACTGCCTCTTCCAACCTGTACTGCTGCTGCACTTGCCTCCCCCTCAGAAGACCTGTCCTTAGTAGGCTTAGCAAACCAGGTGGGGTCAGTCACCTCATCATCCAGAGTCTCTTCCTCCGAATCCTCTGTGCGCTCCTCCCTCGGACTTACTGCCCTTACTACTACCTCACTGATAGACAACTGTGTCTTAACATCATCGACCTCCTCACCCACTGAAAGCTCTTGAGACAGTTGCTTTCGAAAGGTTGGGCATCGGTCACGACAATCTCCTCAGGTGGGAGAGGAACCATTTTTTTCCAATCAAGGCAGGGGCCCGAGAACAGTTCCTGGGAGTCTGCCTGCTCCTCAGAATGTGTCATTGTAATGGAGTGAGGAGGCTGGGAGGAAAGAGGAGCAGCAGCGAGAGGATTCAGAGTTGCAGCAGTTGACGGCGTAGAAGACTGAGTGGTCGATACATTGCTGGATGCATTTTCTGCTATCCACGACAGGACCTGCTCACACTGCACAATTTGTAATAAAGATCTACCACGCGGACCCATAAATTATGATATGAAGCTGGGGACCCCAGAAACTTGTCTCGCTCCTAATCCCGCAGCAGCCGGCTGCGATCCACCTGGACCAGGAACTCGGCCTGTGCCCACACCCTCACTTGGACCTACGCGTCCTCGCCCGCGTCCACATCCTCTAGCCCTACCCCTACCCCTCAACATGGTGTATTTTGAATACAGCAGACACATAGCAGTGTAAAAAAATTAGGCAATTATTGGCCTGCACTTGGAGACTGACAGCGCTTATGTCACGCACACTGTAGGCCAAAAAAAATTATACGCTAGGCTGCAGAAAGGCCTAGCTGGCTAATAGTGAGCCACTACAACTCCTAGCAGTCACGCCGTAAACTGCACACGCTCACAGGTAGCCCTAAGGAGTTTTTTTTTTCTGATGTTTTTAAAAAAAACAGCCGCCTAGATATCGTGTATATGTCTTTCCCTCTATCAGCGGCTGTGGCCGTACGCTGTGCGTTAAGT
This sequence comes from Eleutherodactylus coqui, assembly GCA_035609135.1. Lineage (NCBI taxonomy): Eukaryota > Metazoa > Chordata > Amphibia > Anura > Eleutherodactylidae > Eleutherodactylus > Eleutherodactylus coqui. Next base: position 525,970,282 of record CM069405.1, on the reverse strand, counting down.
TGACGGGACGCACAGAGCGGTGTAAAAAAATTAGGCAATTATTGGCCTGCACTTGGAGGGTCACAGCGGTTATGTAACGCACACTGTGGGACGAAAAAATTATACGCTGGGCTGCAGAAAGGCCTAGCTGGCTAATAGTGAGCCACTACAACAGTGGAGCCAGTAAAACAATGCACACGCTCACAGGTAGCCCTAAGGAGGAGATTTTTTGGTGTACTTGTTGACATGATTGTACACTACCACTGTCCCTGCCTGACCAGTACTGCCCCTATACTCTGTATAATTGGCTGCAGACTGAGAACGCAATAGTCTGTAGAGCCCAAGATGAAAAAAAAAAAAAGTACAAAACTGCTCCCAGCTGCCACAATAGTAATGCACACGGTCAGAGGTAGCCTTAAGAAGGACCGTTGGGGTACTTGTTGACATGATTCTACACTAACACTGTCCCTGCCTCACCAGCACTTTCCCTATACTCTGCAGACTGAGAACGCTATAGCTGTAATGGCCTGCACAGCCCGAGATGAAAAAAAAATAAAAAATTGTGCAAAACTGCTCCCAGCCAGCCACAACAGTAATGCACGCGGTCAGATGTGGCCCTAAGAAGGACCGTTGGGCTTCTTGAAAACGCTTACACTCTCCCTAATCTCTGCCAGTGTGTGTCTGAGGCGAGCCGCGGGCGGGACCACTTTAAGTACTCAGCGGTCACTTGATCTTGCCAGCCACTCACTGCAAGGGAGTGGGATAGGGCTGGCACGTCACAGGAGGAAGTTGTAATGCCTTCCCTGCATGTCTATTGGCCAGAAAATGGCGCAAAACATGCAGGGAAGGAAATGGAATTGATTCGAGTACCGCGTGGTGCTCGTCTCGAGTAACGAGCCTCTCGAGTACCCTAATACTCGAGCGAGCATCAGGCTCGGACGAGTACGTTTGCTCATCTCTAGACTTGAATCTTCCCAAAAATGTTGCTGAGTTACTCGGTTGAAGGCTCAAAAGCAGGAATTTATTATTGCCAGGAGTGTCTTTTTCATGGTTCAGACATTGTGAAAAGGAGTTCGTTCCTTACTTTGCCCAGGAAGATAAGTTGGTCTATTGCATCGATGTCGAAGGTTTGATGGGTCAATTCAAAATCCAATATGATTCAATGCAATGGCGTCTTTTCATAGATTCTTCAAAAAGAAGCCTCGAAGCAGTTTTGCTCCACAATGGTGGTTTTAACGCTTCCATCCCTGTAGGTCATTCCGTACACTTGAAGGTAACCCTTGAGAACTTGTAAATGGTTCTTCTTAAACTTAAATATGAAGACCACAGTTGTCAAGTGTGTGGGGATATAAAGGTCCTGTGCACGCTGCTGGGGCAACAAGCTGGATATACCAAATAACCTTGTTGTCTGTGTCTATGGGACAGTCGAGACCGACAAAATCACTGGACCAAAAAGAGTTGGCAGTCGAGGTTGCTTACAGTCGGTCAAAAGATGTCCTCTGAGAAACTTTGGTACCTCCACATAAAGTTCTTCCACCACTTCTCCATATAAAACTGGGATTGATGAATCAATTCAGGAAATCACTTCCAAGAGATGGAGAATGCTTCAAATATTTGGTCACCAAGTTTCCAGGCCCCTTGGAGGCAAAATTGAAGGAAGGTGCGTTCGTCGGACCAGACATTAGAAGGCTTATAGCTGATCAAGAGTTTGTCAATACCATGATGGATTCTCACAAAGAAGGGTGGATTGCATCTAAAGAGGTGTAGAGAAACATGTAGGTGGTAAGAAAGATCCTGACTACAAAAACATTGTTGGACAAATGCTGAAAGCATCTCAAGCTTTAGGTTGCCTGATGAGTTTAAAGTGCATTTCCCCCAATCCCACCTTGACTACAATCCTAAAAATGTGGGAGCTGTGAGTGAGGAACAAGGTGAACGATTCCACCAGGACTTTTAAGAGATGGACAGAAGATACCAGGGAGAATGGAGCATTCCAATCATGGCAGACTACTACTACAAGCGTAATGTACCACGAGGAGCCTCACAGGGAAGAAGGAACCAGTTTACTGTGTTTTAGTGCTCATCTCAGTTCAAAAATGATTTCCATGTAAAATTTGTAATTAAAAGTTAATTTTATAAGTCTGTTTTCATTTATTTTGAGGTATTGCCTTATGTAACATAGATAACTGCATTGTCAGGAAACTGAATGTCCTCTGAAAAAACGTAGGTCATTTTCAGATTCAGCGTACCGAAAAATATAAAGATTACGTGGAATAACCAAAACATCTCTTAAATTCTTTTTTGCAGACCTGTGTTGTCAAACACAGTATCATCAGATATTGTACCGTGAACGGCCCCTTTATTAGACCCCCTGGACACCTTTATTGCAGCCCTGGCCCCCTTCATTACACCCCCTGGACACCTTTATTACAGCCCCCAGCCCTATCTTGATTGGTACTTCCCTGTATGGTACTTCTCCCCATCCCTTAGTGCATTAAATCACGTGACAAATTTTCCGCAGATCAGTTTCAGTGTGAATCCACATTAGATCCAGTGATCGGAGCGACTTCCAAAGAGGCCGGAGACTATACCAAGAATGGCTAGAGATAGGGATCCTGTGGACGGAAACAACTCATCCCTGAAAGGGGTCGGAGGAGGATGTCAGGAATCGTTCTGACCAACAGGCTGCACAGTCATCTGAGTACAACGCTGGAGCTCCAACTAACGTGTCCGAACGCACAACTTGCCGTTCCTCCGCACAGATAGTATAACAGCGGGCGACCAGTTCCAACACCATTGTGTCAAAGGGCTCCTACCCACCAGCGTTTTTTTAATGCAAATAACAATGGGACTTTCTAATGTTAAAATCACATCGCACAAAAATCGCAAAAGCGCAAACTTAGAAAAACGCTAGTGGGTAGGAGCCCTTAGAGAGACAGAAAGTTGGGAAAAAGAGTGCAAAACTTGTATCACCGATCAGCGGGGAAACATTCCATGGTCAGATGGAGCCAGATTTATGTTGCTGGTTTCTCATCTGTATTGAATCTTTGTGTCATCCATTTTTTACACATGAAAAACACACACAAGAAGGGCTCCGACAGACGATCGCATGCACAAATACGCTCGCCGCTGTGGAGTATATGTGCACAGGAAAAAGGCCAAAGTCTTTTTTTTTTGCAGTTCAAACTCCAGGCTATTGTGTGCACAAAGAAAGCAGAGAAATAGGGCAGGGCCCAGCTTTTCTCACGCAAGAAACACAGTCTTTGAGATCAATGGCTTCGCTACGTTTTGAGGGCCAAAGAAGGCAGTTTTGTCACGACTCACAGAAGAGCAGCTGCAAGTAAAATCCTGCAGTGAATATGGGCGCAAATGCGAGTTTGCAGCACTTTGTTTTGCACACAGAGACTTTAATTGGCAGTTTTTGTCCTGTAATAAAGACCGAAACAGGATATCCAGTAGGGTGGCCCTTATTTTTCAACTCCTTAAAAGTTTAGCTCCCACTGCCATATCTCGTTCCAATCGACAAAAAACGATCTGTGCCAAATTTTAGCTCAATCAGATAACTGCGAAGCGACCCTCATCGACCGTGAAGTTTTGAAATTTCCGCCCGGAAATTCATTTTTTAAGATAAAATGTATTTAGTTATTTTATTTCTAATTACTAGTAAGCCCTAGGAATGGAGATTAATGCGAGTTTTCATTAATTTGATTAGCATTGCTGTTGCTAAGTTAATAATGTGAGGTTTTCCTGCGTTATTAAGAGCAGCGTCACTAGTAACATGGTCCCCCAAGCAGAACGCTGCGCGCCTTTAGTCTGCCTTATACATAGGGAACGTTATCGGCTTTATGGCTGCACTCACTGGAAGGAGGATCCTGCTTACAAAAGTGGAATTGAAAAACCCGAGACGACGATTGTTGTGAAGGACGTTATAGGAAGATGTCAAACTCATCCGGGATTACAGGAAACGATCAAACTGGGAAACTACTTGTTTTACAGATTGCTGGAGGCCGTAAAAAACACCCAATTGCTACTAAATCCTCTCTTGAAAAATCGGGCGATTTTCTTGCGTTACGAGAGTGAATGAAAACGCATGATTATGAAACCAATGAATTTAAATGGTTTCATTCTCATTTGCGATGTTTTCACTCCCGCTGTGAGGGTATATATATATTGCCATATGTGTTTTTTATGCTTTTATACCTATATGCAAGTTTTATTCAATTCCAAATGAAAAAAACTTAATACGTCGCCTTAAATCAGATATCCCAAGGTTTTGCAAGGCTTTGCAAGAAGATGTTCTAGAAATTCAGAGAAGATACCGAACCAGACGCAAGGACGCATGTACTTGGCCGATTTCCCAGAAGCCCAGAAACAAGATATCAAGATGTTCAAATGTACATAATTTTCACTGTCTTAGGCCGGACTTCTTAGAATTGTGTGGGTAATTCTTTGTACTGGAGTTAATTGAATACGTGATTTTCTGTATAAGCCAGAGGCGCCTCACTGTCTAAGGCGGAAATCCGGACTGCCCATATATGATTATGAGCCCATCACCCCATAGTGGGGATGGGACAGAGGGTATAAGATCTCATGTAATCTGTAATAAAGTGCGCAGTTTTTTCTCCCGTGTGAGGAGCTAGACCAGACTACTGTGTGTGGTGTCTCTTCTTACGGCCGGCAACGGGGAAAGTGGGGTGGGCCGATTGGTGCTGTACTTAGAATTTTATCCCTCATAAATGGCGCAACCAACTGGGGCGGTAAAATCGGAGCTTACAGCGCAATTCACCCGGATCCACGTCACTGAGAAACCGTCCTACTGCAAACCGAGCCTGATCAACTCACTTAGAACTCCAGGTAAGACAAACATATATTTATGTTGTGTTTTACGCTGAGAGTCTTGCAGCGGGACTGACTATCTGTGGTTTGTGACCGGACGGGTTGGGTTAAGAGTTCTACACGGTAACTCGTGTGGGCTCCGGGTTTGCCGTCATGGACCACTGACCGTGATATGCGCACCAATGGCTCACCCAGAAATTAGTCTGTAGTTTATTTGTTGTTGAAGTCCGTAGTGTTTTAGCGATAGTGGAGATTGTTTGTTGTATCTGCAGAATTTTTTTCTCTTACTTTTCATTTTGTCTCACAGACGAAGGAACCCTCCGTTTGAGTTTATTTAGTCGTTAATGGTTTAGAGGAGAGGGAAGCACTCTGTAAGACAGGTCCCATTGACGAAGGAACCCTCCGTTTTAGTGTAGTTTAGTTGTTGATGGTTTAGCTGGGGAGAGGGATGTACTCTTTGGGACTGGTTCCATAAGAAGAAGATGCCTTCGGTTGTATTGCCATATATAAGGGGCTGACAATTCGGGTCAGAAGGATTCACTCTATGGAGCGTGTTATTATTTTTGTTGTTGTAATATGCGTAAGATCTTATTAAAGAAGATAGAGCCCCTCAAGGGCTGCCGCCGTGTGGATGAATCTGTAAAATGTAAGAAAACTCTAATGAAAATGTGTGACACCGACCGCACGGTAGATTACAAAATGGTGTCTTGGAGGGAGGTCTTTAGGACCCAGAGGTGCCTTGGAAGACCAAGGTTTGCTAGAAGCAGAGAGACAGTCAGAGAAAGTTACGTATGTACACATTATTTGTTTAAGAAAGTATCCGTAAGTGAAATGTTGAAAAGTACAGTAAGTGATCAAGAGGGCGTCAGGAGAGTGTCTATTGAAGGTTATATTGGCAGTTAGGTAGGGGAGAGAAGTACAATGCACGTGATTTGTTGGTAAAGAGAGATGAAAATGTGTATAATACAAGATAGATAATAGATAATGTATAATCCATACTAGGTGGATATATATGTGTATATATATATACTGTAAGTGCAAATAGTTAGCTGAAGGGGAGAAGAGTCTGTTGACATATAGCTGTGAGCTTGTGTTCAGTCTCCAAGGTCAGGAAGATAACAGCGAGAGAGAAAATGTAATAACAACCTTGGTTAATATCTTTGCTTGCTTGCAATGAATTGAAATGAATTTAATTAGTTATACTGTCTTAGTAGGCAGGGAAATATAGTAATTTCTAATGTATATTCTTACTTATACAGGGGTTGAAAATGAATGTTGCAAGGTCCCAGCATATGTGTTAATTATGATTTCAAAATGTTTTTTCAATAGTTTGAGCTAAAACTGTGTTTCATATTCGCGGAGAGATAACAGTCAGGGTCACAGAAACTAAATACTTCAGTGTTTAATACAGCATATAATAGCTTCAGTAGATAAGAAATATAGAATATTTTAGTCACTCAGCAAACTTTTTCACATAATTTGTTAAAGATAGCGCTCACAATCTCATCTCAATAGAATTATGTACTTTATAAAAATTATAGCACTCACCTCGGTGTTTTTCAGCTGATGTGTGTATGTTTGTCAAACTTTTTTTGTCCGTGCATCTGCATGTACTGGTACACCTTTAAAGGGGGGTGACGGAGCAGACTTGAGCGCATGGATGGATGTGAGTTAGTGACCCGTGTTCAAGCTGTGGTGGAATGTGTGATGTGGATAATTGACTGGGGATAAAAGTCCTCCCCATGCATGGGACTTTGCTTGGTTGAGATGTGGACGTGTGGACGGTTAAGCTGAAATTAAGTTGAGAAGACGGACACAATGTGCCAATATCGAAGGGGTGGAGCTAGATGATGTAATAGTACGTAATAATGTTTCATCCCTCTTGCACAAGGGAGGGGTGAGAATTTTGAGCAGCTAGTTTTTTTGTTTTGTTTTTTTTTCTCCTGTCTGAAATTTGATAAAGATATTGCAGGCAGGATCAGACTAATAATGAATTCACTTAAAGGCATCTCACATTTCAAATATTAGTAGGTGTTTGTAGATTATTCTTCCCCGGTGTAACTCATGTTTTTGTTATTGGTGCTAACATTTTACAGGCCTTATCTGCTTCCATCAAATCTTTTTACAATGTGGTAATAACTTAAACCCGGCTACTATTGTTCCAATTGCGTACCCTGGTTTAAAGGGGGGGAGGAGAAGGCATAGGTGATTTAGGTATTGCAAGTCAGCCATTTTAGGTATTGCAAATCAGCCATTTTAGGTATTGCAAATCAGCCATTTTTAAATTTTTTTGCAAGCCATTTTTAAATTTTTTGCAACAAGATTCTGATCTTTTTGAAATAGAATACCAGCCTGACTGTCTAGCATTGATGCAACAAGAAAATTTAAGTTTAAAAAATTTACTCAAAGCCCTTGTTAATAATGCATATTTTGAGTTGTTTTTTATAGATGGTACCCAGGGTGATTGACGACTCCACACTGGATATACGGTGGTTACACAACAAGATGTCCTAAAAAGCAGAATGTCTCCGCATGTCGCAGTACAAGAAGCGGAATTAAAAGCCCTCGCTGAGGCGTGTAGAGTGGAGGAAGGTAAGACGGCAAACATTTACACTGACTCCCGGTATGCATTTGGCATAGCTCATGATTACGGCCCAACATGGAAGGCCAGACAGTTTTTTACCACAGCGGGACAGCCAATTAAAAATGTTGCAGCGGTGCAGTCTCATGGAGACCCTACTTCTACCTGACAAAGTGGAAAGCTCACACCAATTCCTACACCAGAGAAGCAAGAGGCAACGCCATCACAGGCCACACAGCAAAAGCAGCGGCCCTCAAGCCGTGGAAGACAGAAGAAAAGAAGAATTTGACTACACTTGGACTTTGATAAAAATCTTGGACTTTGATAAAAATCTTGGACTTTGATTTGAACTTGGACTTTGATATGAACTTGAACTTTGACTAAAACTACAAATGGACTAAAAAGGGACGGCGTATGGTGAACAGTCAACAGCACTTGCCCACCATAGTCCCTGTGCCCCATGATGGCCCAGCTGACGCACGGAAAGACACACCTCTCGAAGCAGTAATGATGTCGACGCTTGAACAAGGACGGGTGGCTCCTTGGTTTTCTGTAGCTGCTGCATCATTTGTCCAATTTTGCATGATCTTTGCCGTAAGCAACAGGGCAGAAGTAAATTTGCCACACCACACTTGCCTAGACCACTCTACCCATTTCAGGGATTGCAAATTGGCTACACTCAGCTCCCACTTGTTGGGAAGCATGAATATGTGCTTGTTGTTGATGTTAATGTTTTTCAGGTTGGAGACCTACTCTGTTACCAAAGTAAATAAGCAGGTAACCGTACAGAAGCTCATGAATGAGGTAATCCGCAGATATGGGGTACCGGAAGCGATTGAGTCAAACAAAGGTACACACTTCACAGGTGAAATAATGCAACACATCATGTCTGTTTTGGGTATATTCCAGGCTTTTCACACACCCTACCATCCGCGGAGTAGGGGGAAAGTAGATACAAAAGGCAATGAAGAAAATGGTAAAATCTTGAATTGAGTGTCTTCTATTAGTTTTTCTTTTTTCCAGGAGGATACATGCCACAGTAGCTGAGTTTGGGGAATGATTTTCTTGTTAATTTTGTCATGAGCCTCTCCAAGGAATTGTCAATAATGTATTCTGTAGTCTCTGCTTTTATCCCAGGTCCTACAGATGAGTGTCACAATCTGAAACCAGGTGACAGGGTCTATGTGAAAAAGTTTAAGAGAAACCCTGTTTAAAGATCCCTACCAGATGTTGTTCACCACCCCAACTGCAGTCAAGCTCGAAGGAAAACCCACTTGGATCCACACTTCGCACTGAAAAAACTAATGATCCTGTATATCCTTTACATGCTATAATGTGGTACAATTCCTCTAACACACACCTTTGACTACTGTACACTAGCCCCCTGTTTCAGAACAAATTAATACAATCAAATGTGCAATATGAAGACTACACTGAGGGTGAGAATCCAACACCGCATCGTGCTAAGAGAGACATTGACGCTCCAGGTGGTAACTTTGATCCACATGTACACATAGATGTAATAGGAGTGCCAAGGGGGGAGCGAGATTAATTTAATTCTAGAGATCAGGTTAAAGCAGGTTTTGAGTCCTTATTTGCTATTGTCACTGTTAATAATAATGTAGATTAGATGAATTATATCTATTACAATCAGCAGAGGTTTGTAAACTACACCAGAGATGCTTTACAAGGGTTAGCTGACCAGTTAGGGCCCACTGCATCCATGGCGTTCCAAAATAGAGTAGCCCTGGATATGATTTTAGCAGAAAGAGGTTGGGTATGTAATTTTCTGTATGTGTATTATCCCTTTGATCAAAGAGTATGAGTAAGGGACTGGATAATGGTGACCAAAATTTCCCTTGTTTGAAAAAGATGAAGAGCCAGTTCCGATAATGCCAACCAGATACGTTACCAGAAGAATGGAGAGATGGACTAGTACTGTGTCTGCCTCAGTCTCATAAGATGGACTGTCAGTGGACTTCCCATTTGCCTAGGGAAAGTGCAGAAGACCTTAGGTTCCGGCGAGGGCACACCCTGCGGGGTGTTAACTTGTACAGATAGAGGGTATGGAGGCCCGGAAATAAGCCCAGGGAATCCATGGCCTCCTTCTGAGGTGAGGTAGGGATCCCTCCCTTTTAGGAGTAGGGACTTACGGGCAGTGGAGAAACCCTGACGCAAGGGAGAGACGACCGAGGAAGAGTGCAAGGTCTGATGCTTGATCTCCATATTAAGTTTTTTAGGGGGGTTTGTGAGGGTATATATATATTGCCATATGTGTTTTTTATGCTTTTATACCTATATGCAAGTTTTATTCAATTCCAAATGAAAAAAACTTAATACGTCGCCTTAAATCAGATATCCCAAGGTTTTGCAAGGCTTTGCAAGAAGATGTTCTAGAAATTCAGAGAAGATACCGAACCAGACGCAAGGACGCATGTACTTGGCCGATTTCCCAGAAGCCCAGAAACAAGATATCAAGATGTTCAAATGTACATAATTTTCACTGTCTTAGGCCGGACTTCTTAGAATTGTGTGGGTAATTCTTTGTACTGGAGTTAATTGAATACGTGATTTTCTGTATAAGCCAGAGGCGCCTCACTGTCTAAGGCGGAAATCCGGACTGCCCATATATGATTATGAGCCCATCACCCCATAGTGGGGATGGGACAGAGGGTATAAGATCTCATGTAATCTGTAATAAAGTGCGCAGTTTTTTCTCCCGTGTGAGGAGCTAGACCAGACTCCTGTGTGTGGTGTCTCTTCTTACGGCCGGCAACGGGGAAAGTGGGGTGGGCCGATTGGTGCTGTACTTAGAATTTTATCCCTCATACCGCGATGCTGCGTAAAAAAAAATTGCAGCATGTCCTTTCTTTCTGCGATATCACCCATTGCTTTCAATGGGGCCGGCAGCAGCAGCGCCGGCCCCCATTGAAAGCAATAGGAGATCATGATCCCCGCTGCAGCTGTGACAACAGTTGGGGATTCCTTCATCCAGAGATTTCACTTTGACCTCAATGGGGCCGGCAGCGGCAGCAGCAGCAGCCCCCCCCCCCCTCCCCTTGAAAGCAATGACAGAACATTGCGTTCCCCTGCCGCTGCTGCAGCAGCAGAAGATTGCTTTATTCCTGTGGGGAGTCCCCTCATCACTGAACACTGTGATCTAGGCAGCAGGGGATTCCTTCATCCCCATGGGGAGTCACCTCAATGAACACTGTGACAGTGGCGGAGGGTGTTTAGTGATGAAGGAACTCCCTGCGAGGACGAATAAATCCCCTGCCGCTGTTGGCACAGCAAGTGCAGCAGATCACGATGTGCTGGCACTGATGCTGCCCCATTTAAAGCAATGGGATGAAGGAAACTCAGCAGTGATGCAAGGCTGTTCTCACATTAAAATGCCTCGCATCGAGGGGTCCCACATACATTGCAAGGGAGATATCAGCTGGTGATTCATGGCTCGATATCGCTCTCGCCAGTGTGCAGGGGCCCTTAGGAAAAAATGTTCATTGTTTATTTGTTCACATTATCTCGGGTTTCTCTTATAGAAGTTGTGTGCGTTATAAAAGAAAAACTAACATTTTACACATTTTTCATGTTGTTTCTGGAACCTTTTGGAATTACCTTTTGGGAAATTTGATTCAGTTGTTTTTTAAACAATTGCCGGGGTTGCTGGATGTGTCACATATATTCCTCTAAGAAGAAAAAAAGAAAATGGCCGCGATAGGGAAGAGTATACGGCTTCTGAATGGAACTAATCATTGTGTAATGCGTATACTGTTCCAACTTCAAGGCGTTTGAGCTGAAGTTTTGCAAGACCAATTTTTTTGTTGATTGGAACAGGATTAGGGGGTGGGAGCAACAAAAATTTAAGTTTCGGAAAATTACCTATAGCTAAGGGCCACCTACATCCAGCAATATATTTTTTTTATATGCAACATCAGTCTGCGCTGAAAAACACACGTCCGAATACACCAATATAACTCAATGGATCCGAGTGCCGTCCACGTTGTCACTAAAAAATATGGGCAAAAATATGCTTAAGGCCTAAGTGTGCTGTTGCAGAATATTCTGTCCTGCGAGAGGTTCCTTAACCCCTTCATGACAGCCATACATCCAGTACAATTAGCATATATATACACTATGGAGGTACAGCCGAGGGTTGAGGTAGCTGATGATCAGCAGCCGCCTGCAGCCTTCTCCCCCCGAGAGCTCTCATTGCTGAGGCTACTCAGATATGAGCGGTCCATGAAAAGAGGAGATATAAGCCTCTTTCACAGGGTGCAACAGAGAATCATAGAAAACTAGAATTGGAAGGGACCTCTAGGGTCATCGAGTCCAACCCCCTGCTTAGTGCAGGATTCACAAAATCATCCCAGAAAGATATTTGTCCAACCTTTGTTTGAACACTGTCTTTGAAGAACTCCCCACCTCCCATGGCAACCTGTTCCACTCATTGATCACCCTCACTGTCTAATATCTAATCTGTGTCTCCTCCCTTTCAGTTTCATCCCATTGATTCTAGTCTTTCCTTGTGCAGATGAGAATAGGGCTGATCCCTCTGTGACAGCCCTTCAGATATTTGTAGACAGCTATTAAGTCTCCTCTCAGCCTTCTCTTCTGCAAGCTAAACATTCCCAGATCCTTTAACCGTTCCTCATAGGACATGATTTGCAGACCGCTCACCATCTTGGTAACTCTTCTCTGAACTTGCTCCAGTTTGTCTATGTCTTTTTTAAAGTGAGGTGCCCAGAACTGGACCCAGTATTCCAGATGAGGTCTGACTAAGGAAGAGTAGAGGGGGATAATGACCTCACGTGATCTAGACTCTATGCTTCTCTTAATACATTCCAGCATTGTGCTTGCCTTTTTGGCTGCTGCATCACATTATTGACTCATGTTCAGTCTATGATCTATTAGTATACCCAAGTCTTTTTCACATGTACTGCTACTTACCCCAATTCCAGCCATTCTGTATGTGCGTTATTCATTGTTCTTGCCCAGATGTAGAACTATGCATTTCTCCTTATTAAATACCATTCTATTAGTCGCTGACCACTATTCAAGCTTTTCTAGATCTTATTGAATACTCTCTCTCTCTCTTCCCTAGTGTTAGCTATCCCTCCTTCCTTTGCATTGTCGGCAAATTCGACCAGTTTCCCATCAATTCCCTCCTCCAGATCATTTATAACAATGTTGACCAACACTGGGCCTAGGACAGAGCCTTGTGGTCCCCACTTAATACATTCATCTACTTAGATGTGCAGCCATTTACGACCACTCTTCGAGTAGGATCACTCAGACAGTTGTGAATCCACCTAACAGTTGCCTTGTCAATCCCAGATTTGGTCATTTTTTCAATAAGTATGGTACGAGATACTTTGCCAAATGCTTTACTAAAGTCAAGATATACTATATCCACTGCATTTCCCTGATCAACCCAGTCAATGATACTGTCATAGAAGGAAATTAGATTCGTCTGGCATGACTTGTTGGTTACAAACCGATGCTGGCTCTGGTTAATTACTCCATTCTCATCCAAGTACTTGCATACATGCTGTTAATAATTTGTTGATCTTTCCCGGTATAGAAGTCAGGCTCACAGGCCTGTAGTTTCCTGGAACCACCGTCTTCCCTTTTTTGAAGATAGGGACAACATTTGCCCTTTTCCAATCTTCTGGGACTTCTGTTCTCCAGAAATTGTCACAGATTATGGCGAGTGGTTCAGCAATTACCTCCGCTGCTTCCCTTAGTATCATAGGATGTAATGCATCTGGACCTTGGCACTTGAATTCATGTAAGTTAGCTAAGTGTTTCCTCACCATCTCTCTGCTTACAGATAGCCTACATTCTTGTATTCACCTAATAGCACAGGGAAGATCAGTTGATGTTCCATCTACTTTCTGAGAGGAAACAGATACAAAATAAGAATTTAAAAGTTCAGCCTTCTCAACATCATTCTTAACCAATTCACCATTTTCATCCTGTAAGCACCCAATAGCATCTTTGACTTTTCTTTTGCTTTTGACCCCCCAAAAATCCCTTTTTATTGCTTTTGGCCTCTCTTACAAGCCTCACAATTCATTATTAGCTTTGGCTTTTCTGACACTTGCCCTACAGTTTCTGCAGACCGCATTATATTCTTCTTTAGATATTCCCCCTCTTTCCATTCGACAAACATATTTTTCTTCCTCTTTAACATGTGCGCAAGTTCTGTGTTCATCCATCCTGGTCTCTTTAAATGCTTCCCATTCTCCCTTCTTTTAGGGATTGTTAATGATTGTGCTTTGAGAATCTCATTTCGCAATATATCCCAACCTTCTTGGGCATTTCTGTCCTTAAGAACATCCAGCCATTGGATTCTTCCCCTCCTCTTTCGGAGTTCATTAAATCTGCCTTTCTGAAGTCCAACTTTGAAGTCTGAGTTTTCTCAGGTCTTCCTCTCCTTGTTATCCAACATCCAAGGATATCATGATCGCTGCCTCCTAAGGTCCCAGCCACCCTTACTCCCTAAACCATTTCCTCCCTGTTGGTAAGAATTAGGTCCAAGATAGCAGATCATTTTGTTTTCTCTTCGACCGTTTGGAAGATAAAGTTGTCAGCAAGAGTGGATAAGAATTTGTTGGATCCAATACTTTTACCTGAGAGATTCCCAACTAATGTCTGGATGGGTAAAATCCCCCATGATCACTATGTTGGGCTTCTTTGAGAGCTTGGCCATCTGATGTAGAAAGAGTTCCTCCATATCTTCTGCTTGTCCGGGCGGCCTATAGTAAATGCCTACAATGGTGTCCTTTCTGTGGTTCTCTCCTTGTATTCTTACCCAAACAGTTTCTACAGAACTCCCAGCTCTGAAGCTTGAATCTCTGTGGAGATGAATGTTCTCCTAACATACACCACAACCCCCTCTTGCCCTTTTATTAGGTCTGTTTCTTATAAATACATTGTATCCTTCAAGCCTTGTATCCAATCATGTGTATCATCCCACCAAATGTCCGTGATGCCGATGACATATTTCTCTTCCTGTGTTCGGAGCTCCAGTTCTCCTTGTTTGTTTCCCAGCTCTGTGCATTTGTGTAGAAACATGTTAGTTTGTGATCGGGGTCTCTTGTTTCTTTACTTTCCTTCTGAATGTTTTGTCTTTGTTCTTTCTTTCCACTTCTAATAGCAAGGTTTTCAAATGTATTAATTAGCTGTATATTTTTGCCTTTCACTTCCCTTCCTATATTGTTCTAGTGTAAAGCTCTCCTAGTGAGTGAAGCAGATATATGCTTACCTGTTTTTGTAAGGTGCAACCCATCTCTAGCAAGCAGTCCATCATATAGGTAATTCACTCCAGGGCTAGAAATCCAAATCTTTGCTGACGGCACCATCAACGTAGCCAGTTGTTCACCTCTAGAATCCTGTACCATCTTCTTATTCCATGGCCATCCACTAGGAGGATGGATGAGAAGACCATCTGTGTTCCAAGTTCCTTCACCTTCCTTCAGGGGTCTTCAAAGTCTCTGCTGATAGTTGCAAGGTCCTTTTTTGCAGTGTCATTTGTCCTACATGTATTAGTAGGAATGTGTGGTGTTCTGTAGGTCTGAAGAGTCTTAACAGCTTATCAGACACATCTGTGACTTGTGCACCTGGAAGACAGCAGCCCTCTCGTGAGGTTATGTCAGGCCTGCAGACAGTGGCCTCTGTTCCTCTCAAGAGGGAATCCCCCACAACCAGCACTCTCCTCCTCCTCTTCACAACAGCACTTCTTTTTCTCCATGCAAGAGGACTCTGTGCACTTATTATACAGTTCTTTGTGGGTAGAGTCATTTCTTGCGGTACTTCTTTCTCCTTCTAGTACTGGTTCCTGAGCAGTATGGGTGTGGCCGACTCATGATACTCCTGCTTCTTTGGGTCACATGCTTTCATTCCTTGGCTTCTGCTGGTACACTGGACATTTCTTTTCCTTCAACATTTTGCAGTCTTTCTTCTACTTTGTCAAGGAAATCCTCACCTTCCTTAATGAGTTACAATGTAGCTATTCTGTCCTGAAGACTTTGCACCTATTCCTCCAGTAGACACAAGCTTACATTTCTGGCAGGTGAAGTTTGGCTTTCCCTATGGTCAGTCTGTAAACATGTAGCATACGCTGCAGCTCACGATATGGCTAATCTCCTTTTATATGTTGTCAGGTGATGTCACTACCAAACTTCTAAAAGTCAAGAATTCTAGAGAAGACATATAACCTATAAGATACTACAAAGTGTACAACCGGCACGCCGTCTGGTGATGTACTCCGAGCAGTTAGACCAGACTAATCCCAGCAATCTTCCCGTTTGCAGTGATTCTTTGCTCATCCCAGAATGCACAGAGAATATGCAAATTATTTTCTTGCAGCTCCAATCTATGCTCAGTAATTGTGCACTGAAGCGCCTGACAGCCATCCCTGCGCTGATCACTCAGTGAATGGAGATGGAGCGCACTAGAGGCCGCAAGAAACAGGCTGCTGTTCAGAGACGTCTGCACAGAACTATGCAGCGTCATGAAAGATCCCATCAGTCATCTATCACTGATCAGTCTTTCACTGCGTTTACACTGCACAATTATCTGCAAACCGCTTGACCCAACAAGCATATCCCATGATAATCTACCCAAGTAAAAGGAGCTTTAGAGATTAGAGCAGCAAAAAACAGTTACATATACACACACACACACATATATATATATATATATACACACACACACATACATACATACATACGCACATACACATACACTCACTGTCAGCAAAATCCTTCCCGTAGAAGGTGTATAGATCTGGTCTTCCTCCGTCTCTGCTTCACACTTCACTAACTTCCCTCTTTCGCTCTCAGACCATAACCTCCTCTCTTTCTCTGTCAAGCTCTGTAACATCTCTCCAGACCCTCCTTCCTATTGCTATTGTACTTACAGGAACCTTCAGGCTGTTCACACCCAGGGCTTCGTTGAGTCCCTACACACACATATTATATATATATATATATATATATATATATATATATATATATATATATATCCTACAGTCCTCTCTTTCCAGTGCTGAAGAGCTGGCTGCCTCTGCTCGCCCCACAACCTGCACTAGCGACCCCCTTCCCTCACAACTCCTCCAGGTCCCTCTCCCCCGTGATACACCCATCTCACCACTATATTCAACCTCTCTCTGACCTCTGGCATCTTTCCCTCTTCTTTCAAACATACCATCATATCCCCACTGCTAAAGAAGCCGACTCTTGACTCGACTGATGCTGCCAACTACCGACCCATCTCTAATCTCCCCTTCCTCTCCAAACTACTAAAATGCCTGGTTTATCCCCGCCTTGTAAGCTATCTATCAGAGAATTCTCTTCTCAACCCCCTACAGAACCGCTTCCGCCCCCAACACTCAACAGAAACCGCCCTTACAGGGGTGTCAAACGACCTCCTGACAGCCAAATCGAGGGGTGATTACTCCCTACTGATCCTCCTCGATCTCCCCACAGCATTTGACACTGTTGACCACAAACTTCTCCTCAATATGCTTTGTTCCATCAGCCTAAAGAACACTGCTCTCTCCTGGCTCTCCTTCTACCTATCAGACAGCTTATTCAGTGTCTCCTTTGATGGATCTACCTCCCCTCCTCTTCTGCTTGCTGTTGGGGTCCCCAGGGCTCGGTTTTTGGCCCCCTTCTTGTCCATCTACACAACCCCCTCCCCTCCTCCTTGCTGTTGGGGTCCCCCAGGGTTCGGTCCTCGGCCCCCTCCTTTTCTTCATCTACACAGCCCTATTGGACAGTCCATCAGGAGATTTGGCCTCCAATACCCCCTCTATGCTGACGACACCTAGCTATGCACCTCTTCCCATGACATCTCTGCACCTTTTCTCCAAAACATCACCGACTGTCTGTCCGCTGTCTCTAACACTATGTCCTCTCGCTACCTAAATCTAAACCTCTCTAAAGCTGACCTACTGGAGTTTCCGCCATCTACTACCGACCTCATCCTGACATCTCCATCTCAGTGTGTGGCGCCACCATAACTCCCAGACACCACAGCAGCTGCCTTGGGGTCATATTCGACTCTGATCTCTCCTTTACCCCCTACATCCAATCTCTGGCCCGAACATGTCAGCTGCACCTCAAGAACATCGCAAGAATCCGCCTTTTTCTCACCGTGGACACGCTAAAAAAGTTCACTGTTGCCCTCATCCACTCTCGGCTCAATTATTGCAACTCGTTGCTGATCAGCCTTCCCTGCACCAGACTCTACCCTCTCCGACTCATCATGAATGTAGCAGCCAGGCTCATCTTCCTGTCTAGCCGCGACTCGGACGCCTCTGCCCCATGCCAGTCACTGCACTGGCTGCCCGTTAAATACAGAATTCAATTTAAACTCACTACTTTCATCCATAAAGCCATCCACAGCGCAGTGCCGCCCTACATTGCCTCCCTCATCTCAATCCATCACCCAGCCCGGGCTCTCCGCTCTGCTAACTAAACCAGACTGAGTGACACTTTAATTCAAACCTCTCATTCGTGCCCCCAAGACTTCTCCAGAGCAGCACCGGTCCTCTGGAACGCACTACCAAGACTATCCAGGCAATCCAGGACCCACAAAACTTCAGGCGTGCTCTAAAAACACACCTCTTCAGGGAGGCATACCATATCTCCTAAACCAAACTCCTCTGTACTCCCCTGATAACATGCTCCCTGACCTACTGACTGCAGTTCCTGCTAGCCACCATCAACTGCCTGCTGCAGTCATACCAATTCTGCCGTCTCACAGCTAAGTGTCTGACCATTGTCTATGTGTATAGCATCCCTCACTCTCCATCCCCCCCATACAGTGCACATCTCCAGCCCCTTTACCTTCGGTATCCCTCCATTACTTGTAGTATGTAAGCTCGTTGGAGCAGGACCCTCACCCCTATTGTTTCCATCAACTCATTACTATATGTAACCGCGGTTCTGTAATTCTTGTACTTTGGTCTTTCTGTATTCCCCGTCTTTGTAAGCGCTGCAGAATATGTTGGCGCTATACAAATAAAGATTATTATATACACACACACACATTCATTGTAACATATATATAGAGGCAATGTCTGCATGGCAGGTGGGGGTTGATGATAACACAGCAGCTCACTCAGTCCATGTAAAAGTCTGAAACGCTTTATTTTCTTGAATATCCAGCGGTAAACAGTCCTCACCGGCAGCTCATACATTTTGTGCAACAAACGAAACAAACACTTGCCCGTCAAGCCACTAACTGAACAGCAGTACTCTGGCCTAATACTAACTGCAGCAATGGTCAGCAGCCAGCAGCAGTCCACCAGTGGGACGAGCTCCCACAAACCCGCGTCAGAAGCCTCTGTCTGCACTATAAACTTTGGTGAAGTCAGGTGGCATCAGTACTGGCGGTTCACACAAAGACTTCAGACTCTGCAAAGCCTTCTCTGCCTCTGGAGTCCACATCACCATCACTGCCCTATCGACCTTTAGTCATGTCAGTCAATACTGCATCTATGGAGGCAAAATGTAGCACAATCCTCTGATAATAACCCGTCATGTCCAGAAAAGCTCTGACCTGTTTCTTAGTCAAAGGTCTAGGCCAACTCTGTATGGCGTTCAGGATATGCGGGTGCAGGTCGCATCTAAGCTCCGTGGTGCACACTGGGATAGGACATGTGAGTGCTGGCTGCATGTAGATCCGAGGTGCGTGCTGAGTTAGGACCTGTCCTATCTTTGCTGCCTGCTTCCATAGACTCCTATGGGAACTGGGTAATAAGCACCACGGATCGTGTGAACAGGCTACTACAAGGCAGGAATTAACCTGTTCACGTGATCTTTACAGCAGTATAGCCACGATCTGTGCACGTCTGTGTGTATATACTGAGGAGACTCTACCTCACCTCTATGTGTATATACTGAGGAGAATCTACCTCACCTCTGTGTGTATATACTGAGGAGAATCTACCTCACGTCTGTGTGTATATACTGAGGAGAATCTACCTCACCTCTGTGTGTGTATATACTGAGGAGAATCTACCTCACCTCTATGTGTATATACTGAGGAGAATCTACCTCACCTCTATGTGTATATACTGAGGAAACTCTACCTCACCTCTGTGTGTATATACTGAGGAGAATCTACCTCCCCTCTATGTGTATATACTGAGGAGAATCTACCTCCCCTCTATGTGTATATACTGAGGAGAATCTACCTCCCCTCTATGTGTATATACTGAGGAGAATCTACCTCCCCTCTATGTGTATATACTGAGGAGAATCTACCTCATCTCTATGTGTATATACTGAGGAGAATCTACCTCACCTCTATGTGTATATACTGAGGAGAATCTACCTCACCTCTATGTGTATATACTGAGGAGAATCTAACTCACCTCTGTGTATATACTGAGGAGAATCTACCTCCCCTCTATGTATATATACTGAGGAGAATCTACCTCCCCTCTATGTGTATATACTGAGGAGAATCTACCTCCCCTCTATGTGTATATACTGAGGAGAATCTACCTCCCCTCTATGTGTATATACTGAGGAGAATCTACCTCATCTCTATGTGTATATACTGAGGAGAATCTACCTCACCTCTATGTGTATATACTGAGGAGAATCTACCTCACCTCTATGTGTATATACTGAGGAGAATCTAACTCACCTCTGTGTATATACTGAGGAGAATCTAGCTCCCCTCTATGTATATATACTGAGGAGAATCTACCTCACCTCTATGTGTATATACTGAGGAGAATCTACCTCACCTCTATGTGTATATACTGAGGAGAATCTACCTCACCTCTATGTGTATATACTGAGGAGACTCTACCTCACCTCTGTGTGTATATACTGAGGAGAATCTACCTCACCTCTATGTGTATATACTGAGGAGACTCTACCTCACCTCTGTGTGTATATACTGAGGAGAATCTACCTCACCTCTATGTGTATATACTGAGGAGAATCTACCTCCCCTCTATGTGTATATACTGAGGAGAATCTACCTCCCCTCTGTGTGTATATACTGAGGAGAATCTACCTCACCTCTATGTGTATATACTGAGGAGAATCTACCTCACCTCTGTGTGTATATACTGAGGAGAATCTACCTCACCTCTATGTGTATATACTGAGGAGAATCTACCTCCCCTCTGTGTATATACTGAGGAGAATCTACCTCCCCTCTATGTGTATATACTGAGGAGAATCTACCTCACCTCTATGTGTATATACTGAGGAGAATCTACCTCACCTCTGTGTGTATATACTGAGGAAACTCTACCTCACCTCTATCTGTATATACTGAGGAAACTCTACCTCACCTCTGTGTGTATATACTGAGGAGAATCTACCTCCCCTCTATGTGTATATACTGAGGAGAATCTACCTCCCCTCTATGTGTATATACTGAGGAGAATCTACCTCCCCTCTATGTGTATATACTGAGGAGAATCTACCTCCCCTCTATGTGTATATACTGAGGAGAATCTACCTCATCTCTATGTGTATATACTGAGGAGAATCTACCTCACCTCTATGTGTATATACTGAGGAGAATCTACCTCACCTCTATGTGTATATACTGAGGAGAATCTAACTCACCTCTGTGTATATACTGAGGAGAATCTACCTCCCCTCTATGTATATATACTGAGGAGAATCTACCTCCCCTCTATGTGTATATACTGAGGAGAA
This sequence comes from Eleutherodactylus coqui, assembly GCA_035609135.1. Lineage (NCBI taxonomy): Eukaryota > Metazoa > Chordata > Amphibia > Anura > Eleutherodactylidae > Eleutherodactylus > Eleutherodactylus coqui. The sequence goes on along the minus strand of CM069405.1, from coordinate 525,949,183 downwards.
TCTACCTCCCCTCTATGTGTATATACTGAGGAGAATCTACCTCCCCTCTATGTGTATATACTGAGGAGAATCTACCTCATCTCTATGTGTATATACTGAGGAGAATCTACCTCACCTCTATGTGTATATACTGAGGAGAATCTACCTCACCTCTATGTGTATATACTGAGGAGAATCTAACTCACCTCTGTGTATATACTGAGGAGAATCTACCTCCCCTCTATGTATATATACTGAGGAGAATCTACCTCACCTCTATGTGTATATACTGAGGAGAATCTACCTCACCTCTATGTGTATATACTGAGGAGAATCTACCTCAACTCTATGTGTATATACTGAGGAGACTCTACCTCACCTCTGTGTGTATATACTGAGGAGAATCTACCTCACCTCTATGTGTATATACTGAGGAGACTCTACCTCACCTCTGTGTGTATATACTGAGGAGAATCTACCTGACCTCTATGTGTATATACTGAGGAGAATCTACCTCCCCTCTATGTGTATATACTGAGGAGAATCTACCTCCCCTCTGTGTGTATATACTGAGGAGAATCTACCTCACCTCTATGTGTATATACTGAGGAGAATCTACCTCACCTCTGTGTGTATATACTGAGGAGAATCTACCTCACCTCTATGTGTATATACTGAGGAGAATCTACCTCCCCTCTGTGTATATACTGAGGAGAATCTACCTCCCCTCTATGTGTATATACTGAGGAGAATCTACCTCACCTCTATGTGTATATACTGAGGAGAATCTACCTCACCCCTATGTGTATATACTGAGGAGAATCTACCTCACCTCTATATGTATATACTGAGGAGAATCTACCTCACCTCTATGTGTATATACTGAGGGGAATCTACCTCATCTCTATGTGTATATACTGAGCAGAATCTACCTCACCTCTGTGTGTATATACTGAGGAGACTCTACCTCACCTATGTGTGTATATACTGAGGAGAATCTACCTCACCTCTATGTGTATATACTGAGGAGAATCTACCTCCCCTCTATGTGTATATACTGAGGAGAATCTACCTCCCCTCTGTGTGTATATACTGAGGAGAATCTACCTCACCTCTATGTGTATATACTGAGGAGATTCTACCTCACCTCTATATGTATATACTGAGGAGAATCTACCTCACCTCTATGTGTATATACTGAGGGGAATCTACCTCATCTCTATGTGTATATACTGAGGAGAATCTACCTCACCTCTGTGTATATACTGAGGAGAATCTACCCCACCTCTATGTGTATATACTGAGGAGAATCTACCTCCCCTCTGTGTATATACTGAGGAGAATCTACCTCACCTCTATGTGTATATACTGAGGAGAATCTACCTCACCTCTATGTGTATATACTGAGGAGAATCTACCTCCCCTCTATGTGTATATACTGAGGAGAATCTACCTCCCCTCTATGTGTATATACTGAGGAGAATCTACCTCACCTCTATGTGTGTATACTGAGGAGAATCTACCTCACCTCTATGTGTATATACTGAGGAGAATCTACCTCACCTCTATGTGTATATACTGAGGAGAATCTACCTCATCTCTATGTGTATATACTGAGGAGAATCTACCTCCCCTCTATGTGTATATACTGAGGAGAATCTATCTCACCTCTATGTGTATATACTGAGGAGAATCTACCTCACCTCTATGTGTATATACTGAGGAGAATCTACCTCACCTCTATGTGTATATACTGAGGAGAATCTACCTCACCTCTGTGTATATACTGAGGAGAATCTACCTTACATCTATGTGTATATACTGAGGAGAATCTATCTCACCTCTGTGTATATACTGAGGAGAATCTACCTCACCTCTATGTGTGTATACTGAGGAGAATCTACCTCACCTCTATGTGTATATACTGAGGAGAATCTACCTCCCCTCTATGTGTATAAACTGAGGAGAATCTACCTCACCTCTATGTGTATATACTGAGGAGAATCTACCTCACCTCTATGTGTATATACTGAGGAGAATCTACCTCACCTCTATGTGTATATACTGAGGAGAATCTACCTCACCTCTATGTGTATATACTGAGGAGAATCTACCTCACCTCTGTGTATATACTGAGGAGAATCTACCTTACCTCTATGTGTATATACTGAGGAGAATCTATCTCACCTCTGTGTATATACTGAGGAGAATCTACCTCACCTCTATGTGTGTATACTGAGGAGAATCTACCTCACCTCTATGTGTATATACTGAGGAGAATCTACCTCCCCTCTATGTGTATATACTGAGGAGAATCTACCTCACCTCTATGTGTATATACTGAGGAGAATCTACCTCACCTCTATGTGTATATACTGAGGAGAATCTACCTCACCTCTATGTGTATATACTGAGGAGAATCTACCTCACCTCTGTGTATATACTGAGGAGAATCTACCTCACCTCTATGTGTGTATACTGAGGAGAATCTACCTCACCTCTATGTGTATATACTGAGGAGAATCTACCTTACCTCTATGTGTATATACTGAGGAGAATCTACCTCACCTCTATGTGTATATACTGAGGAGAATCTACCTCACCTCTATGTGTATATACTGTGGAGAATCTACCTCACCTCTATGTGTATATACTGAGGAGAATCTACCTCACCTCTATGTTTATATACTGAGGAGAATCTACCTCACCTCTGTGTGTATATACTGAGGAGAATCTACCTCACCTCTATGTTTATATACTGAGGAGAATCTACCTCACCTCTGTGTGTATATACTGAGAAGAATCTACCTCACCTCTATATGCATATACTGAGGAGAATCTACCTCACCCCTATGTGTATATACTGAGGAGAATCTACCTCACCTCTGTGTGTATATACTGAGGAGAATCCACCTCACCTCTAGGTGTATAAACTGAGTAGAATCTACCTCACCTCTGTGTATATATACTGAGAAGAATCTACCTCACCTACTACGTGTATATACTGAGGAGAATCTACCTCACCTCTGTGTGTATATACTGAGGAGAATCTACCTCACCTCTGTGTGTATATACTGAGGAGAATCTACCTCACCTATGTGTATATACTGAGGAGAATCTACCTCACCTCTATGTATATATACTGAGAAGATTCTACCTCACCTACTATGTGTATATACTGAGGAGAATCTACCTCACCTACTACGTGTATATACTGAGGAGAATCTACCTCACCTATATGTATATATACTGAGAAGAATCTACCTCACCTACTACGTGTATATACTGATGAGAAACTACCTCACCTCTGTGTGTATATACTGAGGAGAATCTACCTCACCCCTATGTGCATATACTAAGGAGAATCTACCTCATCTCTATGTGTATATACTGAGGAGAATCTACCTCACCTCTGTGTGTATATACTGAGGAGAATCTACCTCACCTCTGTGTGTATATACTGAGGAGAATCTACCTCACCTATGTGTATATACTGAGGAGAATCTACCTCACCTCTATGTATATATACTGAGAAGATTCTACCTCACCTACTATGTGTATATACTGAGGAGAATCTACCTCACCTCTACGTATATATACTGAGAAGAATCTACCTCACCTACTATGTGTATACACTGAGGAGAATCTACCTCACCCATAAGTGCATATACTGAGGAGAATCTACCTCACCTCTATGTGTATATACTGAGGAGAATCTACCTCACCTCTGTGTGTATATACTGAGGAGAATCTACCTCACCTCTATGTGTATATACTGAGGAGAATCTACCTCCCCTCTGTGTATATACTGAGGAGAATCTACCTCCCCTCTATGTGTATATACTGAGGAGAATCTACCTCACCTCTATGTGTATATACTGAGGAGAATCTACCTCACCTCTGTGTGTATATACTGAGGAAACTCTACCTCACCTCTATCTGTATATACTGAGGAAACTCTACCTCACCTCTGTGTGTATATACTGAGGAGAATCTACCTCCCCTCTATGTGTATATACTGAGGAGAATCTACCTCCCCTCTATGTGTATATACTGAGGAGAATCTACCTCCCCTCTATGTGTATATACTGAGGAGAATCTACCTCCCCTCTATGTGTATATACTGAGGAGAATCTACCTCATCTCTATGTGTATATACTGAGGAGAATCTACCTCACCTCTATGTGTATATACTGAGGAGAATCTACCTCACCTCTATGTGTATATACTGAGGAGAATCTAACTCACCTCTGTGTATATACTGAGGAGAATCTACCTCCCCTCTATGTATATATACTGAGGAGAATCTACCTCCCCTCTATGTGTATATACTGAGGAGAATCTACCTCCCCTCTATGTGTATATACTGAGGAGAATCTACCTCCCCTCTATGTGTATATACTGAGGAGAATCTACCTCATCTCTATGTGTATATACTGAGGAGAATCTACCTCACCTCTATGTGTATATACTGAGGAGAATCTACCTCACCTCTATGTGTATATACTGAGGAGAATCTAACTCACCTCTGTGTATATACTGAGGAGAATCTACCTCCCCTCTATGTATATATACTGAGGAGAATCTACCTCACCTCTATGTGTATATACTGAGGAGAATCTACCTCACCTCTATGTGTATATACTGAGGAGAATCTACCTCAACTCTATGTGTATATACTGAGGAGACTCTACCTCACCTCTGTGTGTATATACTGAGGAGAATCTACCTCACCTCTATGTGTATATACTGAGGAGACTCTACCTCACCTCTGTGTGTATATACTGAGTAGAATCTACCTCACCTCTATGTGTATATACTGAGGAGAATCTACCTCCCCTCTATGTGTATATACTGAGGAGAATCTACCTCCCCTCTGTGTGTATATACTGAGGAGAATCTACCTCACCTCTATGTGTATATACTGAGGAGAATCTACCTCACCTCTGTGTGTATATACTGAGGAGAATCTACCTCACCTCTATGTGTATATACTGAGGAGAATCTACCTCCCCTCTGTGTATATACTGAGGAGAATCTACCTCCCCTCTATGTGTATATACTGAGGAGAATCTACCTCACCTCTATGTGTATATACTGAGGAGAATCTACCTCACCCCTATGTGTATATACTGAGGAGAATCTACCTCACCTCTATATGTATATACTGAGGAGAATCTACCTCACCTCTATGTGTATATACTGAGGGGAATCTACCTCATCTCTATGTGTATATACTGAGCAGAATCTACCTCACCTCTGTGTGTATATACTGAGGAGACTCTACCTCACCTATGTGTGTATATACTGAGGAGAATCTACCTCACCTCTATGTGTATATACTGAGGAGAATCTACCTCCCCTCTATGTGTATATACTGAGGAGAATCTACCTCCCCTCTGTGTGTATATACTGAGGAGAATCTACCTCACCTCTATGTGTATATACTGAGGAGAATCTACCTCACCCCTATGTGTATATACTGAGGAGAATCTACCTCACCTCTATATGTATATACTGAGGAGAATCTACCTCACCTCTATGTGTATATACTGAGGGGAATCTACCTCATCTCTATGTGTATATACTGAGGAGAATCTACCTCACCTCTGTGTATATACTGAGGAGAATCTACCCCACCTCTATGTGTATATACTGAGGAGAATCTACCTCCCCTCTGTGTATATACTGAGGAGAATCTACCTCACCTCTATGTGTATATACTGAGGAGAATCTACCTCACCTCTATGTGTATATACTGAGGAGAATCTACCTCCCCTCTATGTGTATATACTGAGGAGAATCTACCTCCCCTCTATGTGTATATACTGAGGAGAATCTACCTCACCTCTATGTGTGTATACTGAGGAGAATCTACCTCACCTCTATGTGTATATACTGAGGAGAATCTACCTCACCTCTATGTGTATATACTGAGGAGAATCTACCTCATCTCTATGTGTATATACTGAGGAGAATCTACCTCCCCTCTATGTGTATATACTGAGGAGAATCTATCTCACCTCTATGTGTATATACTGAGGAGAATCTACCTCACCTCTATGTGTATATACTGAGGAGAATCTACCTCACCTCTATGTGTATATACTGAGGAGAATCTACCTCACCTCTGTGTATATACTGAGGAGAATCTACCTTACATCTATGTGTATATACTGAGGAGAATCTATCTCACCTCTGTGTATATACTGAGGAGAATCTACCTCACCTCTATGTGTGTATACTGAGGAGAATCTACCTCACCTCTATGTGTATATACTGAGGAGAATCTACCTCCCCTCTATGTGTATATACTGAGGAGAATCTACCTCACCTCTATGTGTATATACTGAGGAGAATCTACCTCACCTCTATGTGTATATACTGAGGAGAATCTACCTCACCTCTATGTGTATATACTGAGGAGAATCTACCTCACCTCTATGTGTATATACTGAGGAGAATCTACCTCACCTCTGTGTATATACTGAGGAGAATCTACCTTACCTCTATGTGTATATACTGAGGAGAATCTATCTCACCTCTGTGTATATACTGAGGAGAATCTACCTCACCTCTATGTGTGTATACTGAGGAGAATCTACCTCACCTCTATGTGTATATACTGAGGAGAATCTACCTCCCCTCTATGTGTATATACTGAGGAGAATCTACCTCACCTCTATGTGTATATACTGAGGAGAATCTACCTCACCTCTATGTGTATATACTGAGGAGAATCTACCTCACCTCTATGTGTATATACTGAGGAGAATCTACCTCACCTCTGTGTATATACTGAGGAGAATCTACCTCACCTCTATGTGTGTATACTGAGGAGAATCTACCTCACCTCTATGTGTATATACTGAGGAGAATCTACCTTACCTCTATGTGTATATACTGAGGAGAATCTACCTCACCTCTATGTGTATATACTGAGGAGAATCTACCTCACCTCTATGTGTATATACTGTGGAGAATCTACCTCACCTCTATGTGTATATACTGAGGAGAATCTACCTCACCTCTATGTTTATATACTGAGGAGAATCTACCTCACCTCTGTGTGTATATACTGAGGAGAATCTACCTCACCTCTATGTTTATATACTGAGGAGAATCTACCTCACCTCTGTGTGTATATACTGAGAAGAATCTACCTCACCTCTATATGCATATACTGAGGAGAATCTACCTCACCCCTATGTGTATATACTGAGGAGAATCTACCTCACCTCTGTGTGTATATACTGAGGAGAATCCACCTCACCTCTAGGTGTATAAACTGAGTAGAATCTACCTCACCTCTGTGTATATATACTGAGAAGAATCTACCTCACCTACTACGTGTATATACTGAGGAGAATCTACCTCACCTCTGTGTGTATATACTGAGGAGAATCTACCTCACCTCTGTGTGTATATACTGAGGAGAATCTACCTCACCTATGTGTATATACTGAGGAGAATCTACCTCACCTCTATGTATATATACTGAGAAGATTCTACCTCACCTACTATGTGTATATACTGAGGAGAATCTACCTCACCTACTACGTGTATATACTGAGGAGAATCTACCTCACCTATATGTATATATACTGAGAAGAATCTACCTCACCTACTACGTGTATATACTGATGAGAAACTACCTCACCTCTGTGTGTATATACTGAGGAGAATCTACCTCACCCCTATGTGCATATACTAAGGAGAATCTACCTCATCTCTATGTGTATATACTGAGGAGAATCTACCTCACCTCTGTGTGTATATACTGAGGAGAATCTACCTCACCTCTGTGTGTATATACTGAGGAGAATCTACCTCACCTATGTGTATATACTGAGGAGAATCTACCTCACCTCTATGTATATATACTGAGAAGATTCTACCTCACCTACTATGTGTATATACTGAGGAGAATCTACCTCACCTCTACGTATATATACTGAGAAGAATCTACCTCACCTACTATGTGTATACACTGAGGAGAATCTACCTCACCCATAAGTGCATATACTGAGGAGAATCTACCTCACCTCTATGTGTATATGCTGAGGAGAATCTACCTCACCCCTATGTGCATATACTAAGGAGAATCTACCTCATCTCTATGTGTATATACTGAGGAGAATCTACCTCACCTCTGTGTGTATATACTGAGGAGAATCTACCTCACCTCTGTGTGTATATACTGAGGAGAATCTACCTCACCTCTGTGTGTATAAACTGAGGAGAATCTACCTCACCTCTATGTGTATATACTGAGGAGAATCTAACTAACCTCTATGTGTATATACTGCTGAGAATCTACCTCCCCTCTATGTGTATATACTGAGGAGAATCTACCTCCCCTCTATGTGTATATACTGAGGAGAATCTACCTCACCTCTGTGTATATACTGAGGAGAATCTACCTCACCTCTATGTGTATATACTGAGGAGAATCTACCTCACCTCTATGTGTATATACTGAGGAGAATCTACCTCACCTCTATGTGTATATACTGAGGAGAATCTACCTCACATCTATGTGTATATACTGAGGAGAATCTACTTCACCTCTGTGTATATACTGAGGAGAATCTACCTCACCTCTGTGTATATACTGAGGAGAATCTACCTCACCTCTATGTGTATATACTGAGGAGAATCTACCTCCCCTCTATGTGTATATACTGAGGAGAATCTACCTCCCCTCTATGTGTATATACTGAGGAGAATCTACCTCCCCTCTATGTGTATATACTGAGGAGAATCTACCTCACCTCTATGTGTATATACTGAGGAGAATCTACTTTACCTCTGTGTATATACTGAGGAAAATCTACCTCACCTCTGTGTATATACTGAGGAGAATCAGCCTCACCTCTGTGTATATACTGAGGAGAATCTACCTCACCTCTGTGTGTATATACTGAGGAGAATCTACCTCACCTCTATGTGTATATACTGAGGAGAATCTACCTCACCTCTATGTGTATATACTGAGGAGAATCTACCTCACCTCTATGTGTATATACTGAGGAGACTCTACCTCACCTCTGTGTGTATATACTGAGGAGAATCTACCTCACCTCTATGTGTATATACTGAGGAGACTCTACCTCACCTCTGTGTGTATATACTGAGGAGAATCTACCTCACCTCTATGTGTATATACTGAGGAGAATCTACCTCCCCTCTATGTGTATATACTGAGGAGAATCTACCTCCCCTCTGTGTGTATATACTGAGGAGAATCTACCTCACCTCTATGTGTATATACTGAGGAGAATCTACCTCACCTCTGTGTGTATATACTGAGGAGAATCTACCTCACCTCTATGTGTATATACTGAGGAGAATCTACCTCCCCTCTGTGTATATACTGAGGAGAATCTACCTCCCCTCTATGTGTATATACTGAGGAGAATCTACCTCACCTCTATGTGTATATACTGAGGAGAATCTACCTCACCTCTGTGTGTATATACTGAGGAAACTCTACCTCACCTCTATCTGTATATACTGAGGAAACTCTACCTCACCTCTGTGTGTATATACTGAGGAGAATCTACCTCCCCTCTATGTGTATATACTGAGGAGAATCTACCTCCCCTCTATGTGTATATACTGAGGAGAATCTACCTCCCCTCTATGTGTATATACTGAGGAGAATCTACCTCCCCTCTATGTGTATATACTGAGGAGAATCTACCTCATCTCTATGTGTATATACTGAGGAGAATCTACCTCACCTCTATGTGTATATACTGAGGAGAATCTACCTCACCTCTATGTGTATATACTGAGGAGAATCTAACTCACCTCTGTGTATATACTGAGGAGAATCTACCTCCCCTCTATGTATATATACTGAGGAGAATCTACCTCCCCTCTATGTGTATATACTGAGGAGAATCTACCTCCCCTCTATGTGTATATACTGAGGAGAATCTACCTCCCCTCTATGTGTATATACTGAGGAGAATCTACCTCATCTCTGTGTGTATATACTGAGGAGAATCTACCTCACCTCTATGTGTATATACTGAGGAGAATCTACCTCACCTCTATGTGTATATACTGAGGAGAATCTAACTCACCTCTGTGTATATACTGAGGAGAATCTACCTCCCCTCTATGTATATATACTGAGGAGAATCTACCTCACCTCTATGTGTATATACTGAGGAGAATCTACCTCACCTCTATGTGTATATACTGAGGAGAATCTACCTCAACTCTATGTGTATATACTGAGGAGACTCTACCTCACCTCTGTGTGTATATACTGAGGAGAATCTACCTCACCTCTATGTGTATATACTGAGGAGACTCTACCTCACCTCTGTGTGTATATACTGAGGAGAATCTACCTCACCTCTATGTGTATATACTGAGGAGAATCTACCTCCCCTCTATGTGTATATACTGAGGAGAATCTACCTCCCCTCTGTGTGTATATACTGAGGAGAATCTACCTCACCTCTATGTGTATATACTGAGGAGAATCTACCTCACCTCTGTGTGTATATACTGAGGAGAATCTACCTCACCTCTATGTGTATATACTGAGGAGAATCTACCTCCCCTCTGTGTATATACTGAGGAGAATCTACCTCCCCTCTATGTGTATATACTGAGGAGAATCTACCTCACCTCTATGTGTATATACTGAGGAGAATCTACCTCACCCCTATGTGTATATACTGAGGAGAATCTACCTCACCTCTATATGTATATACTGAGGAGAATCTACCTCACCTCTATGTGTATATACTGAGGGGAATCTACCTCATCTCTATGTGTATATACTGAGCAGAATCTACCTCACCTCTGTGTGTATATACTGAGGAGACTCTACCTCACCTATGTGTGTATATACTGAGGAGAATCTACCTCACCTCTATGTGTATATACTGAGGAGAATCTACCTCCCCTCTATGTGTATATACTGAGGAGAATCTACCTCCCCTCTGTGTGTATATACTGAGGAGAATCTACCTCACCTCTATGTGTATATACTGAGGAGAATCTACCTCACCCCTATGTGTATATACTGAGGAGAATCTACCTCACCTCTATATGTATATACTGAGGAGAATCTACCTCACCTCTATGTGTATATACTGAGGGGAATCTACCTCATCTCTATGTGTATATACTGAGGAGAATCTACCTCACCTCTGTGTATATACTGAGGAGAATCTACCCCACCTCTATGTGTATATACTGAGGAGAATCTACCTCCCCTCTGTGTATATACTGAGGAGAATCTACCTCACCTCTATGTGTATATACTGAGGAGAATCTACCTCACCTCTATGTGTATATACTGAGGAGAATCTACCTCCCCTCTATGTGTATATACTGAGGAGAATCTACCTCCCCTCTATGTGTATATACTGAGGAGAATCTACCTCACCTCTATGTGTGTATACTGAGGAGAATCTACCTCACCTCTATGTGTATATACTGAGGAGAATCTACCTCACCTCTATGTGTATATACTGAGGAGAATCTACCTCATCTCTATGTGTATATACTGAGGAGAATCTACCTCCCCTCTATGTGTATATACTGAGGAGAATCTATCTCACCTCTATGTGTATATACTGAGGAGAATCTACCTCACCTCTATGTGTATATACTGAGGAGAATCTACCTCACCTCTATGTGTATATACGGAGGAGAATCTACCTCACCTCTGTGTATATACTGAGGAGAATCTACCTTACCTCTATGTGTATATACTGAGGAGAATCTATCTCACCTCTGTGTATATACTGAGGAGAATCTACCTCACCTCTATGTGTGTATACTGAGGAGAATCTACCTCACCTCTATGTGTATATACTGAGGAGAATCTACCTCCCCTCTATGTGTATATACTGAGGAGAATCTACCTCACCTCTATGTGTATATACTGAGGAGAATCTACCTCACCTCTATGTGTATATACTGAGGAGAATCTACCTCACCTCTATGTGTATATACTGAGGACAATCTACCTCACCTCTATGTGTATATACTGAGGAGAATCTACCTCACCTCTGTGTATATACTGAGGAGAATCTACCTCACCTCTATGTGTGTATACTGAGGAGAATCTACCTCACCTCTATGTGTATATACTGAGGAGAATCTACCTTACCTCTATGTGTATATACTGAGGAGAATCTACCTCACCTCTATGTGTATATACTGAGGAGAATCTACCTCACCTCTATGTGTATATACTGTGGAGAATCTACCTCACCTCTATGTGTATATACTGAGGAGAATCTACCTCACCTCTATGTTTATATACTGAGGAGAATCTACCTCACCTCTGTGTGTATATACTGAGGAGAATCTACCTCACCTCTATGTTTATATACTGAGGAGAATCTACCTCAGCTCTGTGTGTATATACTGAGAAGAATCTACCTCACCTCTATATGCATATACTGAGGAGAATCTACCTCACCCCTATGTGTATATACTGAGGAGAATCTACCTCACCTCTGTGTGTATATACTGAGGAGAATCCACCTCACCTCTAGGTGTATAAACTGAGTAGAATCTACCTCACCTCTGTGTATATATACTGAGAAGAATCTACCTCACCCCTATGTGTATATACTGAGGAGAATCTACCTCACCTCTGTGTGTATATACAGAGGAGAATCTACCTCACCTCTGTGTGTGTATACTGAGGAGAATCTACCTCACCTATGTGTATATACTGAGGAGAATCTATCTCACCTCTATGTATATATACTGAGAAGATTCTACCTCACCTACTATGTGTATATACTGAGGAGAATCTACCTCACCTACTACGTGTATATACTGAGGAGAATCTACCTCACCTCTATGTATATATACTGAGAAGAATCTACCTCACCTACTACGTGTATATACTGATGAGAAACTACCTCACCTCTGTGTGTATATACTGAGGAGAATCTACCTCACCCCTATGTGCATATACTAAGGAGAATCTACCTCATCTCTATGTGTATATACTGAGGAGAATCTACCTCACCTCTGTGTGTATATACTGAGGAGAATCTACCTCACCTCTGTGTGTATATACTGAGGAGAATCTACCTCACCTATGTGTATATACTGAGGAGAATCTACCTCACCTCTATGTATATATACTGAGAAGATTCTACCTCACCTACTATGTGTATATACTGAGGAGAATCTACCTCACCTCTACGTATATATACTGAGAAGAATCTACCTCACCTACTATGTGTATACACTGAGGAGAATCTACCTCACCCATAAGTGCATATACTGAGGAGAATCTACCTCACCTCTATGTGTATATGCTGAGGAGAATCTACCTCACCCCTATGTGCATATACTAAGGAGAATCTACCTCATCTCTATGTGTATATACTGAGGAGAATCTACCTCACCTCTGTGTGTATATACTGAGGAGAATCTACCTCACCTCTGTGTGTATATACTGAGGAGAATCTACCTCACCTCTGTGTGTATAAACTGAGGAGAATCTACCTCACCTCTATGTGTATATACTGAGGAGAATCTAACTCACCTCTATGTGTATATACTGCTGAGAATCTACCTCCCCTCTATGTGTATATACTGAGGAGAATCTACCTCCCCTCTATGTGTATATACTGAGGAGAATCTACCTCACCTCTGTGTATATACTGAGGAGAATCTACCTCACCTCTATGTGTATATACTGAGGAGAATCTACCTCACCTCTATGTGTATATACTGAGGAGAATCTACCTCACCTCTATGTGTATATACTGAGGAGAATCTACCTCACATCTATGTGTATATACTGAGGAGAATCTACTTCACCTCTGTGTATATACTGAGGAGAATCTACCTCACCTCTGTGTATATACTGAGGAGAATCTACCTCACCTCTATGTGTATATACTGAGGAGAATCTACCTCCCCTCTATGTGTATATACTGAGGAGAATCTACCTCCCCTCTATGTGTATATACTGAGGAGAATCTACCTCCCCTCTATGTGTATATACTGAGGAGAATCTACCTCACCTCTATGTGTATATACTGAGGAGAATCTACTTTACCTCTGTGTATATACTGAGGAAAATCTACCTCACCTCTGTGTATATACTGAGGAGAATCAGCCTCACCTCTGTGTATATACTGAGGAGAATCTACCTCACCTCTGTGTGTATATACTGAGGAGAATCTACCTCACCTCTATGTGTATATACTGAGGAGAATCTACCTCACCTCTGTGTATATACTGAGGAGAATCTACCTCACCTCTATGTGTATATACAGAGGAGAATCTACCTTACCTCTATGTGTATATACTGAGGAGAATATACCTTCCCTCTATGTGTATATACTGAGGAGAATCTACCTCACCTCTATGTGTATATACTGAGGAGAATCTACCTCACCTCTATATGTATATACTGAGGAGAATCTACCTTACCTCTATGTGTATATACTGAGGAGAATATACCTTCCCTCTATGTGTATATACTGAGGAGAATCTACCTCACCTCTATGTGTATATACTGAGGAGAATCTACCTCACCTCTATGTGTATATACTGAGGAGAAACTACCTCCCCTCTATGTGTATATACTGAGGAGAAACTACCTCACCTCTATGTGTATATACTGAGGAGAATCTCCCTCACATCTGTGTGTATATACTGAGGAGAATCTACCTCGCCTTTATGTATATATACTGAGGAGAATCTACGTCGGCTCCATGTGTATGTACTGAGGAGAACCTACCTCACGTCTTTGTGTATATACTAAGGAGAATCTGCCTTGCCTTTATGTGTATATACTGAGGAGAATCTACCTCACCTTTATGTGTATATACTGAGAAGAATCTGCCTTGCCTTTATGTATATATACTGAGGAGAATCTACGTCGGCTCCATGTGTATGTACTGAGGAGAACCTACCTCAAGTCTTTGTGTATATACTGAGGAGAACCTACCTCAAGTCTTTGTGTATATACTGAGGAGAATCTACCTCCCCTCTATGTGTATATACTGAGGAGAATCTACCTCACCTTTATGTGTATATACTGAGGAGAATCTACCTCGCCTTTATGTGTATATACTGAGGAGAATCTACCTCACCTCTGTGTGTATATACTGAGGAGAATCTACCTCCCCTCTATGTGTATATACTGAGGAGAATCTACCCCACCTCTATGTGTATATACTGAGGAGAATCTACCTCACCTCTATGTGTATATACCGAGGAGAATCTACCTCACCTCTATGTGTATATACTGAGGAGAATCTACCTCACCTCTATGTGTATATACTGAGGAGAATCTATCTAACCTCTATGTGTATATACTGAGGAGAATCTACTTCGCCTTTATGTATATATACTGAGGAGAATCTACGTCGTCTCCCTGTGTATATACTGAGGAGAATCTACCTCACCTCTATGTGTATATACTGAGGAGAACCCACCTCACGTCTTTGTGTATATACTGAGGAGAATCTACCTGACCTCTATGTGTATATACTGAAGAGAATCTACCTCCCCTCTATGTGTATATACTGAGAAGAACCTACCTCACGTCTTTGTGTATATACTGAGGAGAATCTAACTCGCCTTTATGTGTATGTACTGAGGAGAATCTACCCCCCCTCTATGTATATATACTGAGGAGAATCTACCTCATCTCTCTGTGTATATACTGAGGAGAATCTACCTCACCTCTGTGTGTATATACTGAGGAGAATGTACCTCACCTCTATGTGTATATACTGAGGAGAATCTACCTCACTTCTATGTGTATATACTGAGGAGAATCTACCATGGCTTTATGTGTATATACTGAGGAGAATATACCTCGCCTCTATGTGTATATACTGAGGAGAACTTACCTCACGTCTTTGTGTATATACTGAGGAGAAACTTCCTTACCTCTATGTGTATATACTGAGGAGAATCTACCTCACCTCCATGTGTATATACTGAGGAGAATCTACCTCACCTCTATGTGTATATACTGAGAAGAATCTACCTCACCTCTATGCGTATATACTGAGGAGAATCTACCTTACCTCTATGTGTATATAATGAGGAGAATCTTCCTCACCTCTATGTGTATATACTGAGGAGAATCTACCTCCCCTCTATGTGTATATAATGAGGAGAATCTTCCTCACCTCTGTGTGTATATACTGAGGAGAATCTACCTTGCCTTTATGTATATATACTGAGGAGACTCTACGTCCGCTCCATGTGTATGTACTGAGGAGTACCTACCTCACCTCCATGTGTATATACTGAGGAGAATCTACCTCCCCTCTATGTGTATATACTGAGGAGAATCTACCTCACCTCTATGTGTATATATGCTGAGGAGAATCTACCTCACCTCTATGTGTATATACTGAGGAGAATCTACCTCACCTCTATGTGTATATACTGAGGAGAATCTACCTCCCCTCTATGTGTATATACTGAGGAGAATCTACCTCACCTCTATGTGTATATACTGAGGAGAATCTACCTCACCTCTATGTGTATATACTGAGGAGAATCTACCTCACCTCTATGTGTATATACTGAGGACAATCTATCTCACCTCTATGTGTATATACTGAGGAGAATCTACCTCACCTCTATGTGTATATACTGAGGAGAATCTACCTCACCTCTGTGTATATACTGAGGAGAATCTACCTCACCTCTATGTGTATATACTGAGGAGAATCTACCTCACCTCTGTGTATATACTGAGGAGAATCTACCTCACCTCTATGTGTGTATACTGAGGAGAATCTACCTCACCTCTATGTGTATATATTGAGGAGAATCTACCTTACCTCTATGTGTATATACTGAGGAGAATCTACCTCACCTCTATGTGTATATACTGAGGAGAATCTACCTCACCTCTATGTGTATATACTGTGGAGAATCTACCTCACCTCTATGTGTATATACTGAGGAGAATCTACCTCACCTCTATGTTTATATACTGAGGAGAATCTACCTCACCTCTGTGTGTATATACTGAGGAGAATCTACCTCACCTCTATGTTTATATACTGAGGAGAATCTACCTCACCTCTGTGTGTATATACTGAGAAGAATCTACCTCACCTCTATATGCATATACTGAGGAGAATCTACCTCACCCCTATGTGTATATACTGAGGAGAATCTACCTCACCTCTGTGTGTATATACTGAGGAGAATCCACCTCACCTCTAGGTGTATAAACTGAGTAGAATCTACCTCACCTCTGTGTATATATACTGAGAAGAATCTACCTCACCTACTACGTGTATATACTGAGGAGAATCTACCTCACCTCTGTGTGTATATACTGAGGAGAATCTACCTCACCTCTGTGTGTATATACTGAGGAGAATCTACCTCACCTATGTGTATATACTGAGGAGAATCTACCTCACCTCTATGTATATATACTGAGAAGATTCTACCTCACCTACTATGTGTATATACTGAGGAGAATCTACCTCACCTCTATGTATATATACTGAGAAGAATCTACCTCACCTACTACGTGTATATACTGATGAGAAACTACCTCACCTCTGTGTGTATATACTGAGGAGAATCTACCTCACCCCTATGTGCATATACTAAGGAGAATCTACCTCATCTCTATGTGTATATACTGAGGAGAATCTACCTCACCTCTGTGTGTATATACTGAGGAGAATCTAACTCACCTCTGTGTATATACTGAGGAGAATCTAGCTCCCCTCTATGTATATATACTGAGGAGAATCTACCTCACCTCTATGTGTATATACTGAGGAGAATCTACCTCACCTCTATGTGTATATACTGAGGAGAATCTACCTCACCTCTATGTGTATATACTGAGGAGACTCTACCTCACCTCTGTGTGTATATACTGAGGAGAATCTACCTCACCTCTATGTGTATATACTGAGGAGACTCTACCTCACCTCTGTGTGTATATACTGAGGAGAATCTACCTCACCTCTATGTGTATATACTGAGGAGAATCTACCTCCCCTCTATGTGTATATACTGAGGAGAATCTACCTCCCCTCTGTGTGTATATACTGAGGAGAATCTACCTCACCTCTATGTGTATATACTGAGGAGAATCTACCTCACCTCTGTGTGTATATACTGAGGAGAATCTACCTCACCTCTATGTGTATATACTGAGGAGAATCTACCTCCCCTCTGTGTATATACTGAGGAGAATCTACCTCCCCTCTATGTGTATATACTGAGGAGAATCTACCTCACCTCTATGTGTATATACTGAGGAGAATCTACCTCACCTCTGTGTGTATATACTGAGGAAACTCTACCTCACCTCTATCTGTATATACTGAGGAAACTCTACCTCACCTCTGTGTGTATATACTGAGGAGAATCTACCTCCCCTCTATGTGTATATACTGAGGAGAATCTACCTCCCCTCTATGTGTATATACTGAGGAGAATCTACCTCCCCTCTATGTGTATATACTGAGGAGAATCTACCTCCCCTCTATGTGTATATACTGAGGAGAATCTACCTCATCTCTATGTGTATATACTGAGGAGAATCTACCTCACCTCTATGTGTATATACTGAGGAGAATCTACCTCACCTCTATGTGTATATACTGAGGAGAATCTAACTCACCTCTGTGTATATACTGAGGAGAATCTACCTCCCCTCTATGTATATATACTGAGGAGAATCTACCTCCCCTCTATGTGTATATACTGAGGAGAATCTACCTCCCCTCTATGTGTATATACTGAGGAGAATCTACCTCCCCTCTATGTGTATATACTGAGGAGAATCTACCTCATCTCTATGTGTATATACTGAGGAGAATCTACCTCACCTCTATGTGTATATACTGAGGAGAATCTACCTCACCTCTATGTGTATATACTGAGGAGAATCTAACTCACCTCTGTGTATATACTGAGGAGAATCTACCTCCCCTCTATGTATATATACTGAGGAGAATCTACCTCACCTCTATGTGTATATACTGAGGAGAATCTACCTCACCTCTATGTGTATATACTGAGGAGAATCTACCTCAACTCTATGTGTATATACTGAGGAGACTCTACCTCACCTCTGTGTGTATATACTGAGGAGAATCTACCTCACCTCTATGTGTATATACTGAGGAGACTCTACCTCACCTCTGTGTGTATATACTGAGGAGAATCTACCTCACCTCTATGTGTATATACTGAGGAGAATCTACCTCCCCTCTATGTGTATATACTGAGGAGAATCTACCTCCCCTCTGTGTGTATATACTGAGGAGAATCTACCTCACCTCTATGTGTATATACTGAGGAGAATCTACCTCACCTCTGTGTGTATATACTGAGGAGAATCTACCTCACCTCTATGTGTATATACTGAGGAGAATCTACCTCCCCTCTGTGTATATACTGAGGAGAATCTACCTCCCCTCTATGTGTATATACTGAGGAGAATCTACCTCACCTCTATGTGTATATACTGAGGAGAATCTACCTCACCCCTATGTGTATATACTGAGGAGAATCTACCTCACCTCTATATGTATATACTGAGGAGAATCTACCTCACCTCTATGTGTATATACTGAGGGGAATCTACCTCATCTCTATGTGTATATACTGAGCAGAATCTACCTCACCTCTGTGTGTATATACTGAGGAGACTCTACCTCACCTATGTGTGTATATACTGAGGAGAATCTACCTCACCTCTATGTGTATATACTGAGGAGAATCTACCTCCCCTCTATGTGTATATACTGAGGAGAATCTACCTCCCCTCTGTGTGTATATACTGAGGAGAATCTACCTCACCTCTATGTGTATATACTGAGGAGAATCTACCTCACCCCTATGTGTATATACTGAGGAGATTCTACCTCACCTCTATATGTATATACTGAGGAGAATCTACCTCACCTCTATGTGTATATACTGAGGGGAATCTACCTCATCTCTATGTGTATATACTGAGGAGAATCTACCTCACCTCTGTGTATATACTGAGGAGAATCTACCCCACCTCTATGTGTATATACTGAGGAGAATCTACCTCCCCTCTGTGTATATACTGAGGAGAATCTACCTCACCTCTATGTGTATATACTGAGGAGAATCTACCTCACCTCTATGTGTATATACTGAGGAGAATCTACCTCCCCTCTATGTGTATATACTGAGGAGAATCTACCTCCCCTCTATGTGTATATACTGAGGAGAATCTACCTCACCTCTATGTGTGTATACTGAGGAGAATCTACCTCACCTCTATGTGTATATACTGAGGAGAATCTACCTCACCTCTATGTGTATATACTGAGGAGAATCTACCTCATCTCTATGTGTATATACTGAGGAGAATCTACCTCCCCTCTATGTGTATATACTGAGGAGAATCTATCTCACCTCTATGTGTATATACTGAGGAGAATCTACCTCACCTCTATGTGTATATACTGAGGAGAATCTACCTCACCTCTATGTGTATATACTGAGGAGAATCTACCTCACCTCTGTGTATATACTGAGGAGAATCTACCTTACATCTATGTGTATATACTGAGGAGAATCTATCTCACCTCTGTGTATATACTGAGGAGAATCTACCTCACCTCTATGTGTGTATACTGAGGAGAATCTACCTCACCTCTATGTGTATATACTGAGGAGAATCTACCTCCCCTCTATGTGTATAAACTGAGGAGAATCTACCTCACCTCTATGTGTATATACTGAGGAGAATCTACCTCACCTCTATGTGTATATACTGAGGAGAATCTACCTCACCTCTATGTGTATATACTGAGGAGAATCTACCTCACCTCTATGTGTATATACTGAGGAGAATCTACCTCACCTCTGTGTATATACTGAGGAGAATCTACCTTACCTCTATGTGTATATACTGAGGAGAATCTATCTCACCTCTGTGTATATACTGAGGAGAATCTACCTCACCTCTATGTGTGTATACTGAGGAGAATCTACCTCACCTCTATGTGTATATACTGAGGAGAATCTACCTCCCCTCTATGTGTATATACTGAGGAGAATCTACCTCACCTCTATGTGTATATACTGAGGAGAATCTACCTCACCTCTATGTGTATATACTGAGGAGAATCTACCTCACCTCTATGTGTATATACTGAGGAGAATCTACCTCACCTCTGTGTATATACTGAGGAGAATCTACCTCACCTCTATGTGTGTATACTGAGGAGAATCTACCTCACCTCTATGTGTATATACTGAGGAGAATCTACCTTACCTCTATGTGTATATACTGAGGAGAATCTACCTCACCTCTATGTGTATATACTGAGGAGAATCTACCTCACCTCTATGTGTATATACTGTGGAGAATCTACCTCACCTCTATGTGTATATACTGAGGAGAATCTACCTCACCTCTATGTTTATATACTGAGGAGAATCTACCTCACCTCTGTGTGTATATACTGAGGAGAATCTACCTCACCTCTATGTTTATATACTGAGGAGAATCTACCTCACCTCTGTGTGTATATACTGAGAAGAATCTACCTCACCTCTATATGCATATACTGAGGAGAATCTACCTCACCCCTATGTGTATATACTGAGGAGAATCTACCTCACCTCTGTGTGTATATACTGAGGAGAATCCACCTCACCTCTAGGTGTATAAACTGAGTAGAATCTACCTCACCTCTGTGTATATATACTGAGAAGAATCTACCTCACCTACTACGTGTATATACTGAGGAGAATCTACCTCACCTCTGTGTGTATATACTGAGGAGAATCTACCTCACCTCTGTGTGTATATACTGAGGAGAATCTACCTCACCTATGTGTATATACTGAGGAGAATCTACCTCACCTCTATGTATATATACTGAGAAGATTCTACCTCACCTACTATGTGTATATACTGAGGAGAATCTACCTCACCTACTACGTGTATATACTGAGGAGAATCTACCTCACCTATATGTATATATACTGAGAAGAATCTACCTCACCTACTACGTGTATATACTGATGAGAAACTACCTCACCTCTGTGTGTATATACTGAGGAGAATCTACCTCACCCCTATGTGCATATACTAAGGAGAATCTACCTCATCTCTATGTGTATATACTGAGGAGAATCTACCTCACCTCTGTGTGTATATACTGAGGAGAATCTACCTCACCTCTGTGTGTATATACTGAGGAGAATCTACCTCACCTATGTGTATATACTGAGGAGAATCTACCTCACCTCTATGTATATATACTGAGAAGATTCTACCTCACCTACTATGTGTATATACTGAGGAGAATCTACCTCACCTCTACGTATATATACTGAGAAGAATCTACCTCACCTACTATGTGTATACACTGAGGAGAATCTACCTCACCCATAAGTGCATATACTGAGGAGAATCTACCTCACCTCTATGTTTATATACTGAGGAGAATCTACCTCACCTCTGTGTGTATATACTGAGGAGAATCTACCTCACCTCTATGTGTATATACTGAGGAGAATCTACCTCCCCTCTGTGTATATACTGAGGAGAATCTACCTCCCCTCTATGTGTATATACTGAGGAGAATCTACCTCACCTCTATGTGTATATACTGAGGAGAATCTACCTCACCTCTGTGTGTATATACTGAGGAAACTCTACCTCACCTCTATCTGTATATACTGAGGAAACTCTACCTCACCTCTGTGTGTATATACTGAGGAGAATCTACCTCCCCTCTATGTGTATATACTGAGGAGAATCTACCTCCCCTCTATGTGTATATACTGAGGAGAATCTACCTCCCCTCTATGTGTATATACTGAGGAGAATCTACCTCCCCTCTATGTGTATATACTGAGGAGAATCTACCTCATCTCTATGTGTATATACTGAGGAGAATCTACCTCACCTCTATGTGTATATACTGAGGAGAATCTACCTCACCTCTATGTGTATATACTGAGGAGAATCTAACTCACCTCTGTGTATATACTGAGGAGAATCTACCTCCCCTCTATGTATATATACTGAGGAGAATCTACCTCCCCTCTATGTGTATATACTGAGGAGAATCTACCTCCCCTCTATGTGTATATACTGAGGAGAATCTACCTCCCCTCTATGTGTATATACTGAGGAGAATCTACCTCATCTCTATGTGTATATACTGAGGAGAATCTACCTCACCTCTATGTGTATATACTGAGGAGAATCTACCTCACCTCTATGTGTATATACTGAGGAGAATCTAACTCACCTCTGTGTATATACTGAGGAGAATCTACCTCCCCTCTATGTATATATACTGAGGAGAATCTACCTCACCTCTATGTGTATATACTGAGGAGAATCTACCTCACCTCTATGTGTATATACTGAGGAGAATCTACCTCAACTCTATGTGTATATACTGAGGAGACTCTACCTCACCTCTGTGTGTATATACTGAGGAGAATCTACCTCACCTCTATGTGTATATACTGAGGAGACTCTACCTCACCTCTGTGTGTATATACTGAGTAGAATCTACCTCACCTCTATGTGTATATACTGAGGAGAATCTACCTCCCCTCTATGTGTATATACTGAGGAGAATCTACCTCCCCTCTGTGTGTATATACTGAGGAGAATCTACCTCACCTCTATGTGTATATACTGAGGAGAATCTACCTCACCTCTGTGTGTATATACTGAGGAGAATCTACCTCACCTCTATGTGTATATACTGAGGAGAATCTACCTCCCCTCTGTGTATATACTGAGGAGAATCTACCTCCCCTCTATGTGTATATACTGAGGAGAATCTACCTCACCTCTATGTGTATATACTGAGGAGAATCTACCTCACCCCTATGTGTATATACTGAGGAGAATCTACCTCACCTCTATATGTATATACTGAGGAGAATCTACCTCACCTCTATGTGTATATACTGAGGGGAATCTACCTCATCTCTATGTGTATATACTGAGCAGAATCTACCTCACCTCTGTGTGTATATACTGAGGAGACTCTACCTCACCTATGTGTGTATATACTGAGGAGAATCTACCTCACCTCTATGTGTATATACTGAGGAGAATCTACCTCCCCTCTATGTGTATATACTGAGGAGAATCTACCTCCCCTCTGTGTGTATATACTGAGGAGAATCTACCTCACCTCTATGTGTATATACTGAGGAGAATCTACCTCACCCCTATGTGTATATACTGAGGAGAATCTACCTCACCTCTATATGTATATACTGAGGAGAATCTACCTCACCTCTATGTGTATATACTGAGGGGAATCTACCTCATCTCTATGTGTATATACTGAGGAGAATCTACCTCACCTCTGTGTATATACTGAGGAGAATCTACCCCACCTCTATGTGTATATACTGAGGAGAATCTACCTCCCCTCTGTGTATATACTGAGGAGAATCTACCTCACCTCTATGTGTATATACTGAGGAGAATCTACCTCACCTCTATGTGTATATACTGAGGAGAATCTACCTCCCCTCTATGTGTATATACTGAGGAGAATCTACCTCCCCTCTATGTGTATATACTGAGGAGAATCTACCTCACCTCTATGTGTGTATACTGAGGAGAATCTACCTCACCTCTATGTGTATATACTGAGGAGAATCTACCTCACCTCTATGTGTATATACTGAGGAGAATCTACCTCATCTCTATGTGTATATACTGAGGAGAATCTACCTCCCCTCTATGTGTATATACTGAGGAGAATCTATCTCACCTCTATGTGTATATACTGAGGAGAATCTACCTCACCTCTATGTGTATATACTGAGGAGAATCTACCTCACCTCTATGTGTATATACTGAGGAGAATCTACCTCACCTCTGTGTATATACTGAGGAGAATCTACCTTACATCTATGTGTATATACTGAGGAGAATCTATCTCACCTCTGTGTATATACTGAGGAGAATCTACCTCACCTCTATGTGTGTATACTGAGGAGAATCTACCTCACCTCTATGTGTATATACTGAGGAGAATCTACCTCCCCTCTATGTGTATATACTGAGGAGAATCTACCTCACCTCTATGTGTATATACTGAGGAGAATCTACCTCACCTCTATGTGTATATACTGAGGAGAATCTACCTCACCTCTATGTGTATATACTGAGGAGAATCTACCTCACCTCTATGTGTATATACTGAGGAGAATCTACCTCACCTCTGTGTATATACTGAGGAGAATCTACCTTACCTCTATGTGTATATACTGAGGAGAATCTATCTCACCTCTGTGTATATACTGAGGAGAATCTACCTCACCTCTATGTGTGTATACTGAGGAGAATCTACCTCACCTCTATGTGTATATACTGAGGAGAATCTACCTCCCCTCTATGTGTATATACTGAGGAGAATCTACCTCACCTCTATGTGTATATACTGAGGAGAATCTACCTCACCTCTATGTGTATATACTGAGGAGAATCTACCTCACCTCTATGTGTATATACTGAGGAGAATCTACCTCACCTCTGTGTATATACTGAGGAGAATCTACCTCACCTCTATGTGTGTATACTGAGGAGAATCTACCTCACCTCTATGTGTATATACTGAGGAGAATCTACCTTACCTCTATGTGTATATACTGAGGAGAATCTACCTCACCTCTATGTGTATATACTGAGGAGAATCTACCTCACCTCTATGTGTATATACTGTGGAGAATCTACCTCACCTCTATGTGTATATACTGAGGAGAATCTACCTCACCTCTATGTTTATATACTGAGGAGAATCTACCTCACCTCTGTGTGTATATACTGAGGAGAATCTACCTCACCTCTATGTTTATATACTGAGGAGAATCTACCTCACCTCTGTGTGTATATACTGAGAAGAATCTACCTCACCTCTATATGCATATACTGAGGAGAATCTACCTCACCCCTATGTGTATATACTGAGGAGAATCTACCTCACCTCTGTGTGTATATACTGAGGAGAATCCACCTCACCTCTAGGTGTATAAACTGAGTAGAATCTACCTCACCTCTGTGTATATATACTGAGAAGAATCTACCTCACCTACTACGTGTATATACTGAGGAGAATCTACCTCACCTCTGTGTGTATATACTGAGGAGAATCTACCTCACCTCTGTGTGTATATACTGAGGAGAATCTACCTCACCTATGTGTATATACTGAGGAGAATCTACCTCACCTCTATGTATATATACTGAGAAGATTCTACCTCACCTACTATGTGTATATACTGAGGAGAATCTACCTCACCTACTACGTGTATATACTGAGGAGAATCTACCTCACCTATATGTATATATACTGAGAAGAATCTACCTCACCTACTACGTGTATATACTGATGAGAAACTACCTCACCTCTGTGTGTATATACTGAGGAGAATCTACCTCACCCCTATGTGCATATACTAAGGAGAATCTACCTCATCTCTATGTGTATATACTGAGGAGAATCTACCTCACCTCTGTGTGTATATACTGAGGAGAATCTACCTCACCTCTGTGTGTATATACTGAGGAGAATCTACCTCACCTATGTGTATATACTGAGGAGAATCTACCTCACCTCTATGTATATATACTGAGAAGATTCTACCTCACCTACTATGTGTATATACTGAGGAGAATCTACCTCACCTCTACGTATATATACTGAGAAGAATCTACCTCACCTACTATGTGTATACACTGAGGAGAATCTACCTCACCCATAAGTGCATATACTGAGGAGAATCTACCTCACCTCTATGTGTATATGCTGAGGAGAATCTACCTCACCCCTATGTGCATATACTAAGGAGAATCTACCTCATCTCTATGTGTATATACTGAGGAGAATCTACCTCACCTCTGTGTGTATATACTGAGGAGAATCTACCTCACCTCTGTGTGTATATACTGAGGAGAATCTACCTCACCTCTGTGTGTATAAACTGAGGAGAATCTACCTCACCTCTATGTGTATATACTGAGGAGAATCTAACTAACCTCTATGTGTATATACTGCTGAGAATCTACCTCCCCTCTATGTGTATATACTGAGGAGAATCTACCTCCCCTCTATGTGTATATACTGAGGAGAATCTACCTCACCTCTGTGTATATACTGAGGAGAATCTACCTCACCTCTATGTGTATATACTGAGGAGAATCTACCTCACCTCTATGTGTATATACTGAGGAGAATCTACCTCACCTCTATGTGTATATACTGAGGAGAATCTACCTCACATCTATGTGTATATACTGAGGAGAATCTACTTCACCTCTGTGTATATACTGAGGAGAATCTACCTCACCTCTGTGTATATACTGAGGAGAATCTACCTCACCTCTATGTGTATATACTGAGGAGAATCTACCTCCCCTCTATGTGTATATACTGAGGAGAATCTACCTCCCCTCTATGTGTATATACTGAGGAGAATCTACCTCCCCTCTATGTGTATATACTGAGGAGAATCTACCTCACCTCTATGTGTATATACTGAGGAGAATCTACTTTACCTCTGTGTATATACTGAGGAAAATCTACCTCACCTCTGTGTATATACTGAGGAGAATCAGCCTCACCTCTGTGTATATACTGAGGAGAATCTACCTCACCTCTGTGTGTATATACTGAGGAGAATCTACCTCACCTCTATGTGTATATACTGAGGAGAATCTACCTCACCTCTATGTGTATATACTGAGGAGAATCTACCTCACCTCTATGTGTATATACTGAGGAGACTCTACCTCACCTCTGTGTGTATATACTGAGGAGAATCTACCTCACCTCTATGTGTATATACTGAGGAGACTCTACCTCACCTCTGTGTGTATATACTGAGGAGAATCTACCTCACCTCTATGTGTATATACTGAGGAGAATCTACCTCCCCTCTATGTGTATATACTGAGGAGAATCTACCTCCCCTCTGTGTGTATATACTGAGGAGAATCTACCTCACCTCTATGTGTATATACTGAGGAGAATCTACCTCACCTCTGTGTGTATATACTGAGGAGAATCTACCTCACCTCTATGTGTATATACTGAGGAGAATCTACCTCCCCTCTGTGTATATACTGAGGAGAATCTACCTCCCCTCTATGTGTATATACTGAGGAGAATCTACCTCACCTCTATGTGTATATACTGAGGAGAATCTACCTCACCTCTGTGTGTATATACTGAGGAAACTCTACCTCACCTCTATCTGTATATACTGAGGAAACTCTACCTCACCTCTGTGTGTATATACTGAGGAGAATCTACCTCCCCTCTATGTGTATATACTGAGGAGAATCTACCTCCCCTCTATGTGTATATACTGAGGAGAATCTACCTCCCCTCTATGTGTATATACTGAGGAGAATCTACCTCCCCTCTATGTGTATATACTGAGGAGAATCTACCTCATCTCTATGTGTATATACTGAGGAGAATCTACCTCACCTCTATGTGTATATACTGAGGAGAATCTACCTCACCTCTATGTGTATATACTGAGGAGAATCTAACTCACCTCTGTGTATATACTGAGGAGAATCTACCTCCCCTCTATGTATATATACTGAGGAGAATCTACCTCCCCTCTATGTGTATATACTGAGGAGAATCTACCTCCCCTCTATGTGTATATACTGAGGAGAATCTACCTCCCCTCTATGTGTATATACTGAGGAGAATCTACCTCATCTCTATGTGTATATACTGAGGAGAATCTACCTCACCTCTATGTGTATATACTGAGGAGAATCTACCTCACCTCTATGTGTATATACTGAGGAGAATCTAACTCACCTCTGTGTATATACTGAGGAGAATCTACCTCCCCTCTATGTATATATACTGAGGAGAATCTACCTCACCTCTATGTGTATATACTGAGGAGAATCTACCTCACCTCTATGTGTATATACTGAGGAGAATCTACCTCAACTCTATGTGTATATACTGAGGAGACTCTACCTCACCTCTGTGTGTATATACTGAGGAGAATCTACCTCACCTCTATGTGTATATACTGAGGAGACTCTACCTCACCTCTGTGTGTATATACTGAGGAGAATCTACCTCACCTCTATGTGTATATACTGAGGAGAATCTACCTCCCCTCTATGTGTATATACTGAGGAGAATCTACCTCCCCTCTGTGTGTATATACTGAGGAGAATCTACCTCACCTCTATGTGTATATACTGAGGAGAATCTACCTCACCTCTGTGTGTATATACTGAGGAGAATCTACCTCACCTCTATGTGTATATACTGAGGAGAATCTACCTCCCCTCTGTGTATATACTGAGGAGAATCTACCTCCCCTCTATGTGTATATACTGAGGAGAATCTACCTCACCTCTATGTGTATATACTGAGGAGAATCTACCTCACCCCTATGTGTATATACTGAGGAGAATCTACCTCACCTCTATATGTATATACTGAGGAGAATCTACCTCACCTCTATGTGTATATACTGAGGGGAATCTACCTCATCTCTATGTGTATATACTGAGCAGAATCTACCTCACCTCTGTGTGTATATACTGAGGAGACTCTACCTCACCTATGTGTGTATATACTGAGGAGAATCTACCTCACCTCTATGTGTATATACTGAGGAGAATCTACCTCCCCTCTATGTGTATATACTGAGGAGAATCTACCTCCCCTCTGTGTGTATATACTGAGGAGAATCTACCTCACCTCTATGTGTATATACTGAGGAGAATCTACCTCACCCCTATGTGTATATACTGAGGAGAATCTACCTCACCTCTATATGTATATACTGAGGAGAATCTACCTCACCTCTATGTGTATATACTGAGGGGAATCTACCTCATCTCTATGTGTATATACTGAGGAGAATCTACCTCACCTCTGTGTATATACTGAGGAGAATCTACCCCACCTCTATGTGTATATACTGAGGAGAATCTACCTCCCCTCTGTGTATATACTGAGGAGAATCTACCTCACCTCTATGTGTATATACTGAGGAGAATCTACCTCACCTCTATGTGTATATACTGAGGAGAATCTACCTCCCCTCTATGTGTATATACTGAGGAGAATCTACCTCCCCTCTATGTGTATATACTGAGGAGAATCTACCTCACCTCTATGTGTGTATACTGAGGAGAATCTACCTCACCTCTATGTGTATATACTGAGGAGAATCTACCTCACCTCTATGTGTATATACTGAGGAGAATCTACCTCATCTCTATGTGTATATACTGAGGAGAATCTACCTCCCCTCTATGTGTATATACTGAGGAGAATCTATCTCACCTCTATGTGTATATACTGAGGAGAATCTACCTCACCTCTATGTGTATATACTGAGGAGAATCTACCTCACCTCTATGTGTATATACGGAGGAGAATCTACCTCACCTCTGTGTATATACTGAGGAGAATCTACCTTACCTCTATGTGTATATACTGAGGAGAATCTATCTCACCTCTGTGTATATACTGAGGAGAATCTACCTCACCTCTATGTGTGTATACTGAGGAGAATCTACCTCACCTCTATGTGTATATACTGAGGAGAATCTACCTCCCCTCTATGTGTATATACTGAGGAGAATCTACCTCACCTCTATGTGTATATACTGAGGAGAATCTACCTCACCTCTATGTGTATATACTGAGGAGAATCTACCTCACCTCTATGTGTATATACTGAGGACAATCTACCTCACCTCTATGTGTATATACTGAGGAGAATCTACCTCACCTCTGTGTATATACTGAGGAGAATCTACCTCACCTCTATGTGTGTATACTGAGGAGAATCTACCTCACCTCTATGTGTATATACTGAGGAGAATCTACCTTACCTCTATGTGTATATACTGAGGAGAATCTACCTCACCTCTATGTGTATATACTGAGGAGAATCTACCTCACCTCTATGTGTATATACTGTGGAGAATCTACCTCACCTCTATGTGTATATACTGAGGAGAATCTACCTCACCTCTATGTTTATATACTGAGGAGAATCTACCTCACCTCTGTGTGTATATACTGAGGAGAATCTACCTCACCTCTATGTTTATATACTGAGGAGAATCTACCTCAGCTCTGTGTGTATATACTGAGAAGAATCTACCTCACCTCTATATGCATATACTGAGGAGAATCTACCTCACCCCTATGTGTATATACTGAGGAGAATCTACCTCACCTCTGTGTGTATATACTGAGGAGAATCCACCTCACCTCTAGGTGTATAAACTGAGTAGAATCTACCTCACCTCTGTGTATATATACTGAGAAGAATCTACCTCACCCCTATGTGTATATACTGAGGAGAATCTACCTCACCTCTGTGTGTATATACAGAGGAGAATCTACCTCACCTCTGTGTGTGTATACTGAGGAGAATCTACCTCACCTATGTGTATATACTGAGGAGAATCTACCTCACCTCTATGTATATATACTGAGAAGATTCTACCTCACCTACTATGTGTATATACTGAGGAGAATCTACCTCACCTACTACGTGTATATACTGAGGAGAATCTACCTCACCTCTATGTATATATACTGAGAAGAATCTACCTCACCTACTACGTGTATATACTGATGAGAAACTACCTCACCTCTGTGTGTATATACTGAGGAGAATCTACCTCACCCCTATGTGCATATACTAAGGAGAATCTACCTCATCTCTATGTGTATATACTGAGGAGAATCTACCTCACCTCTGTGTGTATATACTGAGGAGAATCTACCTCACCTCTGTGTGTATATACTGAGGAGAATCTACCTCACCTATGTGTATATACTGAGGAGAATCTACCTCACCTCTATGTATATATACTGAGAAGATTCTACCTCACCTACTATGTGTATATACTGAGGAGAATCTACCTCACCTCTACGTATATATACTGAGAAGAATCTACCTCACCTACTATGTGTATACACTGAGGAGAATCTACCTCACCCATAAGTGCATATACTGAGGAGAATCTACCTCACCTCTATGTGTATATGCTGAGGAGAATCTACCTCACCCCTATGTGCATATACTAAGGAGAATCTACCTCATCTCTATGTGTATATACTGAGGAGAATCTACCTCACCTCTGTGTGTATATACTGAGGAGAATCTACCTCACCTCTGTGTGTATATACTGAGGAGAATCTACCTCACCTCTGTGTGTATAAACTGAGGAGAATCTACCTCACCTCTATGTGTATATACTGAGGAGAATCTAACTCACCTCTATGTGTATATACTGCTGAGAATCTACCTCCCCTCTATGTGTATATACTGAGGAGAATCTACCTCCCCTCTATGTGTATATACTGAGGAGAATCTACCTCACCTCTGTGTATATACTGAGGAGAATCTACCTCACCTCTATGTGTATATACTGAGGAGAATCTACCTCACCTCTATGTGTATATACTGAGGAGAATCTACCTCACCTCTATGTGTATATACTGAGGAGAATCTACCTCACATCTATGTGTATATACTGAGGAGAATCTACTTCACCTCTGTGTATATACTGAGGAGAA
This sequence comes from Eleutherodactylus coqui, assembly GCA_035609135.1. NCBI lineage: Eukaryota > Metazoa > Chordata > Amphibia > Anura > Eleutherodactylidae > Eleutherodactylus > Eleutherodactylus coqui. Next base: position 525,916,613 of record CM069405.1, on the reverse strand, counting down.
TCTACCTCACCTCTGTGTATATACTGAGGAGAATCTACCTCACCTCTATGTGTATATACTGAGGAGAATCTACCTCCCCTCTATGTGTATATACTGAGGAGAATCTACCTCCCCTCTATGTGTATATACTGAGGAGAATCTACCTCCCCTCTATGTGTATATACTGAGGAGAATCTACCTCACCTCTATGTGTATATACTGAGGAGAATCTACTTTACCTCTGTGTATATACTGAGGAAAATCTACCTCACCTCTGTGTATATACTGAGGAGAATCAGCCTCACCTCTGTGTATATACTGAGGAGAATCTACCTCACCTCTGTGTGTATATACTGAGGAGAATCTACCTCACCTCTATGTGTATATACTGAGGAGAATCTACCTCACCTCTGTGTATATACTGAGGAGAATCTACCTCACCTCTATGTGTATATACAGAGGAGAATCTACCTTACCTCTATGTGTATATACTGAGGAGAATATACCTTCCCTCTATGTGTATATACTGAGGAGAATCTACCTCACCTCTATGTGTATATACTGAGGAGAATCTACCTCACCTCTATATGTATATACTGAGGAGAATCTACCTTACCTCTATGTGTATATACTGAGGAGAATATACCTTCCCTCTATGTGTATATACTGAGGAGAATCTACCTCACCTCTATGTGTATATACTGAGGAGAATCTACCTCACCTCTATGTGTATATACTGAGGAGAAACTACCTCCCCTCTATGTGTATATACTGAGGAGAAACTACCTCACCTCTATGTGTATATACTGAGGAGAATCTCCCTCACATCTGTGTGTATATACTGAGGAGAATCTACCTCGCCTTTATGTATATATACTGAGGAGAATCTACGTCGGCTCCATGTGTATGTACTGAGGAGAACCTACCTCACGTCTTTGTGTATATACTAAGGAGAATCTGCCTTGCCTTTATGTGTATATACTGAGGAGAATCTACCTCACCTTTATGTGTATATACTGAGAAGAATCTGCCTTGCCTTTATGTATATATACTGAGGAGAATCTACGTCGGCTCCATGTGTATGTACTGAGGAGAACCTACCTCAAGTCTTTGTGTATATACTGAGGAGAACCTACCTCAAGTCTTTGTGTATATACTGAGGAGAATCTACCTCCCCTCTATGTGTATATACTGAGGAGAATCTACCTCACCTTTATGTGTATATACTGAGGAGAATCTACCTCGCCTTTATGTGTATATACTGAGGAGAATCTACCTCACCTCTGTGTGTATATACTGAGGAGAATCTACCTCCCCTCTATGTGTATATACTGAGGAGAATCTACCCCACCTCTATGTGTATATACTGAGGAGAATCTACCTCACCTCTATGTGTATATACCGAGGAGAATCTACCTCACCTCTATGTGTATATACTGAGGAGAATCTACCTCACCTCTATGTGTATATACTGAGGAGAATCTATCTAACCTCTATGTGTATATACTGAGGAGAATCTACTTCGCCTTTATGTATATATACTGAGGAGAATCTACGTCGTCTCCCTGTGTATATACTGAGGAGAATCTACCTCACCTCTATGTGTATATACTGAGGAGAACCCACCTCACGTCTTTGTGTATATACTGAGGAGAATCTACCTGACCTCTATGTGTATATACTGAAGAGAATCTACCTCCCCTCTATGTGTATATACTGAGAAGAACCTACCTCACGTCTTTGTGTATATACTGAGGAGAATCTAACTCGCCTTTATGTGTATGTACTGAGGAGAATCTACCCCCCCTCTATGTATATATACTGAGGAGAATCTACCTCATCTCTCTGTGTATATACTGAGGAGAATCTACCTCACCTCTGTGTGTATATACTGAGGAGAATGTACCTCACCTCTATGTGTATATACTGAGGAGAATCTACCTCACTTCTATGTGTATATACTGAGGAGAATCTACCATGGCTTTATGTGTATATACTGAGGAGAATATACCTCGCCTCTATGTGTATATACTGAGGAGAACTTACCTCACGTCTTTGTGTATATACTGAGGAGAAACTTCCTTACCTCTATGTGTATATACTGAGGAGAATCTACCTCACCTCCATGTGTATATACTGAGGAGAATCTACCTCACCTCTATGTGTATATACTGAGAAGAATCTACCTCACCTCTATGCGTATATACTGAGGAGAATCTACCTTACCTCTATGTGTATATAATGAGGAGAATCTTCCTCACCTCTATGTGTATATACTGAGGAGAATCTACCTCCCCTCTATGTGTATATAATGAGGAGAATCTTCCTCACCTCTGTGTGTATATACTGAGGAGAATCTACCTTGCCTTTATGTATATATACTGAGGAGACTCTACGTCGGCTCCATGTGTATGTACTGAGGAGTACCTACCTCACCTCCATGTGTATATACTGAGGAGAATCTACCTCCCCTCTATGTGTATATACTGAGGAGAATCTACCTCACCTCTATGTGTATATATGCTGAGGAGAATCTACCTCACCTCTATGTGTATATACTGAGGAGAATCTACCTCACCTCTATGTGTATATACTGAGGAGAATCTACCTCCCCTCTATGTGTATATACTGAGGAGAATCTACCTCACCTCTATGTGTATATACTGAGGAGAATCTACCTCACCTCTATGTGTATATACTGAGGAGAATCTACCTCACCTCTATGTGTATATACTGAGGACAATCTATCTCACCTCTATGTGTATATACTGAGGAGAATCTACCTCACCTCTATGTGTATATACTGAGGAGAATCTACCTCACCTCTGTGTATATACTGAGGAGAATCTACCTCACCTCTATGTGTATATACTGAGGAGAATCTACCTCACCTCTGTGTATATACTGAGGAGAATCTACCTCACCTCTATGTGTGTATACTGAGGAGAATCTACCTCACCTCTATGTGTGTATACTGAGGAGAATCTACCTCACCTCTATGTGTATATACTGAGGAGAATCTACCTCACCTCTGTGTATATACTGAGGAGAATCTACCTCATCTCTATGTGTATATACAGAGGAGAATCTACCTTACCTCTATGTGTATATACTGAGGAGAATATACCTTCCCTCTATGTGTATATACTGAGGAGAATCTACCTCACCTCTATGTGTATATACTGAGGAGAATCTACCTCACCTCTATATGTATATACTGAGGAGAATCTACCTTACCTCTATGTGTATATACTGAGGAGAATATACCTTCCCTCTATGTGTATATACTGAGGAGAATCTACCTCACCTCTATGTGTATATACTGAGGAGAATCTACCTCACCTCTATGTGTATATACTGAGGAGAATCTACCTCGCCTCTATGTGTATATACTGAGAAGAATCTGCCTTGCCTTTATGTGTATATACTGAGGAGAATCTACCTCACCTTCATGTGTATATACTGAGGAGAATATACCTTCCCTCTATGTGTATATACTGAGGAGAATCTACCTCACCTCTATGTGTATATACTGAGGAGAATCTACCTCACCTCTATGTGTATATACTGAGGAGAAACTACCTCCCCTCTATGTGTATATACTGAGGAGAAACTACCTCACCTCTATGTGTATATACTGAGGAGAATCTCCCTCACATCTGTGTGTATATACTGAGGAGAATCTACCTCGCCTTTATGTATATATACTGAGGAGAATCTACGTCGGCTCCATGTGTATGTACTGAGGAGAACCTACCTCACGTCTTTGTGTATATACTAAGGAGAATCTGCCTTGCCTTTATGTGTATATACTGAGGAGAATCTACCTCACCTTCATGTGTATATACTGAGAAGAATCTGCCTTGCCTTTATGTATATATACTGAGGAGAATCTACGTCGGCTCCATGTGTATGTACTGAGGAGAACCTACCTCAAGTCTTTGTGTATATACTGAGGAGAACCTACCTCAAGTCTTTGTGTATATACTGAGGAGAATCTACCTCCCCTCTATGTGTATATACTGAGGAGAATCTACCTCACCTTTATGTGTATATACTGAGGAGAATCTACCTCGCCTTTATGTGTATATACTGAGGAGAATCTACCTCACCTCTGTGTGTATATACTGAGGAGAATCTACCTCCCCTCTATGTGTATATACTGAGGAGAATCTACCCCACCTCTATGTGTATATACTGAGGAGAATCTACCTCACCTCTATGTGTATATACCGAGGAGAATCTACCTCACCTCTATGTGTATATACTGAGGAGAATCTACCTCACCTCTATGTGTATATACTGAGGAGAATCTACCTCACCTCTATGTGTATATACTGAGGAGAATCTACTTCGCCTTTATGTATATATACTGAGGAGAATCTACGTCGGCTCCCTGTGTATATACTGAGGAGAATCTACCTCACCTCTATGTGTATATACTGAGGAGAACCCACCTCACGTCTTTGTGTATATACTGAGGAGAATCTACCTGACCTCTATGTGTATATACTGAAGAGAATCTACCTCCCCTCTATGTGTATATACTGAGAAGAACCTACCTCACGTCTTTGTGTATATACTGAGGAGAATCTAACTCGCCTTTATGTGTATGTACTGAGGAGAATCTACCCCCCCTCTATGTATATATACTGAGGAGAATCTACCTCATCTCTCTGTGTATATACTGAGGAGAATCTACCTCACCTCTGTGTGTATATACTGAGGAGAATGTACCTCACCTCTATGTGTATATACTGAGGAGAATCTACCTCACTTCTATGTGTATATACTGAGGAGAATCTACCTTGGCTTTATGTGTATATACTGAGGAGAATCTACCTCGCCTCTATGTGTATATACTGAGGAGAACTTACCTCACGTCTTTGTGTATATACTGAGGAGAATCTTCCTTACCTCTATGTGTATATACTGAGGAGAATCTACCTCACCTCCATGTGTATATACTGAGGAGAATCTACCTCACCTCTATGTGTATATACTGAGAAGAATCTACCTCACCTCTATGCGTATATACTGAGGAGAATCTACCTTACCTCTATGTGTATATAATGAGGAGAATCTTCCTCACCTCTATGTGTATATACTGAGGAGAATCTACCTCCCCTCTATGTGTATATAATGAGGAGAATCTTCCTCACCTCTGTGTGTATATACTGAGGAGAATCTACCTTGCCTTTATGTATATATACTGAGGAGACTCTACGTCCGCTCCATGTGTATGTACTGAGGAGAACCTACCTCACCTCCATGTGTATATACTGAGGAGAATCTACCTCGCCTTTATGTATATATGCTGAGGAGAATCTACGTCGGCTCCATGTATATATGCTGAGGAGAATCTACCTCACCTCTATGTGTATATACTGAGGAGAATCTACCTCACCTCTGTGTGTATATACTGAGGAGAATCTACCTCGCCTTTATGTGTATATACTGAGGAGAATCTACCTCGCCTTTATGTGTATATACTGAGGAGAATCTACCTCCCCTCTATTTGTATATACTGCGAATCTACCTCACCTCTATATGTATATACTGAGGAGAATCTACCTCCCCTCCATGTGTATATACTGAGGAGAATCTACCTCGCCTTTATGTGTATATACTGAGGAGAATCTACCTCGCCTTTATGTGTATATACTGAGGAGAATCTACCTCGCCTTTATGTGTATATACTGAGGAGAATCTACCTCACCTCTATGTGTATATACTAAGGAGAATCTGCCTCGCCTCTATGTGTATATACTGAGAAGAATCTACCTCCCCTCTATGTGTATATACTGAGGAGAATATGCCTCGCCTCTATGTGTATATACTGAGGAGAATCTACCTCACCTCTATGTGTAGATACTGAGGAGAATCTACCTCACCTCTATGTGTATATACTGAGGAGAATCTACCTCACCTCTATATGTATATACTGAGGACAATCTATGTCACCTTTATGTCTATATATTGAGGAGAATCTACCTCACCTCTATGTATATATACTGAGGAGAATCTACCTCACCTCTATGTATATATACTGAGGAGAATCTACCTCACCTCTATGTGTATATACTGAGGAGAATCTAACTCTCCTCTATGTGTATATACTGAGGAGAATCTACCTCACCTCTATGTGTATATACTGAGGAGAATCTACGTTACCTCTATGTGTATATACTGAGGAGAATCTACCTAACCCTAACCCCAACCCTAAACCTAATCCCAACCCTAACCCTAAACCAAACCCCAACCCTAAACCTAACCCTAAAGCTAACCTCAACCCTAATCCTAAACCTAACCCCAACCTAAACCCTAAACAGAACCCCAACCCTAAACCTAACCCTAACCCTAAACCTAACCCTAAAGCTAACCTCAACCCTAATCCTAAACCTAACCCCAACCTAAACCCTAAACAGAACCCCAACCCTAATCCCAACCCTAACCCTAAACCAAACCCCAACCCTAACCCTAAACCGAACCCCAACCCTAACCCTAAAGCTAACCTCAACCCTAATCCTAAACCTAACCCCAACCCTAACCCTAAACAAAACCCCAACCCTAAACCTAACCTCAACCCTAAACCTAACCCTAACCCTAAACCTAAGCCTAAACCCAACCCTAAACCTAACCGTAAACCCAACCCTAACCCTAAACCCAACCCTAACCCTAACCCCTAAATCCAACCCTAAACCCTAACCCCAACCCTAAACCCAACCCCAAATCCAACCCTAAACCCTAACCCCAACCCTAAACCTTAAACCCAACCCTAACCCCAACCCTAACCCTAAACCCAACCCTAAATCCAACCCTAAACCCTAAATCCAACCCTAAACCTTAAACCCAACCCTAAACCTAACCCCAACCCTAAACCCTAACCCTAAACCTAATTCTAAACCTAAACCCAACCGTAAACCTAACCCCAACCCTAAACCTAACCCCTAAACCTAAACCTAACCCTTAACCCAACCCTAAACCTAAACCCAACCCTAAACTCTAACCCCAACCCTAAATCCTAACCCTAAACCCAACCGTAACCCCGTGCTGCTTAAAGGGGTTCTGACAACAAAAAAAAAATTGTACTCCCCTTGCCTGGCCCGATCGCCAGGCATGTCCCCTCCAGCCGGCATCTTCTTTTGTGCCTTGTAAAAGCAGAGCAGGAGCGGCCAAAATGACCGCTTCCTGGTCCGCTCCGTCCGTCAGGCACTTCCGAGGTCAACGGACGGACCGCCCACAGCAAGCAGGTCACAAGCAGTGCTTGCTGTGGGTGGCCCGTCTGTCCTGACTGAACTCCGAGATCCTGCGCGTGCGCAGTGGAGACGCGGCCCGTTCTGACTCCTGTTAGAGGGCACCTCTCCACTGCGCATGCGTGTGATCCCGGAGCGGCGCGGCTCGTGGAGGAAGAAGAGGAAGACCCCGCTGCTGACAACAACAGGAGACAAGGTAAGTATAAGATTTTTATGCTTTAGCAGCCATTAAACCGTGGGTTCCCTGTGTCCATTAGGCAGACCAGGGAACAATGGCTGCTGAAGCACAAAAACATTATTCATGTCAGAGCCCCTTTAACTGCAGTGTGTAGTGCCCGGCTGCTGAAAGCAATCCGCGTGCACGCTGTGTAGTCACGTGGTGCCGAAGAGCCAATCAGGTGGCTCTAATCAGCAGCGCCGCTTAAGTGCGGCTGAATTCCCATATATGTATACCGGCGTCTCCGCTCTACCGACGTTTCTCCCGCCCCGCAACGCTCACGCAGGCGGCCGAACTCCGCCCGTCACTAGTCCTCCACTACTTCGCATAGACGCTAGATGGCAGCAGTACAGACGTCGTCACCGCACAGTAGAAGCGCGGACGTGAGGACGTGACCCGCACGCTGCGTATCAATGACCCCCCCAGTGAATGCGCAGCTGTCCCCTGGCTCTGCAGCATCCTCGCTGCATACACGGCTCTGCTGTATGTGAGCCGACAGACCTTCTGTGGTGATGAAACGCTGCGCTCCCATCTTCTCAGCCTCAAACACAGCAGCGGAGAGCGCGCCCTCCCTGACTCCTCCCCTGCACGTGATCGGTCACATGCGCGTGACGTCACGGAAGGTCCTTGTTCCCACTAGTAGGCGGGAGGACGGCGGCCGTTATAAATTCTGCTCAGTGATGGAGCGCAGCGCCGGACGGCGGGACTCGGGCAACGAGAGAGACGGCCCTCCGTCTGAGAGAGGAGATGGAGGGCAGAGACAGCCCCGCTCAGCAGAGTCCGGGAGAGACAGCGTCCCCTCACAGAGTGACCGCCAGGTGGGGGTAACAGCCAGAGAAGAGAGCGCCCCCTCAGAAAGAGACCGCCTGGTGGGGGCGACAGCCAGAGAAGAGAGCGCCGCCTCAGAAAGAGACCGCCTGGTGGGGGCGACAGCCAGAGAAGAGAGCGCCGCCTCAGAAAGAGACCGCCTGGTGGGGGCGACAGCCAGAGGAATGACCCCTCCAGAGGAGAAAGACCGCCTGGTGGGGGCGACAGCCAGAGAAGAGAGCACCCCCTCAGAAAGAGACCGCCAGGTGGGGGCGACAGTCGGAAGAGAGAGCGCCCCCTCAGAAAGAGACCGCCTGGTGGGGGCGACAGCCAGAGGAATGACCCCTCCAGAGGAGAAAGACCGCCTGGTGGGGGCGACAGCCAGAGAAGAGAGCACCCCCTCAGAAAGAGACCGCCAGGTGGGGGCGACAGTCGGAAGAGAGAGCGCCCCCTCAGAAAGAGACCGCCTGGTGGGGGCGACAGTCGGAAGAGAGAGCCCCGTGGAGGAGAGCGCCTGCATTGGCTATGAGAGGGCCTGGCTGGCCTTGTCTGGCTACGAGGACCGGCCCCGCCCCGCCTCGGGCTACGAGGACCGGCCCCGCCCCGCCTCGGGCTACGAGGACCGGCCCCGCCCCGCCTCGGGCTACGAGGACCGGCCCCGCCCCTCCTCGGGCTACGAGGACCGGCCCCGCCCCGCCTCGGGCTACGAGGACCGGCCCCGCCCCGCCTCGGGCTACGAGGACCAGCCCCACCCCACCTCGGGCTTCGAGCGCATGTCTCTGGAGCGGGCGCACACCATGAAGGACTTTGAGAAGCAGATCACGGAGCTGAAGAAGGAGAACTTCAACCTGAAGCTGCGCATCTACTTCCTGGAGGAGCAGCGGCGGGGCTGCGAGACGAGCGGCGAGGAGCTGCAGCGCCTGAACATCGAGCTGAAGGTGGAGGTGGAGAGCCTGAAGCACGACTACCGGGAGAAGCAGCGGCTGCTGCTCCGCGCCTCCGAGGCTATGGAGAGTCTGGCCGGAGAACACGAGCGGGAGGTCCAGCGGCTGCGCAGCGAGCACCGCCAACAGCTGCGGGACGCCGAGGACGCCCACCGCCGCAAGATCCAACTGCTGGAGGCAGAAGTGGCGCAGGAGAAGGCGGAGCTGCAGAAGATGTGTCTGCGGCTGGACCAGGAGCGGGTGCAGAGCTTCAGTGCGGAGGAGCGACTGCTGGCGCTGAACGAGCAGTACGCCGAGAGCGACTGGATCATACAGCGCCTCAACGAGACCGCACACTCCAAGGACGCTCTCGTAGCCCAGCTACGGAAGCAGATTGCCTCCATGATGTCATACAACGCCCAATGCGACCACAACACCCGTCACGTGTACCTGGATGGCGAAGACTTAGTGCCGCCTCCGAGTGACCGTCACGCCGCGGACGTAGTGCCGCCTCCTCCGAGTGACCGTCACGCCGCGGACGTAGTGCCGCCCCCTCAGAGTAACCGTCACGCCGCGGACGTAGTGCCGCCCCCTCCGAGTGACCGTCACGCCGCGGACGTAGTGCCGCCTCCTCCGAGTGACCGTCACGCCGCAGACGTAGTGCCGCCTCCTCCGAGTGACCGTCACGCCGCGGACATAGTGCCGCCTCCTCCGAGTGACCGGCACGCCGCGGACGTAGTGCCGCCTCCTCCGAGTGACCGGCACGCTGCAGACAGGCAGAAAGAGAACGAGTGGCAGAAGAAGATTAAAGAGATGGACAATCTGATCAGTGAGCTCCGGCAGAAGCTGGAGGCCAATAAAGCTGAAGACAAGAACACCCTGAAGAGGGATAAAGCCATTCAAGGCCTCTCGCTGGCGCTGAAGAAGAAGACAAAGGAGAACGACAAACTTGTCCAGGAGATCGACAATCTTAATACTGCTTTATCGCAAGCGAGAGAAGCCGCGCAGCAGGTGCCGCTCCCGAGGGCCAGAGACACTGCTCACCCTGACTACAAGAAGGTGATCTTCACGCTTCAGGCAGAACAAGACGTGTACAGAAGGCTGCTGAAGTACGAGAGGGAGTCCGGAGGCCTCCAGAAGGAAATGGAATCCATAGCGATGCTGCGACAATGGCTGGAGGAAAATATCCGGTCTAACCAGGAACTCCGAAAGATTATGGAAGCTCAGATCATGGCCAAATATGAGGGGGATGACAGCACCTCGTTTCTTGGCGATCAGACCTCGTACTTCAGTATTTGTCTCGATAATTTAGACCAAAATGAGTATTTTTTTTCTGGAGGCCCACAAGGAGCAGCTGTATCTGAAGGTATTGCGCACTTTGGTGAATCTGACGGACTGTCCAAACTTCATAGGGAAGATGCTGGGACCCAAACACAAGGTGAAGCTCTTACTTCAGCTGTAGGAAGTCCCGAACATCACCAGGACTGTGACTCTGACCCATCATTTAACGAGAGGAGCTCCATAGCAGAAGAGACCTGTGAAAACCATGCCAAACCTACCAGGAATAAACAAAAAACAGTCTCTTCTGCTACTGAGACAAAGGCCTTCTCTGATGGATGGATCTCTGATGCTTCTAGGTTTCCTGAGAGCATAAACTTTATGCAGTCCATCCAAAACACAGAACATATCCCATCACAGAAGCCTTCCCAAAAGACAAGTAACATCCCGAGAGAGGCTCAGAACGTTAGTCAGAAGACTAAGAAATCCAGACTTCCTGTTCTGCTAAAATCTTCCCTGAATACAAGGCAGAAGGCTGGAACTACGTCGCGTGCCAAAGAAAATGATCACCATTGTATGGAGGAGTCGCAGATACAGAAGGGCCAGGTGGATGAGCAGTTACAATGTGCCAAGATGGATTTGGTGTGTGAAGACCGACAAAACCCGTCCGAGGAGCAGATGTGCTCTACGGAGGAAGGTCAACACAAAGTGCTTGAGAACCACCAGCCCTCAGCAGAGCTGCAACCAGCAAGTAGTGAGACCAAAACACTCAAAGCTAAGGAAGAAATGTTCCGACATACAGACTTCTACAACTGCAACCAGAGAGAGCCAAGGGGAAGAGTTCCACAGAAAGAGCTACAAGCGGACAATCAAAGACTTTCTGAACTGTTAAAGCTAGCACAAAAAGAGACTGAGACGCTCAAAGAAGAATTAATAAAACATAAAATAGCAGATTTATGTGGTTCTAGCAAAAAGCAAAGAGAGTCCCCAGACTATGAGTTACAGGCAGAGAATTACCAGCTGTCTGAACAGCTCAAACAAGCCCAAATGGAGATCGAGGCACTTAAAGCCTATAAAGACTTGGTGAAACATAAGGATGCTGTACCTGATTTATTAAGCGCCAAGATGGTGCAGATGGAGTCTATAGATCAAGCTTCACAGAAGGAACTATTGGCAGAAAATCACAGGCTCTCAGAGCAAGTAGAACAAGCCCAAATAGAGGTCCAGACCCTTATGACCAGTGAAGAACTGGTGAGATATAAGACTTCTGAATATGACTCCAAACATGAACAGAGAAAGTCAGCAGAGCAAGTCTTACAGAAAAAGCTGCAGGCCGAGATTGGCTGGCTCTCCGAACAGCTCAAGCAAGCGCAAATGGAGATCGATACACTTAAAGTAAATGAAGACTTGATGAAACATAAGTACGCTGTACCTAGTCTATCTTCCTCCAGTGATCAGAGGGCATCTGAAGACCAAGCTCTACAGAAAGAGAATTACTGTCTCCCAGAAGAGCTGGAAGCACAAGTAGAGATGGAATCGCTTAAAGCAGATGGAGCATTGATGAAACCTACGGGTGTTATGCCTGGTATACCATGTGCTGACAAAGTGGGGTCTGCAGGCAAAGTTTTACAGAAAGAGTTACAGGCAGAAAACTACCGGCTCTCAGAACAGCTAAGCCAAGCAAAAATGGAGATTGAGAAGTTTCGAGCTGAAGAAAGCTCAACAGACAACAGTAACGACTCTATGAAACTTCATGGTTCAGATGCCGACGACGATCTTTCGGAACAGTCCTGTTTAGATAAGACCATTACTAACTCAGTCAATGTTGATGAGGTTGATGTTACATCAGATTTTGGCGATGAAGTCTGTAGGTCCAATGTAAATAGTCAGAATGCTGTTGCACTGCGTTGCCATCATGACAGTCACTGTACGGGGTGTGCCAACAGAGGAATTATTTCATTCCCGACTATGGATTCCAAAAGAGTCTCCACAATGCACATCTCATCCAAGTTTACTAAAGTGTCCTCCTCCAGAAGGTCGTTTGAAGACACCACTTCTCTTTCCAAGTATGATTTGTTAGTGCAGTCTCAAGCACGAGAGTTGTCACTTCAAAGACAGAAAATTAAGGAGAGTCACAACCTTAGTGTTATATGTTCAAAAAATTTCTACAACCTCTTGAAAACTTTTGATAGCCTATTCCCAGCCAGCGCCTTGGACTCTAACATCACTCTGGGATTTCAGGAGCAAATTACTCAGACAGTAGAGTGGTTAAAGGAGTTGGAGTACAAACTCAGTGATGCCCTCTACGGGGAGGAGGATGCTTACAGTGACCATTCAGTTGACAGCTTGCTGTACACCCCGTCACGCTTGGTCCCTGGACACCGAATGTGGGCAGACAAACATGGCTGCCATGTGCTTGGCCTAGTTGAAGACTACAACGCATTGCGTAAGCAAATTTTGGAAGCAAGGAATGTCTTACAAGAGACTGAGGCTTTCATCGACCATGGAGTGCAGACTGCGGTTCTCAATATGACTGAGCATTTTGAGAATATATTTTTTGAAAAGCTTTCGAGAACAAAACAATCGCTGGAGGAAGCCGGATGTTTACTAAAGCTGTTGTGGAGAGTGTCCTTACCCTTACAGATTTACAGCCCGTACAACATTAACCAAGAGGAAGAAGCAAACCTTGAGATCATCCGGCTTCGCAAGAGGGTTTTAGAGCAAGAGAAGTTGTTATCCGGCATGGTCAAGAGGGTCTACTCCGAGAACCAAGTGAAGGAGGACATTGAGAAACTCATTCTGGACCAATTGGCCATGACCCATGACATTTTAAAGAAAGCCAAAGGCAATCTAGAGGTTCAAGTGGTTGATAAACTCCACTAATCTCTTTTTACAAGCTGGTACAGTAGGTGCAAATTGGCCTTATGCTTTCCGTTCTTCTGTTCTGTCATAGGAACAGAAAAATGGAAAGCTGTATCCGTCCAATGGCGAAACCGAATGTCCCCGGCCAGACCCCATTCTCTATAATGCGGTCTTTCTGGTTTCCATTATGCCTGGTTTCCTGGACGAAGTAGTGCAGCGTGCCATGCTATTTTTGCCCAAGATTTTCGGACTGCTCTGCAGGGGAGTCTCCTAACAGAACCTCTGGTGCAGATGTGAGCAGAGCCAGACATGACTTCTGGCGACCATCTGTAAGACCAAATCTACCGCCATATTGCTTTTATCATTGCACCTTTAGCTGCTTCGGTGTGGTTTTATAATTTTATAGTCGGCGCTGGTTCCCTCAGCTGTAATATATTTTGCTTGTTAAATTCCATGTAAAGTTTTAAGTTACCAGAATCTGTATATGAAACGCGAGTGACCTTATAAGAACCGCGTGCGGTCGTGTTTATGTGTTGTTACATTTCCTGCAAATGTTCCACCCGAGCAGACATGCACAGCCTGGCACGAGGTCAGGGCCAAAATGAAAATGGGCGAGCCACTTGGGGCCGCAGACAGGTGTTTGGTGGGTCACCTGGAAGAAAAGGTTACCTGATTACTAAAGGCCCATTTACACGTAATGAGTATTGCACAAAATTAGTACAAACAAGTGAAAGTGAGCGATAATTATTACGCGTGAATGTGCGTCCGTTATCGTTTATTGCTGTCAGCCTGCAATAAAATAGTCGTTAGTTCGCTCACTTCTCATTTGAAAGACTAAACGAATGCTGTTTAAGGCCGCTTTCACGCATGCGACAAAATCACACGATTTTCTCTCAGTGCAACAATGCTACAAATGGCATGTATGTGCGGCCCGTGCTGTCCTGCGGGTTCCTTCACATTAGCGATGTTTTGTAGGCTGCTACATTGCGAGAAAAAAAAATCATGGCATGCTGAATATTACCGCGATTTGCGCTGTTTTGTAGCTCGTGTTTCCCTGTGGAGTCTTCCTTTGTGTTGCATCGGTGTGATGCAACATTTACAGTAGGAAATCCTACGGTTTACCTAAAATAACCAGTAGCTACATTAAAAAAAAATTGAAACCTCACCTAAGAGGCGCTGTCCGCTCCGCCCACTTCTCCTCCGCAGGTACCCAGCACTTGTCTTCAGTCAGCGCTTCCTGCTCAGAGGTTCAAAAACCCCGCCTCCAGGAAGCGCTGACTCTGAGTGGCTCAGTCGTGGTGCTCAAGAACCAATCAGAAAACTGCAAGCAAGTGCCGGTGAACTGCGAAGGAGAAGTGCGGCACAGCTGACAGTGTCTGTAAGGTTACTTTTTATACAGCCAGGCCTTATCTTTCAACCCCCCCCCACGCCCCCCAAAAAAGAAAAAAAATTCCCGGCACAAAATCGCAACATCGCTGTGAGAATGCAAGAATGCACAGTGATATCGCAGAGAACACAGGTGCAATAATGCTGCTTAAGGGGCCTTAACAAAACGACTGGAGGGCAGGGGTGATTGTTTGCCCTGCTAAACACAATGACTACTTGTTTACTCATTCAGCAGTAAGCAACTGCTTTTTCTTCACACTAATTAAAAACCTGCCTGCCAGAGATTCTTCGCATAAACACCCGCCCACCTGAGCAAAGGACCTATGCAGTGTTTACATCGCTAACGAGGGAAATGGCGATGATGTAACACGGTTATCTTTACGTGTAAACGCTCAGCAATTGTATGCAAAAAAATAGTTAATTTGTTAGTTCAAACGACTGGTTGTGTGTAAATGGGCCTTTACAGGGTGAGCCGATAAGCCTGTCTATTGTATAACTTAATCATTAACCCCTTGAGTGGCACACCCGGAAATTTTCCGGGACGAGCTCCACTGCTGATAGTGATATAGCCCGGAAGATTTCCAGGCTATGTATCACAATGGGAGATGCAGAGCACAATGCCACAAGCTCTGACTGCACAGTCCCACAGAGAACAAAGCAGGACTCTGAAAAAACAGAAGCTGGGAGATATTGCCGATCTGCCGACAATCTCCTGCTTCTAAAGTCCTGCTTTGTTTACAGGTTGCCATAGAGACCATTGGCTGAAGCAAGCCAATGGTCTCTGTGGCAGGGAGAGCTGGTGCTTGGCTATCAGAGGATAGCCATGCACCAGCTCTTACAGCAGAGATCAGAGAATACCTGCCATCCTGCTGTGTTAACCCTTTACATGCTGCAGTCTATATGACTGCAGCATGTAAAGGGCTGTCACCATCGGACCCCCCGAATGTGATCAGGGGGTCCTGATGGGTCTCTGTGGAAGTCCCTTAAAGGGACAAAAGTAAAAAAAAAAAATATTAAAAAAAATAACACTTGTCTCCCTTTACTTTGTAAAAAATTTAAAAATAAAATCACACATGTGGTATCCGTGCGTCGTAATGACCCAGAGGAGGAAGTTACTACTTTTTTTAACCCCTTAATGACACGGACCTTTTTTTTTCTTTTTTCCCCATTTCTTTTTTTCCTTACCCCGTTTAAAAAATCATGACTCCTTTCTCCATCGCCGTCGCTGTATGAGGGCTTGTTGTTTTTTGCGGAATGAGTTGTGTTTTTCAATGGAGCTATTTAACGTACCATATAATGTACTGAAAAACGTTTACAAAATTCTAAGTGGAGTAAAATGAAAAAAAAACGACATTTCGCCATCTTTTAGTGCGTCTTGTTTCTACGGCGCACAAACTGCAACATAAATGACCTGATAACTTTATTCTATGGGTCAGTATGATTACTGCGATACCAAACTTGGAGAGTTTTTTTTTTTTTTTTTTTTTTTTTTTGCTGTAGTACTTTTTAAATTATTTTCTGCATCTTCTGCGCAATAACTTTTTTTTATTTTTCCATCGACGTACTTGAGCGAAGGCTGATTTTTTTGCGGGATGTCCCGTAGTTTACGTTAGTACCAATCTGGAATACATACAAATTTTTGATTGCTTTTTATTGCATTTTATTTCTGGCGTTATTTTTTTCGGACTACGTTCCCGTGCGCGGTAAATAATGCACTATTTTGATAGATGGGACTTTTATGGACACGGTGATAGCAAATATGTATTTTTCTTTTAGGATTTAGATTTTTTTATTATAGATATGGCAAAAGGAGGTGATTTAAACTTTAATTACTTTTTTTTTTTTTTTTAAAGTGTGAAAAAGTCGTGAAAAAACCCCCAAAAACTCTTACAATTTGGTCTTGGCATAATCGTACCGGCCGGTAGAATTCCTTTAATATATTATTTATACTGCTCAGAGAATGCAGTGAAAAATAAAAAACAGCCAGAATTACAGGTTTTGTTAATCTTGCCCCTAGAAAAAATGGAATAAAAAGCAATCAAAATTTAACATGAGATAAATGAAGACTGGAGTTCATCCCGCAATAAACACGGCCTTCTGGAGCGCTGGCGATGGGAAAAAATAATACGGCTCTTGGAATGTGGCGGCACAAAAGCAGAGCTTTAAGAAAAAAAAATGTTTTAAATGTACAAAAATAACAAAACTGTATAAACTCGGCATCGCCAGGATCGGGTGACTCAGAATAACGTCAGCACACTATTTATTCTGCACGCTGAACGCTGTAAACATGAAACCAAAAAAAAATCAACTTTCTTTTTTTTTCCCCCAATCTTCCTACAAATTGTTTTACAAAAGTTCTGCAATACATTATATAATCCCAAAAATGATGCCATCAAAAAACAACTTGTCCCACAAAAAACAAGCCCTCATACGGCCGTGTCAGTGGGGAAATGAAGAACCTATGGCTCTTGGAACGCAACTGGAAAATTAGTTGAAATTAAATGATTAGACCATTTAAAAAACCTGCCCTGGTGGGTCTGATAGGGGGCTAAGGAACCCGCCCCGGTTGGTCTGATAGGGGGGTAAGGAACCCGCCACTCAAGGGGTTAAAGAACCTGTCCCGGTGGGTCTGATAGGGGGGTAAGGAACCCGCCACTCAAGGGGTTAAAGAACCTGCTCTGGTGGGTCTGACAGGGGGGTAAGAGGCAGTTAAACTGCTTTGCTAAGTGCTCCAACTTGTAAACCCATTTTGCAGGTTTTCTGACCTCTAGTTAAAGGGACGTATTACACTTATTTTTCCGTTTCTTTTCATCACTCATTTTACAATGTCGCCCCACAAATGTTCTCACACTCTCAAAAAAGTACTTGGTGAGAAAGCAGTCCTGCACGACTGTAAGGGGCTAAAGGACCTTCCCTGACCTCAGTCATGTGACCAGCCGTGCCGTGAGGGAGTAGATAGCGGGCGCCAGGGTCAGTTCACAGCTTCTGCTCGACGGCCCCTGCCTCAGTTTTTAGCTGGTCACATGACTGTGAGGGAAGTTCCTTTAGGCTAGTCCTGCTGGCAGCGAGCCGCTTGACCTCACAGTCGTGTCTGTGACTTTGTGGCACATACAGAGAGGGAAGGATTCTGTCAGTTGTCACAATGCAGACATCATGGAGATCGTAAAGGGAGGAAATTATAGATTTTTATTTTTTTTTTGCCTTTTAAAAAGCTTGTGAATCTCGACTTGGAGGAATCTTCCCATCTGAGACACAACAGATGCGTCTGCTAGGTGCGAGTCTCTGACCTGCATCTATCTCAAGCTATAGCGCCCCCCACTGGACTAAATGTGGTGACTGGGAGTTACGGAACCACTTCATACACAGCAGTATTTCCATTGTGGTCATGATTGGTCAAAGCCCTTTAAGACTATGCAGCGAGTCATGGTGTATGAAGACTGCAATGCTGCACTGCAAGACCTTAAAGGGGTTTCCTGGGACTTTAAGAAAAAAATAATGGGCTTAAAATGGTGTAAACTAAAATGAGTACTCGTCTAGAGCCCCGGTGGAGGCTCGTCTGCTGGTCGTTGTGCACATCACCGATCACCACTAACAGGCTTCAGCGCTAATTCTGTAATGACCTGCCCTCTGCTTCCTGGAATACCCTTATGCATGTGGTCATGACCGTGATGGGGCAGTGACGTTGCCGGCAGATGGGTCTCGTGTGATTTGTGCCCCGTCTGCAAGTCGTATTATTTTTAATGTCTAAGTGGAGTTCCAAATCCCGAATTGTGTGCGACTTTGAGGCAAATTCCTCCAGAAGGTCACGAAATGGCAACTTTCAGATAATTCTCTACTTGAGTGAGCAACTTGCTATTGTGTGACCAAAGTCTCTATATTACCCTACCTAGTGGCCCCTTCTCATCTGTGTGGGCCCCCTAAGTGCCAGCAAAGTGGTGCAGTGTGCGGTTTCATCTGCCAGCCGGACGGACCCCATTGTAGTGAATGGGGTCCGTTCAGTGCCGTTCACTTTTTTGCATGTGCCAAATCTAGCGGTCTGATATTTTCGTAATTTGCCACAGAGGACAGAGCCAAATGCTGGAAAATGAGTGACACTACAGGGTGTGGATGTCAATGGGGCCTTCCGTGGAACCGTCATTTCCAACAACTTTTGTCATGTCATAGCAACAAGTTGGAATTTTTGGTGGGCGTTTCAGCACCCGAATCCTTACCAATCGCCGAAACAATTGGTGGATGTCTCCTATCTACAGTTTCAAGATCAAGTAAGTGAACCCTCTAAATTCCCTAGATTATAACACTGTTTGCTATAGTGTGCCACAATTCTAGTCAAACACTGTCAGTAATAACAGATTCCTGTGCCGTTCATCATCCACCGTGCAGGGAAGAGTAAATGAAACCATTTTGTTACTGGCTACGCAAAGAAATACGGTAGCTGCTGTTCTTCTTTCTTTGCCAATGTCCTTCAAATCTGGTTGGGGATTTCATTTTAAGCAGTACTGGCCAATTAGAGAGCAGGAATAGTACATGGGTAGCCTAACACTACCAACTGTGAAGATTAGTGAGTCTGAAGATCGCATTGACCACATTAGATGGCTGAAAACAACCTGAGGATTGTGTTAAAGAAATTAGATTGGAAGTTCAGGTGTCACAGATGCCTTTCCCTTTAAATAAAAGCGCACATTCTGGTTACTGACAGATCTAGTCTTGGGAAAGCCGTGCCTTGATGTTAGGACCTTTCAGATGTGTTATATATGGAAAGACCCCTTTACCTGCAAAAACTATCAGTGTTTTAGCACTTTTTTATGACCATGTTAAAATCTCAATCCATTAAAATAAAAAAATTTTTAAAAAGTGTGTCAGACGAAGGCACAACGCATGCCGCTTTCTAAGTTCACTTTCTCAGTGCGCCTTTAACTGCACTGCTAATCAACTAAAGAATGCCTGACTACAAAAAGATGCTTTGGGTTTTAGATTGTTCAAGCTCAAGTCCTGACTATGACAATGCTGCGGCATGACCCGAAGAGGGCTGTACACGCAAGGCATCCAAACAAGCTGTACACAATACAGGTACCAGGAAGTTGTTCCAGAACCTCCTTCATCCACTGAGTAAATGAAAGCTAATATCCAAGAGCTGAGACAATACAGATGTGGGGCTACATCATTACGTGGAAAACATCACTCCTAATCACGGCAGGTGATAATCATCGTAGGTCCCAGAAGATCCTCAGCTTCCACATAGGCACTTGTCTTGATTGGGACACAGTAGGGATTTTTTAGGAGCAGATTCCAGCCGAGGTAGTCCCAGGGTGACTCTCACCTGCTGTGATGTGGAGAACGTCTGAACAGAACAGCAAGATTAGTGAGGGTTTCAGTCATTGATGTGGTGTACGGCTGTGTATGTATTCCTGTTTAATGTAGTTGCAAACTTGTGTTTTAATCTTAATGATGTATACACAAAAAAGGCATCCCAGAAATATTGATAAACTGAAAAGTATTTGCATGGAAAAAGGGTCCAAAATTCCTACTTAACACTGTAAAAATGCTAGTTGAGTGGAGTTAGATCTTCTACAGTATATACACATAGAGGGGAGGTAGATTCTCCTCTATATATACACATACAGGTGAGGTAGATTCTCCTCAGTATATACACATAGAGGTAAGGTAGATTCTCCTCAGGATATACACATAGAGGGGAGGTAGATTCTCCTCAGTATATACACATAGAGGAGAGGTAGATTCTCATCAGTATATACACATAGAGGTGAGGTAGATTCTCCTCTATATATACACATAGAGGTGAGGTAGATTCTCCTCTATATATACACATACAGGTGAGGTAGATTCTCCTCAGTATATACACATAGAGGTAAGGTAGATTCTCCTCAGGATATACACATAGAGGGGAGGTAGATTCTCCTCAGTATATACACATAGAGGAGAGGTAGATTCTCATCAGTATATACACATAGTGGAGAGGTAGATTCTCCTCTATATATACACATACAGGTGAGGTAGATTCTCCTCTATATATACACATACAGGTGAGGTAGATTCTCCTCAGTATATACACATAGAGGTAAGGTAGATTCTCCTCAGGATATACACATAGAGGGGAGATAGATTCTCCTCTATATATACACATACTGGTGAGGTAGATTCTCCTCTATATATACACATACAGGTGAGGTAGATTCTCCTCAGTATATACACATAGAGGTAAGGTAGATTCTCCTCAGGATATACACATAGAGGGGAGGTAGATTCTCCTCAGTATATACACATAGAGGGGAGGTAGATTCTCCTCAGTATATACACATAGAGGGGAGGTAGATTCTCCTCAGCATATACACATAGAGGTGAGGTAGATTCTCCTCAGTATATACACATAGAGGTGAGGTAGATTCTCCTCAGGATATACACATAGAGGGGAGGTAGATTCTCCTCAGTATATACACATAGAGGGGAGGTAGATTCTCCTCAGCATATACACATAGAGGTGAGGTAGATTCTCCTCAGTATATACACACAGAGGTGAGGTAGATTCTCCTCAGTATATACACTAAGAGGTGAGGTAGATTCTCCTCAGTATATACACACAGAGGTGAGGTAGATTCTCCTCAGTAAATACACATAGAGGTGAGGTAGATTCTCCTCAGTATATACACACAGAGGTGAGGTAGATTCTCCTCAGTATATACACACAGAGGTGAGGTAGATTCTCCTCAATATATACACACAGAGGTGAGGTAGATTCTCCTCAGTATATACACACAGAGGGGAGGTAGATTCTCCTCAGTATATACACACGGAGGGGAGGTAGATTCTCCTCAGTATATACACATAGAGGGGAGGTAGATTCTCCTCAGTATATACACATAGAGGGGAGGTAGATTCTCCTCAGTATATACACATAGAGGGGAGGTAGATATTCCTCAGTATATACACACAGAGGTGAGGTAGATTCTCCTCAATATATACACACAGAGGTGAGGTAGATTCTCCTCAGTATATACCTACAGAGGTGAGGTAGATTCTCCTCAGTATACACACGGAGGGGAGGTAGATTCTCCTCAGTATATACACATGGAGGGGAGGTAGATTCTCCTCAGTATATACACATGGAGGGGAGGTAGATTCTCCTCAGTATATACACATAGAGGGGAGGTAGATTCTCCTCAGTATATACACATAGAGGGGAGGTAGATTCTCCTCAGTATATACACATAGAGGGGAGGTAGATTCTCCTCAGTATATACACATAGAGGGGAGGTAGATTCTCCTCAGTATATACACATAGAGGGGAGGTAGATTCTCCTCAGTATATACACATAGAGGGGAGGTAGATATTCCTCAGTATATACACACAGAGGTGAGGTAGATTCTCCTCAATATATATACACAGAGGTGAGGTAGATTCTCCTCAGTATATACACACAGAGGGGAGGTAGATTCTCCTCAGTATATACACACGGAGGTGAGGTAGATTCTCCTCGGTATATACACACAGATGTGAGGTAGATTCTCCTCAGTATATACACACAGAGGTGAGGTAGATTCTCCTCAGTATATACACACAGAGGTGAGGTAGATTCTCCTCAGTATATACACAGAGGGGTGGTAGATTCTCCTCAGTATATACACATGGAGGGGAGGTAGATTCTGCTCAGTATGTACACCTAGATGGGAGGTAGATTCTCCTCAGTATATACACATAGAGGGGAGGTAGATTCTCCTCAGTATATACACACAGAGGGGAGGTAGATTCTTCCCAGTATATACACACAGAGGGGAGGTAGATTCTCCTCAGTATATACACAGAGAGGGGAGATAGATCCTCCTCAGTATATACACAGAGAGGGGAGATAGATCCTCCTCAGTATATACACAGAGAGGGGAGATAGATTCTCCTCAGTATATACACAGAGAGGGGAGATAGATTCTCCTCAGTATATACACAGAGAGGGGAGATAGATTCTCCTCAGTATATACACAGAGAGGGGAGGTAGATTCTCCTCAGTATATACACAGAGAGGGGAGGTAGATTCTCCTCAGTATATACACAGAGAGGGGAGGTAGATTCTCCTCAGTATATACACAGAGAGGGGAGGTAGATTCTCCTCAGTATATACACAGAGAGGGGAGGTAGATTCTCCTCAGTATATACACAGAGAGGGGAGGTAGATTCTCCTCAGTATATACACAGAGAGGGGAGATAGATTCTCCTCAGTATATACACAGAGAGGGGAGATAGATTCTCCTCAGTATATACACAGAGAGGGGAGATAGATTCTCCTCAGTATATACACAGAGAGGGGAGATAGATTCTCCTCAGTATATACACAGAGAGGGGAGATAGATTCTCCTCAGTATATACACAGAGAGGGGAGATAGATTCTCCTCAGTATATACACAGAGAGGGGAGATAGATTCTCCTCAGTATATACACAGAGAGGGGAGATAGATTCTCCTCAGTATATACACAGAGAGGGGAGATAGATTCTCCTCAGTATATACACAGAGAGGGGAGATAGATTCTCCTCAGTATATACACAGAGAGGGGAGATAGATTCTCCTCAGTATATACACAGAGAGGGGAGATAGATTCTCCTCAGTATATACACAGAGAGGGGAGATAGATTCTCCTCAGTATATACACAGAGAGGGGAGATAGATTCTCCTCAGTATATACACATAGAGGTGAGGCAGATTCTCCTTAGTATATACACAAAGAGTTGAGGTAGATTCTTCTCAGTATATACACATAGAGGTGAGGTGGATTCTCTTCAGCATATACACACAGACGTAAGGTAGATACTTTTCAGTATATACACATAAAGGTGAGGTGGATTCTCTTCAGCATATACACACAGACGTAAGGTAGATACTTTTCAGTATATACACATAAAGGTGAGGTAGATTCTCCTCAGTATATACACATAGAGGTCAAATAGATTCTACTCAGTATATACACATAGAGCGTGTGTCGATTCTCCTCAGTATATTTAGATAGAGGGGAGGTAGATTCTCCTCAGTATATATACATGGGGGGAGGTAGATTCTCCTCAGTATATAACCTTGAGGTGAGGTAGATTCTGCTAAGTTTGTACACCTAGATGGGAGGTAGATTCTCCTCAGTATATACACATAGGGGGAGGTAGATTCTCCTCAGTATATACACATAGAGGGGAGGTAGATTCTCCTCAGTATATACACATAAAGGGGAGGTATATTCTTCTCAGTATATACACACAGAGGGGAGGTAGATTCTCCTCAGTATATACACATAGAGGGGAGGTAGATTCTCAGTATATACACATAGAGGGGAGGTAGATTCTCAGTATATACACATAGAGGGAAGGTAGATTCTCAGTATATACACATAGAGGGGAGGTAGATTCTCAGTATATACACATAGAGGGGAGGTAGATTCTCAGTATATACACATAGAGGGGAGGTAGATTCTCCTCAGTATATACACATAGAGGGAAGGTAGAATCTCCTCAGTATATACACACAGAGGGGAGGTATATTCTTCTCAGTATATACACACAGAGGGGAGGTATATTCTTCTCAGTATATACACACAGAGGGGAGGTAGAATCTCCTCAGTATATACACACAGAGGGGAGGTATATTCTTCTCAGTATATACACACAGAGGGGAGGTATATTCTTCTCAGTATATACACACAGAGGGGAGGTAGAATCTCCTCAGTATATACACATAGAGGTGAGGTAGATTCTCCTCAGTATATACACAGAGGTGAGGTAGATTCTTCTCAGTATATACACAAAGAGGGGAGGTAGATTCTCCTCAGTATATACACATAGAGGGGAGGTAGATTCTCCTCAGTATATACACATAGAGGGGAGGTAGATTCTCCTCAGTATATACACACAGAGGGGAGGTATATTCTTCTCAGTATATACACACAGAGGGGAGGTATATTCTTCTCAGTATATACACACAGAGAGGAGGTAGATTCTCTTCAGTATATACACATAGAGGTGAGGTAGATTCTCCTCAGTATATACACACACAGAGGTGAGGTAGATTCTCCTCAGTATATACACACAAAGGGATGGTAGATTCTCCTCAGTATATGCACATAGTGGGGAGGTAGCTTTTCCCCAGTCTATACACATAGAGGGGAGGTAGATTCTGCTCAGTATATACACACAGAGGTGAGGTAGATTCTCCTCAGTATATACACATAGAGGGGAGGTAGATTCTTCTCAGTATATATACATTGAGGGGGGTGGGGGTAGATTCTCCTCAGTATATACACATAGAGGTAAGGTAGATTCTCCTCAGTATATACACGTAGAGGTAAGGTAGATTCTCCTCAGTATATACACATAGAGGTGAGGTAGATTCTCCTCAGTATATACACATAGACGTGAGGTAGATTCTCCTCAGTATATACACATAGAGGTGAGGTAGATACTCCTCAGTATATACACATAGTGGGGAGGTAGATTCTCCTCATTATATACACAGAGAGGTGAGGTAGATTCTCCTCATAATATACATATAGTGGGAAGGCAGATTCTCCTCAGTATATACACACAAAGGGAATGTAGATTCTCCTCAGTATATGCACATAGCGGGGAGGTAGATTCTCCTCAGTATATACACATAGTGGGGCGGTAGATTCTCCTCAGTTTATACACATAGAGGGGAGGTAGATTCTCCTCAGTATATACACATAGAGGGGAGGTAGATTCTCCTCAGTATATACACATAGTGGGGAGGTAGATTCTCCTCAGTATATGCACATAGAGGGGAGGTAGATTCTCCTCAGTATATACACATAGTGGGGAGGTAGATTCCCCTCAGTATATACACATAGAGGTGAGGTAGATTCTCCTCAGTATATGCACATAGTGGTGAGGTAGATTCTCCTCATTATATACACAGAGAAGTGAGGTATTCTCCTCAGTATATACACACAAAGGGAAGGTAGATTCTCCTCAGTATATACATATAATGGGAAGGCAGATTCTCCTCAGTATATACACACAAAGGGAAGGTAGATTCTCCTCAGTATATGCACATAGAGGGGAGGTAGATTCTCCTCAGTATATACACATAGAGGGGAGGTAGATTCTCCTCAGTATATACACACAGAGGGGAGGTAGATTCTCCTCAGTATATACACATAGAGGTGAGGTAGATTCTCCTCAGTATATACACATAGAGGAGAGGTAGATTCTCCTCATTATATACACATAGTGGGAAGGCAGATTCTCCTCAGTATATGCACATAGTGGTGAGGTAGATTCTCCTCATTATATACACAGAGAACTGAGGTATTCTCCTCATTATATACATATAGTGGGAAGGCAGATTCTCCTCAGTATATACACACAAAGGGAAGGTAGATTCTCCTCAGTATATGCACATAGAGGGGAGGTGGATTCTCCTCAGTATATACACATAGAGGTGAGGTAGATTCTCCTCAGTATATACACATAGAGGAGAGGTAGATTCTCCTCAGTATATACACATAGAGGTGAGGTAGATTCTCCTCAGTATATACACATAGGGGTGAGGTAGATTCTCCTCAGTATATGCACATAGTGGGTAGGTAGATTCTCCTCAGTATATACTCATAGAGGGGAGGTAGATTCTCCTCAGTATATACACATAGAGGGGAGGTAGATTCTCCCCTTAGTAAATACACATAGAGGGAAGGTAGATTCTCAGTATATACACATAGAGGGAAGGTAGATTCTCAGTATATACACATAGAGGGAAGGTAGATTCTCAGTATATACACATAGAGGGGAGGTAGATTCTCCTCAGTATATACACACAGAGGGGAGGTATATTCTTCTCAGTATATACACATAGAGGCGAGGTAGATTCTCCTCAGTATATACACATAGAGGCGAGGTAGATTCTCCTCAGTATATACACATAGAGGTGAGGTAGATTCTCCTCAGTATATACACACACAGAGGTGAGGTAGATTCTCCTCAGTATATACACACAAAGGGATGGTAGATTCTCCTCAGTATATACACATAGTGGGGAGGTAGATTCTCCTCATTATATACACATAGTGGAAAGACAGATTCTCCTCAGTATATGCACATAGTGGGGAGGTAGATTTTCCCCAGTCTATACACATAGAGGGGAGGTAGATTCTCCTCAGTATATACACACAGAGGTGAGGTAGATTCTCCTCAGTATATACACATAGAGGGGAGGTTAATTCTTCTCAGTATATATACATTGAGGGGGGTGGGGGTAGATTCTCCAGTATATACACATAGAGGTGAGGTGGATTCTCTTCAGCATATACACACAGACATGAGGTAGATACTTTTCAGTATATACACATAAAGGTGAGGTAGATTCTCCTCAGTATATACACAGAGAGGGGAGGTAGATTCTCCTCAGTATATACACATGGAGGGGAGGTAGATTCTCCTCAGTATATACACATAGAGGGGAGGTAGATTCTCCTCAGTATATACACACAGAGGGGAGGTAGATTCTCCTCAGTATATACACATAGAGGTGAGGTAGATTCTCCTCAGTATATACACATAGAGGAGAGGTAGATTCTCCTCATTATATACACATAGTGGGAAGGCAGATTCTCCTCAGTATATGCACATAGTGGTGAGGTAGATTCTCCTCATTATATAGACAGAGAACTGAGGTATTCTCCTCATTATATACATATAGTGGGAAGGCAGATTCTCCTCAGTATATACACACAAAGGGAAGGTAGATTCTCCTCAGTATATGCACATAGAGGGGAGGTGGATTCTCCTCAGTATATACACATAGAGGTGAGGTAGATTCTCCTCAGTATATACACATAGAGGAGAGGTAGATTCTCCTCAGTATATACACATAGAGGTGAGGTAGATTCTCCTCAGTATATACACATAGGGGTGAGGTGGATTCTCCTCAGTATATGCACATAGTGGGTAGGTAGATTCTCCTCAGTATATACTCATAGAGGGGAGGTAGATTCTCCTCAGTATATACACATAGAGGGGAGGTAGATTCTCCCCTTAGTAAATACACATAGAGGGAAGGTAGATTCTCAGTATATACACATAGAGGGAAGGTAGATTCTCAGTATATACACATAGAGGGAAGGTAGATTCTCAGTATATACACATAGAGGGGAGGTAGATTCTCCTCAGTATATACACACAGAGGGGAGGTATATTCTTCTCAGTATATACACATAGAGGCGAGGTAGATTCTCCTCAGTATATACACATAGAGGCGAGGTAGATTCTCCTCAGTATATACACATAGAGGTGAGGTAGATTCTCCTCAGTATATACACACACAGAGGTGAGGTAGATTCTCCTCAGTATATACACACAAAGGGATGGTAGATTCTCCTCAGTATATACACATAGTGGGGAGGTAGATTCTCCTCATTATATACACATAGTGGAAAGACAGATTCTCCTCAGTATATGCACATAGTGGGGAGGTAGATTTTCCCCAGTCTATACACATAGAGGGGAGGTAGATTCTCCTCAGTATATACACACAGAGGTGAGGTAGATTCTCCTCAGTATATACACATAGAGGGGAGGTTAATTCTTCTCAGTATATATACATTGAGGGGGGTGGGGGTAGATTCTCCAGTATATACACATAGAGGTGAGGTGGATTCTCTTCAGCATATACACACAGACATGAGGTAGATACTTTTCAGTATATACACATAAAGGTGAGGTAGATTCTCCTCAGTATATACACAGAGAGGGGAGGTAGATTCTCCTCAGTATATACACATGGAGGGGAGGTAGATTCTCCTCAGTATATACACATAGAGGTGAGGTAGATTCTCCTCAGTATACACACATAGAGGTCAAATAGATTCTACTCAGTATATACACACAGAGGGGAGGTAGATTCTCCTCAGTATGTACACCTAGATGGGAGGTAGATTCTCCTCAGTATATACACACAGAGGGGAGGTAGATTCTCCTCAGCACATACACACAGAGGGGAGGTAGATTCTTCTCAGTATATACACATAGAGGGGAGATATATTCTTCTCAGTATATACACACAGAGAGGAGGTAGATTCTCCTCAGTATATACAGACAAAGGGAAGGAAGATTCTCCTCAGTATATACACATAGAGGGGAGGTAGATTCTCCTCAGTATATACACATAGAGGTGAGGTAGATTCTCCTCAGTATATACACATAGAGGTGAGGTAGATTCTCCTCAGTATATACACATAGAGGTGAGGTAGATTCTCCTCAGTATATACACATAGAGGTGAGGTAGAT
The DNA here is from genome assembly GCA_035609135.1 of Eleutherodactylus coqui. Lineage (NCBI taxonomy): Eukaryota > Metazoa > Chordata > Amphibia > Anura > Eleutherodactylidae > Eleutherodactylus > Eleutherodactylus coqui. The sequence continues at coordinate 525,887,620 of CM069405.1, read as the reverse complement.
TCTCCTCAGTATATACACATAGAGGGGAGGTAGATTCTTCTCAGTATATACACATAGAGGTGAGGTAGATTCTTCTCATTATATACACATAGTGGGAAGGCAGATTCTCCTCAGTATATGCACATAGTGGGGAGGTAGATTCTCCTCAGTATATACACATAGAGGGAGGTAGATTCTGCTCAGTATATACACACAGAGGGGAGGTAGATTCTTCTCAGTATATACACATAGAGGGGTGGTAGATTCTCCTCAGTATATACACATAGAGGGGAGATAGATTCTGTTCAGTATATACACATAATGGGGAGGTAGATTCTCCTCAGTATATACACACAGAGGGGAGGTAGATTCTTCTCAGTATATACACAAAGAGGGGAGGTAGATTCTCCTCAGTATATACACACAGAGGGGAGGTAGATTCTCCTCAGTATATACACACAGAGGGGAGGTAGATTCTCCTCAGTATATACACATAAAGGTGAGGTAGATTCTCCTCAGTATATACACACAGAGGGGAGGTAGATTCTCCTCAGTATATACACACAGAGGGGAGGTAGATTCTCCTCAGTATATACACACAGAGGGGAGGTAGATTCTCCTCAGTATATAAACATAGAGGGGAGGGAGATTCTCAGTATATACACATAGAGGGGAGGTAGATTCTCCTCAGTATATACACATAGAGGTGAGGTAGATTCTCCTCCGTATCTACACATAGAGGTGAGGTAGATTCTACTCAGTATATACACATAGAGGTGAGGTAGATTCTCCTCAGTATATACACATAGTGGGAAGGCAGATTCTCCTCAGTATATACACACAAAGGGAAGGTAGATTCTCCTCAGTATATGCACAGAGAGGTGAGGTAGATTCTCCTCATTATATACACATATTGGGAAGGTAGATTCTCCTCAGTATATACACATAGAGGTGAGGTAGATTCTCCTCAGTATATACACATAGAGGGGAGGTAGATTCTCCTCAGTATATGCACCTAGGGGTGAGGTAGATTCTCCTCAGTATATACACATAGAGGTGAGGTAGATTCTCCTCAGTATATACACATAGAGGTGAGGTAGATTCTTCTCAGTATATACACATAGAGGTGAGGTAGATTCTCCTCAGTATATACACATAGAGGGGAGGTAGATTCTCCTCAGTATATACACAAAGAGGGGAGGTAGATTCTCCTCAGTATATACACATAGAGGGGAGGTAGATTCTCCTCAGTATATACACATAGAGGGGAGGTAGATTCTCCTCAGTATATACACATAGAGGTGAGGCAGATTCTCCTCAGTATATACACATAGAGTTGAGGTAGATTCTCCTCAGTATATACACATAGAGGTGAGGTAGATTCTTCTCAGTATATACACATAGAGGTGAGGTAGATTCTCCTCAGTATATACACATAGAGGGGAGGTAGATTCTCCTCAGTATATACACATAGAGGGGAGGTAGATTCTCCTCAGTATATACACATAGAGGGGAGGTAGATTCTCCTCAGTATATACACATAGAGGGGAGGTAGATTCTCCTCAGTATATACACATAGAGGGGAGGTAGATTCTCCTCAGTATATACACATAGAGGGGCGGTAGATTCTCCTCAGTATATACACATAGAGGTGAGGTAGATTCTCCTCAGTATATACACATAGAGGGGAGGTAGATTCTCCTCAGTATATGCACATAGAGGGGAGGTGGATTCTCCTCAGTATATACACATAGAGGGGAGGTAGATTCTCCTCAGTATAAACACATAGAGGTGAGGTAGATTCTCCTCAGTATATACACATAGAGGAGAGGTAGATTCTCCTCATTATATACACATAGTGGGAATGCAGATTCTCCTCAGTATATGCACATAGAGGGGAGGTAGATTCTCCTCAGTATATACACATAGAGGGGAGGTAGATTCTCCTCAGTTTATACACATAGAGGGGAGGTATAATCTTCTCAGTATATACACACAGAGGGGAGGTATATTCTTCTCAGTATATACACACAGAGGGGAGGTATATTCTTCTCAGTATATACACACAGAGGGGAGGTATATTCTTCTCAGTATATACACACAGAGGGGAGGTATATTCTTCTCAGTATATACACACAGAGGGGAGGTATATTCTTCTCAGTATATACACACAGAGAGGAGGTAGATTCTCTTCAGTATATACACATAGAGGTGAGGTAGATTCTCTTCAGTATATACACATAGAGGTGAGGTAGATTCTCCTCAGTATATACACACACAAAGGGAAGGTAGATTCTCCTCAGTATATACACATAGCGGTGAGGTACATTCTCCTTAGTATATACACATAGAGGGGAGGTAGATTTTCCCCTGTCTATACACATAAGGGGAGGTAGATTCTCCTCAGTATATACACACAGAGGTGAGGTAGATGCTCCTCAGTATATACACATAGAGGTGAGGTAGATTCTCCTCAGTATATACACATAGTAGGTGAGGTAGATTCTCTTCAGTATATACACATAGAGGTGAGGTGGATTCTCTTCAGCATATACACACAGACATGAGGTAGATACTTTTCAGTATATACACATAAGGGGAGGTAGATTTTCCTCAGTATATGCACATAGTAAGGAGGTAGATTCACCTCAGTATATACACAGAGAGGGGAGGTAGATTCTTCTCAGTATATACACATAGAGGGGAGGTAGATACTCCTCAGTATATACACATAGAGGGGAGGTAGATTCTCCTCAGTATATACACATAGTGGGGAGGTAGATTCTCCTCAGTATATACACATAGAGGGAGGTAGATTCTTCTCAGTATATACACATAGAGGGGAGGTAGATGCTCCTCAGTATTTACACACAGAGCGGAGGTAGATTCTCCTCAGTATATACACACAGAGGAGAGGTAGATTCTCCTCAGTATATACACATAGAGGTGAGGTAGATTCTCCTCAGTATATACACACAGAGGAGAGGTAGATTCTCCTCAGTATATACACACAGAGGGGAGGTAGATTCTCCTCAGTATATACACACAGAGGGGAGGTAGATTCTCCTCAGTATATACACACAGAGGTGAGGTAGATTCTCCTCAGTATATACACACAGAGGGTAGGTAGATTCTTCTCAGTATATACACACAGAGGGGAGGTAGATTCTCCTCAGTATATACACATAGAGGTGAGGTAGATTCTCCTCAGTATATACACATAGAGGTGAGGTAGATTCTCCTCAGTATATACACAGAGAGGTGAGGTAGATTCTCCTCAGTATATACACAGAGGTGAGGTAGATTCTCCTTAGTATATACACATAGAGGGGAGGTAGATTCTACTCAGTATATACACATAGAGGGGAGGTAGATTCTCCTCAGTATATACACATAGAGGGGAGGTAGATTCTTCTCAGTATATACACATAGAGGTGAGGTAGATTCTCCTCAGTATATACACATAGAGGGGAGGTAGATTCTCCTCAGTACATACACATACAGGTGAGGTAGATTCTCCTCAGTATATACACATAGAGGGGAGGTAGATTCTCCTCAGTATATACACAGAGGTGAGGTAGATTCTCCTTAGTATATACACATAGAGGGGAGGTAGATTCTCCTCAGTATATACACATAGAGGGGAGGTAGATTCTCCTCAGTAAATACACATAGAGGTGAGGTAGATTCTCCTCAGTATATACACATAGAGGGGAGGTAGATTCTTCTCAGTATATACACATAGAGGCGAGGTAGATTCTCCTCAGTATATACACATAGAGGGGAGGTAGATTCTCCTCAGTATATACACATAGAGGGGAGGTAGATTCTCCTCAGTATATGCACTTATGGTTGAGGTAGATTCTCCTCAGTATATACACATAAAGGGGAGGTAGATTCTCCTCAGTATATACACATACAGGGGAGGTAGATTCTCCTCAGTATATACACATAAAGGGGAGGTAGATTCTCCTCAGTATATACACACACACAGAGGTGAGGTAGATTCTCCTTAGTATATACACACACACAGAGGTGAGGTAGATTCTCCTCAGTATATACACATAGAGGTGAGGTAGATTCTCCTCAGTATATACACAGAGAGGTGAAGTAGATTCTCCTCAGTATATACACACACAGAGGTGAGGTAGATTCTCCTCAGTATATACACACAAAGGGATGGTAGATTCTCCTCAGTATATACACATAGTGGGGAGGTAGATTCTCCTCATTATATACACATAGTGGAAAGACAGATTCTCCTCAGTATATGCACATAGTGGGGAGGTAGATTTTCCCCAGTCTATACACATAGAGGGGAGGTAGATTCTCCTCAGTATATACACACAGAGGTGAGGTAGATTCTCCTCAGTATATACACATAGTGGGGAGGTAGATTCTCCTCATTATATACACATAGTGGAAAGACAGATTCTCCTCAGTATATACACAGAATGGTGAGGTAGATTCTCCTCAGTATACACACATAGAGGTCAAATAGATTCTACTCAGTATATACACACAGAGGGGAGGTAGATTCTCCTCAGTATGTACACCTAGATGGGAGGTAGATTCTCCTCAGTATATACACACAGAGGGGAGGTAGATTCTCCTCAGCATATACACACAGAGGGGAGGTAGATTCTTCTGAGTATATACACATAGAGGGGAGGTATATTCTTCTCAGTATATACACATAGAGGTGAGGTAGATTCTCCTCAGTATATACACATAGAGGTGAGGTAGATTCTCCTCAGTATATACACATAGAGGTGAGGTAGATTCTCCTCAGTATATACACATAGAGGGGAGGTAGATTCTTCTCAGTATATACACATAGAGGTGAGGTAGATTCTTCTCATTATATACAAATAGTGGGAAGGCAGATTCTCCTCAGTATATGCATATAGTGGGGAGGTAGATTCTCCTCAGTATATACACATAGAGGTGAGGTAGATTCTCCTCAGTATATACACATAGAGGTGAGGTAGATTCTCCTCAGTATATACACATAGAGGTGAGGTAGATTCTCCTCAGTATATACACATAGAGGTGAGGTAGATTCTCCTCAGTATATACACATAGAGGTGAGGTAGATTCTCCACAGTATATACACATAGAGGTGAGGTAGATACTCTTCAGTATATATACATAGAGGGGAGGTAGATTCTCCTCAGTATATACACATAGAGGTGACGTAGATTCTCCTCTGTAAATACACATAGAGGGGAGGTAGATTCTCCTCAGTATATACACATAGAGGGGAGGTAGATTCTCCTCAGTATATACACATAGAGGTGAGGTAGATTCTCCTCAGTATATACACTCAGTGGTGAGGTAGATTCTCCTCAGTATATACACATAGAGGTGAGGTAGATACTCTTCAGTATATATACATAGAGGGGAGGTAGATTCTCCTCAGTATATACACATAGAGGTCAGGTAGATTCTCCTCAGTATATATACATGGAGGGGAGGTAGATTCTCCTCAGTATATACACGTAGAGGGGAGGTAGATACTCTTCAGTATATACACATAGAGGGGAGGTAGATTCTCCTCAGTATATACACAGAGAGGGGAGGTAGATTCTCCTCAGTATATACACACAGTGGTGAGGTAGATTCTCCTCAGTATATACACTTAGCGGTGAGGTAGATTCTCCTCAGTATATACACATAGAGGTCAGGTAGATTCTCCTCAGTGTATATACATGGAGGGGAGGTAGATTCTCCTCAGTATATACACATAGAGGTCAGGTAGATTCTCCTCAGTATATATACATGGAGGGGAGCTAGATTCTCCTCAGTATATACACGTAGAGGGGAGGTAGATTCTCCTCAGTATATACACGTAGAGGGGAGGTAGATTCTCCTCAGTATATACACACAGTGGTGAGGTAGATACTCTTCAGTATATATACATAGAGGGGAGGTAGATTCTCGTTAGTATATACACATAGAGGGGAGGTAGATTCTCCTCAGTATATACACACAGAGGGGAGGTAGATTCTCCTCAGTATATACACATAGAGGGGAGGTAGATTCTCCTCAGTATATACACATAGAGGTGAGGTAGATTCTCCTCAGTATATACACATAGGGGTGAGGTAGATTCTCCTCAGTATATACACACAGTGGTGAGGTAGATTCTCCTCAGTATATACACACAGAGGTGAGGGAGATTCTCCTCAGTATATACACACAGAGGGGAGGTAGATTCTCCTCAGTATATACACATAGAGGGGAGGTAGATTCTCCTCAGTATATACACACAGAGGGGAGGTAGGTTCTCCTCAGTATATACACACAGAGGTGAGGTAGATTCTCCTCAGTATATACACAGAGGTGAGGTAGATTCTCCTCAGTATATACACATAGAGGTGAGGTAGATTCTCCTCAGTATATACACACAGTGGTGAGGTAGATTCTCCTCAGCATATACACATAGAGGTGAGGTAGATTCTCCTCAGTATATACACATAGAGGGGAGGTAGATTCTCCTCAGTATATACACATAGAGGGGAGGTAGATTCTCCTCAGTATATACACATAGAGGTGAGGTAGATTCTCCTCAGTATATACACATAGAGGTGAGGTAGATTCTCCTCAGTATATACACATAGAGGTGAGGTAGATTCTCCTCAGTATATACACACAGAGGTGAGGTAGATTCTCCTCAGTATATACACATAGAGGGGAGGTAGATTCTCCTCAGTATATATACGTAGGGGTGAGGTAGATTCTCCTCAGTATATCCACATAGAGGTGAGGTGGATTCTCCTCAGTATATACACATAGGGGTGAGGTAGATTCTCCTCAGTATATACACACAGTGGTGAGGTAGATTCTCCTCAGTATATACACACAGAGGTGAGGTAGATTCTCCTCAGTATATACACACAGAGGGGAGGTAGATTCTCCTCAGTATATACACACAGTGGTGAGGTAGATTCTCCTCAGTATATACACACAGAGGTGAGGTAGATTCTCCTCAGTATATACACACAGAGGGGAGGTAGATTCTCCTCAGTATATACACATAGAGGGGAGGTAGATTCACCTCAGTATATACACATAGAGGGGAGGTAGATTCACCTCTGCTGTGTATGGACCCGGTGCTTCTCCTGAGCACCCCCTATATACAGCATGTACTGTGATTGGCTATATACCTGCTAACTACATTGAGTTTGTGCAATTTGGATGAAAAAAAGTCTTCTATCTGACACAGAGGAGTTAGAGGTTGTCCAAACATTTCTGAATTAACATAACCTTTTGTTTCTGTTAATTAGTGTTCGCTGTGCTAACATATAATGAAGTCCCCTAAGCCCTCCTCTCCTGTTTGTCCCGCGCCGGCTCTCTGTTATTTGGCTGCAATAACGTATTCATGTCATACTCCATACATGCGCGGCGCATGGCGGGTGTCGTTGTATAGAGCAGACTCAGCTCCCACACAAGTTCTATTGGTAATACATCTTGTGACCGGGCACGGACATGTGGCAATGTTATGGGGGCTCCTGTGACCCCCTTGTGTGCCGCCGAGCATTATCCTGCTGGAAGCCGCTATGAGAGGAACACATGTGGCTGCAGGATGTCCTGAACATATCGCTGAGCTGTCATTGTCCCTCGTGTCACTAGTAGGGGGACTGACTGTCATATGTGATGCCCCCCCAGACCATCACACCAGTAGGGGGCAGGATGGAGGTGCTCACCCCAAGGTCTCCAGACATGAACACTAAAGCTGGATTAATCGCTGAAGACAACCTGCTTCAACTCATATGGGAGTCGTGGAGGCACGCAGGCCACACCACGGATGTGTGACCGGGCTGCTTCATGGAGATAGAAGCAGCACGGTCACACGTTCTTTTCCTGCATGTCAGGAGCGCGGCTTACATGTTGCTTAGCAGCGTGTAAAAAAATCGTACATCTTACCGCACCCTTAAAGTGAGTTTTTGTCTGGAAAAATGTGTGATTGTTTTTCTTTTTTTTTTCTTTCAATTTAGACATTTTCTAACAATTGTTTAAGTCCCTGTGAGTGTTTGACCGCTGGATGATGCACTGTATTATTTATGTAGCACATTCTACTCAGTTTATGACAGCAGCCTATTAGACTCTGCAGGAGCTGGGGCCACCAACTGCCCTGGGAACCCCTTGTTAGCTTGCAATCGCAGTGCAGGTTGCTGATGGGTAACAGAAGCTGCTTCCCCCTGGTCATAGGCTTACATAGTTGCTATTGATTTTGCCAGCTAAGGGGTTAAACTGCTGAGATCTGAGGTCTTTCCACTGCTGGCAGTTAGAGCAGCAGCTCGGCTGTCAGTAGTCAGTAAAGCTGCTGCCCTAAAGAGGCATATGTGCAGGTTTAAACCCATTAGTGCGTCAGTCACAGGCGTGGTCACAGAGGGGTTAAATGTAGCGCATACACCTCTGTGCTGAGGGCATGTACTACACCCGTAACCTCCTTTCTAATTTCACACTCTTATTTCTCTTGCAGATATGTGGGGTTTCCTTGTGTTGTGGTGGGAAGAGCAAGTCATTCCACGTCGGGGGCTGATCCGGCAGCTCCACCCATCACCTGCTGTTTGTTGGAGGGGGGGGGGGCATTCGAATAGCAAAACATGTCGAATTTCTGAATCGGTTTGGCCAGAGGTTTGCTTCATTTCAGGTGAGGTCATTAAGACTTTCACCAATCGCCAGCCCATCTGTAGAGACACTACACACTGACAGGTAGGTGCGCTCCGTTGGGTGACTTGGTTGAATGTGCGCAGATAATGTCCCATTTAGACAGGATGACCGTCATCTAAAAAATGACTGCAAGATTGCCGACATCACTGTTAGGTTGTTAGCGCCCGTGCAGAGCATTTAGATGGGCAAATCACCTTGACTTCTCCCTCAGCGCTTTACATTCACTGAGTGGGCAGCGTTTACACGCAGCGAAAAGCCAGCAATCCCGAGATGATTGCATGCTGGTTGAAAATGAGTGCAAACAAATAGCGCACGATGGCTCTGCACAAAGACAGCGACTATTGCGCAAAATTATTTGTTTGATTCAACTTTGTGTGACACTCGCCCGTGTAAACGGTGGCCGGATGCTTCAACAATAAGTGGTAAGAAGAGAGGCAAAGATTCAGTACCTCCCCATCACACTGCAGACTTTTATTTCGTTTTGATTTTCCCTCCCAGCTAAAAGAAATCTATCCGAACGTCATTACTTTTATTTTACGACGTCGTCCCACGAGGAATTGTTTCTTTGAGAAACAAATTGGAATTTTTCAGTGGTTCCACATAATGTGCTGGAAACATTTAAAAGATTCTAAGTGGTGTGAAAGGGGAAAACCGTGTGCCATTTTTAGGAGGGCGGGGGTGCTTTTATGGCAGTCGCAGTGCGGTAAATTTGACAGTCTTAATTCTGTAGGTCAGTATGATTACGCAATACCAAATTCATGTAGTTGCAGTCATAATGATTCAACTCTCCCCCCCCCCCCCCCCCCCCATTACAAATGAGGTTTAGTTGCCATATTCATGAACTTTCGGTTGTTTACCAAAAGAAAATAAAACTAAAAACAATTTAAGCAGCTCACCACTACTAATATAACAACTTCACCACAAAATGCCACGTTCACTACCTGAATAGAATTCCTCCCGAGAGCGCACATTTACAAATCAGGTCTTGTCTCAAACACACCCGATGCAACTAATCAAGGGCTTCATTAGAGGCATCGGATGTGCTTGAGATAAAACACATCACATACCTGGACAGGTGAGTGCTTTGTTATCTGTAATATTTGACTCCACATCAGAAATATGGCTAAGACAAGAGAGCCGGCCAAAAGTTCTAGAAGAGATCATTGTCTTGTACAAACAAAGCAAAGGATACAAAAAGATAGAAAGGCGCCGAATGTTCCTGGAGATACAGCTGGAAGCAGATCACAGCCTCACAGATACAGGAATAGTACACGGCAGAAAGTGGGCGCTATCACCGGCTGCCACCAGATTCCTGAGGAGGCAGGTTGTCGAAAACCCTCCAGTGACTGCAAAGACCTGCAGCAAGACAGGATGAGTCCCAAATGTGAGAATGGAGAAAATGGATATTTGGTGCAACCACACAGAGTCCACATATAGATGGTGGTAGGCCAGTGTAATTGGTAGAGGTACAATGCATTCTGGGCCCTTTGCCAGGGATAGTAAACTGCATTGACCTTCAGTAAATACACAGTATGCAGATTTCTAAAGGTCACCGCTGCCATGGTTTATCTCTATCCAACATCAACCCCTCCCCCCTCCCCACTGACTGTTGAGTAGCTAACAAAAATACATTTATATAAAAAATGATCCATTCAAAGAAAAAACTAAAAACATAAAATATACCAGTCAATAAAACCATCCAATAACTCTTTGTATCTATGGATAAACTACTCCGGTCCGGTCGGTCCGGTCCTGAGACGGCCCGCAGTAGGCATGTGGTATCTGCTTCATTCATAAACCTTAGCTGTCAAACTGAATTCTGAGACGTACATGGCAAAGGAGTCATTCCCTAATTCAGCCACTAGATGTCAACCCGTCCTTAGATTTAATTGAGGAGCGCAAAGGTGCTTTCTGTTTATACAATGTTGCAGAACTTGAATGTTTGATGGAGGCCACAATGCAAATAATAACCCTTTATGCCCCTTTTATATGGGCTGAGAATCCCCTGATTCCCGTTTGTGTCTTCAGACTCGTTGAGAATCCTGCATTTCTCGTTTACTAGTCGTTCAGTGTTTTACATGACTCAAAAAATCTATGAGGGAGCTGAGAAGGGTCCTCAGAAGTCTGTCTGTAATTTCCACAAAACTTTTGGACTTGATACTGGAGAACCTCGTGCTTGCAGCATTTTGCATGCCTCCCAAACTACACAAAGCTGGCCAATTATCTGAGGTGTGGGACCCTCACTGAAGGAATCTCAGGATGGGGAGAAGGTTGTGAGAAATACAAACAGCTACTTGCAGGGCACCACGGACCTACTGAACAAACTGTCAACCGTAGGTCCCCTCCCACGACGGCGCTATCCTGGCCACCATGGATGTGGAGTCCTTATATTCCAACATCCCACATGAAGATGGACTGATCGCCGGCCAGGCGCACCTTGAGGCCAACTGGGTCACCTCTGAATGGAAGCAGAATACGTTTTCCAGCATATTCTCATGTATCCCATGCTCATGTGACTGTGTGATGAACAAGTATAAGCTGCAGACGGACTCGTCACAGGGGAATAATCCCTGTCCTTGGCAGCACACATAGAAGCAAGGGTTAGATTTCTGTATCCATTCCTCCAAATGGGTTAAAAGTAATTGATGGGTGATTTTATGAGAATTATCTAAGCCATGTTCAGATATTGTTGTCATGTTTATGTTTTGTCATATATGTCCCAAAATCTGTCCCATCACGTTACATTTGCAGAAATTCCTCCACAGCCCTGGGGTTATCAGCACCGCTTCTGCTTCCTCTTATGGATGCCTGTGCATATTTTAAGTGTCAGTCTTCACTGCAGCTCTAGCATTCTATTCAACAGTTCAGGATAAGCAGTGTTAGAGATTTGTCTAGAACAAATAGAGCTGTAGTGCATTTACTTGGAGCAAGAAGCATAATAAATCTTGTAGTATACTAGTTACTTTAATCAATTGATTCCAGTAATATAATGTTACTCAATGATAGGGACACAATGAAGAACTGATGAGCCACATGGCATAATATTGGTTCCTTTAATTTCTGTTAATAAGAAGCTGAGCCATTGTAGTCTGGCAGAATGAGTGAAGCGGCCCAGTGAACGGCTACTGTTGGCCTATCCTGAGGGTCAGCCATCAGCAGCCCATAACTGACAACCATCTTGGTACTCGCTCCTAGCGCTCACCCAATCAGCAGCTCCTAGCGCAGCACTTTCAGGAGGTGGGGAGTTTTCAATCCCCGGCCAAAAGAGAAGCTGAAGAAGAGTGTCAGGGACCTGCTAGACATCGTGCTGGAGAGGACAGCGCTTCTAAGGTGACATATAGAGATGAGCGAGCACCAAAATGCTCGGGTGCTCGTTGCCCGAGTCGAACTTTCCGCGATGCTCGAGAGCTCGTTTCGAGTAACGAACCCCATTGAAGTCAATGGGCGACTCGAGCATTTTTGTATGGGACCGATGATGCTCGTTAAGGTTTTCATTTGTGCAAATCTTCAAAACCTACGAAAGTGATGGAAACGACACAGATACGGATAGGGCAGGGAAGGGGCAGCATGCTGGGCTGCATCTCATGTTCCCAGGTCTCACTATTAAGCCACAATAGTGTCAAGAGTGAGACCCCCCCCCCAACAATTTTTACTTTGGACAAACCCTCATTAGCAAGGCACACCTTAGCTAAGCACCACACTACCTCCAACCAAGGACAATCACTGCCTGCGGGTCACACCGCTGCCACTTCTCCTGGGTTACATGCTGCCCAACCCCCCCCCCCCCCCCCCCGCACGACCCTGCATCCAATGGGGAATCTATGTGTCCACACACTGCTCATTCTGTTTGGGTGCCGGATACCTCATCGACAATGCAAGGGGTAAACCATCTGCACTCTGCACCCTACTCAAGTCTGTCAGTGTTTTGGGGACAGACAGGTAAAACACCTCAATGGGAAGTCTGTGTGCACCCACAGCATGGGTGGCTAGCAGGAACCCACAGACGGTACATAAAGAAATCCCATTGCAGTGCCCCGGGGAGCTGAGTTTACGTGATAGAAAATACATGTTGGCTTTGGCCCACACACCATGCCCTAGACATTTGTGGTTTCTTTAAAAGTGCCAGACAGGTACAACTCTACTATTGCAAGTCTGTGTGCACCCACAGCATGGGTGGCTAGCAGGAACACACAGATGGTACAGAAAGAAATCCCATTGCAGTGCCCCGGATAGCTGAGGTTACGTGAGAGGGAATGCATGTTGGCTGCGGCCCACACGCCATGCCCTAGTCAGTCTGGGTTGTTTTTTGGGCCAGATAGGTAGATCATTGCGATGGGAAGACTCAGTGCACCCATAGTATACACAGACCCCTGTAATATTCCTGTAGCAAAGGTATAAACTGAACCCAGTAATAGTTATGTGGCAGAAGTCTAGGGAGACCCCAGTAACATTTCTGTAGTAACAGTATAGGCAGACCCCTGTAACATTCCTGTAGCAGAAGTATAGGCAGACCCCAGTAACATTTGTGTAGCAGCAGTATATGCAGACCCTTGTAACATTTATGTAGCAGAAGCATAGGCAGACCCTAGTACCATTTTTGTAGTAGAAATATACGCAGATCCCAGTTACATTAACATGGCGAAAGTATAGACAGACCCCACTAACATTTCTGTGATAACGGTATAGACAGAGCCGAGTAACATTTCTAAAGTAGCAGTATAGGCAGATCCCAGTAACATTTCTGTTGCAGAAGTATAGGCAGACCCCTGTAACATTAACGTGGCAGCAGTATTGGCAGACCCCAGTAACATCCTTGTGGCAGCAGTATAGGCAAACCCCTGTAAAATTAACGTGGCAGCAGTATAGGCAGACCCCAGTAACATCCTTGTGGCAGCAATATAGGAAGACCCCAGTAACTTTCTTGTAGCAGAAGTATAGGCAGTTAGACCCCAGTAAAATTTCAGTGGTAATAGTATAGGCCAACCTCTGAAACATTGGGATACCATGAGTGTAGGCGAAGGCCGGAAAAATTAGTTGGATAAGAGTGTAGGCCCCAAAAATTAGTGTACCAAGAGTACAACTGTACCTCTGAAAAATTTATCAACCGAGATGGCAGGTGAAACCCATAAACAAAATTAGTGCACCAAGTGTACAAGTGTACCTATGAAAAATGTATCAACCGCGAGGGCATGTGAAACCCATAAATATTTTTTTAAAGATACAGCTCGCTGTTGCTTAATTTGTAACAGAGCCTGGAGGCAGCCCTGTGAATAAAATTGGTTCGTGTTATAAAGTATCAATACTTTTGAAACTTAGAGAAATTGTAAAAACATTGGTAGATGTAGATGAGCCTTTTGGGTCGCAGAAAAATTGTCCGTTCAGCGCGATGACATGTTGTTTCTAGAGGAGGAGTAGCAGGAGGAGGAGTAATGTCAGAGACAGATTGACAAAGAGAAATGCCCCGTTTTACTGGTGACACAGAAGAATGCTTTTATCTGCGGTTGCAGCGGAAAGATTCTTTAGGTTCCGCTGCTCACCGCCGGTGGAGAAGAGAAGTCTGGGGAAATCCAGGCTTTCTTCATCTTTATGAATGTAAGCATGTCGGCACTGTCAGTTGACAGGTGCGTACGCTTGTCCTTGATAATTCCCCCAGCTGCACTAAACACCCTCTCTGACAAGATGCTAGCGGCAGGGCAAGCCAGCACTTGCAGGGCATACAGCGCAAGTTTGTGCCACGTGTCCAGCTTTGACACCCAGTAGTTGTATGGAGCAGGGGCAGCACGGAGGACGGACGGCTGCGTACTCCCTCACCATCTTTTTACAGTGCTCCCTCCGACTGGGGAAGTGGTGACACAGTCTTGCTGGGGAGCCATAAAGCTGGCAAAGGCCTTGGAGAGTGTTCCCCTGCCTGCGCTGAACATGCCTGATCTCCGCGCCTCCCCTACTACTTGGCCCTCGGAACTGCGCCTTCTGCCGCTAGCACTGTCAGATGGGAAGTTTACCATCAGTTTGTCCACCAGGGCCCTGTGGTATTACATCACTCTCGAACCCCTTTCCTCTTCGGGAATGAGAATGGAAAGGTTCTCCTTATACCGGGGGTCGAGAAGGGTGTACACCCAGTTATCTGCAGTGGCCAGAATGTGTCTAATGCAAGGGTCACGATAGAGGCAGCCTAACATGAAGTCAGCCATGTGTGCCAGGGTGCCAGTACGCAAGACATGGCTGTCCTCACTAGGAAGATCACTTTCAGGATCCTCCTCCTCGTCCACAGGCCATACACGCTGAACAGATGGGAGGCAAGCAGCATGGGTACCCTCAGCAGTTGGCCCAGCTGTCTCTTCCCCCTCCTCCTTATGCTCCTCCCTCTCCTCCTCCAAATCGCGCTGAGATATAGACATGAGGGTGCTCTGACTATCAAGCGACATTCTTTCTTCCCCCATCTCCTGTTCCGATCGCAAAGCGTCAGCCTTTATGCTTTGCAGCAAACTTCTCAGCAGCAGAGCAGAGGAATAGTAACGCTAATGATTGCAGCATCACCGCTCACCATCTGGGTAGAGTCCTCAAAGTTTCCGAGAACCTGGCAGGACTTGCGGAAATGACCGCAGACACGGAGCACCTTGCCGAGCGGGCAAGTGCAGGTAGTTTTTCAGAAACCGCTAAACCACCAGATTGAAGACGTGGGCCAGGCATGGCACGTGTGTGAGGCTGCCGAGCTGCAGAGTCGCCACCAGGTTACGGCCGTTGTCACACACGACCATGCCCGGTTGGAGGCTCAGCGGCGAAAGCCAGATGTTGGTCTGCTCAGTCAGACTCTGCAACAGCTCGGGGGCCATGTGCATCTTGTCACCTAGACTGAGTAGTTTCAGCACGGCCTGCTGACGCTTGCCCACCGCTGTGCTGCCGTGGCTCGCCACACTGACTGCTGGCGACGTGCTGCTCACATTTCTTAATTGAGAGGTAGAGGTTGTGTAGGAGGAGGGGGAGGGTTTAGAGGAGGTGGCATAGACCGCCGCAGATACCAGAACCGATGAAGGACCCGCAATTCTGGGTGTGGGTAGGACGTGTGCGGTCCCAGGCTCTGACTCGGTCCCAGCCTCCACCAAATTCACCCAATGTGCTGTCAGGGAGATATAGTGGCCCTGCCCGCCAGTACTTGTCCACGTATCTGTGGCTAAGTAGACCTTCCCAGTAACCGTGTTGGTGAGGGCATGATTGATGTTGCGAGAGACGTGCTAGTTTGGGCTGGGACGGCACACCGGGAAAAATTGTGGCGACTGGCGACCGAGTAGCCTGGGACCGCTGCCGCCATCATGTTTTTGAAAGCCTCCGTTTCCACAAGCCTGTATGGCAGCATCTCCAGACTGATCAATTTCACAATGTGCACGTTTAAAGCTTGAGCATGCGGGTGCATGGCGGCGTATTTGCGCTTGCGCTCCAAGGCTTGTGCTAGCGACAGCTGGATGCTGCGCTGAGAGACATTGCTGGATGGGGCCAAGGACAGCGGAGGTGAGGGTGTGGGTGCAGGCCGGGAGGCGCTCGTGCCTGTGTCCTGGGAGGGGGGTTGGATCTGAGTGGCAGGTTGGGACCCCGGGGAAGAGGCAGTGGTGCGACCCGGAGGTGGTGAACGGCTTTCGTCCCACCTCGTGGGGTGCTTGGCCATCATATGCCTGCGCATGCTGGTAGTGGTGAGGCTGGTACTGGTGGCTCCCCGGCTGATCTTGGCGCGACACAGGTTGCACACCACTATTCGGCGGTCGTCCGCGATCTCACTGAAAAACATCCACACCTTTGAAGACATAGGCCTCTACAGGGTGGCTTGGCGCGAGGGGGTGATTTGGCAAACAGTTGGGGGAGTCTTCGCTCTGGCCCTGCCTGTACCCCTGGCCACCCCACTGCCTCTTCCAACCTGTCCTGCTTCTGCACTTGGCTCCCCCTCTGAAGACCTCTCCTCAGTTGGCTTAGCGAACCAGGTGGGGTCAGTCACCTCATCGTCCAGAGGCTCTTCCTCCGAATCCTCTGTGCGCTCCTCCCTCGGACTTACTGCCCTTACTACTACCTCACAGATAGACAACTGTGTCTCATCATCATCAACCTCCTCACCCACTGAAAGCTCTTGAGACAGTTGCCAGAAGTCCCGCGCCTCATCACCCGGACCCCGGGAACTTTCCAAAGGTTGGGCATCGGTCACGACAAACTCCTCAGGTGGGAGAGGAACCATTGTTCCCAATCAAGGCAGGGGCCTGAGAACAGTTCCTGGGAGTATGCCTGCTCATCAGAATGTGTCATTTTCATGGAGTGAGGAGGCTGGGAGGAAGGAGGAGCAGCAGTGAGAGGATTCAGAGCTGCAGCAGTGGACGGCGTAGAAGACTGGTGGTCGATACATTGCTGGATGCACTTTCTGCCATCCACGACAGGACCTGCTGACACTGCTCATTTTGTAATAAAGGTCTACCACGTGGACCCATAAATTGTGATATGAACCTGGGGACCCCAGAAACTTGCCTCTCTCCTAATCCCGCAGCAGCCGGCTGCGATTCACCAGGACCAGGAACTCGGCCTGTGCCCACACCCTCACTTGGACCTCCGCGTCCTCGCCCACGTCCACGTCCTCTAGCCCTACCCCTACCCCTCAGCATGGTGTATTTCAAATACAGCAGACACAGAGCGGTGTAAAAAATTAGGCAATTATTTGCCTGCAGTTGGAGGCTGGCAGCGGTTATGTTACGCACACTGTAGGCCCAAAAAATTATCAGCGGCTGTGGGCGTACGCTGTGCGTTAAGTTGACGGGACGACAGAGCGGCGTAAAAAATTAGGCAATTATTGGCCTGCACTTGGAGGGTCATATAGACTGCACCAGACTTTACCCTCTCCAATTCATCCTGAATGCGGCAGCCCATCCCTCATCCACAGCACCATGCCGCTCTATAATGTATCCCTCATCCACAGTGCAGCGCCCCCCTAGATCGCCTCCGTCATCTCAATCCATCACCCAGCCCGGGCTCTCCGCTCTGCTAACGAAACCAGACTGCACGCCCCTTTAATTCGAACTTCTCACTCCCGCCTCCAAGACTTCTCCAGAGCAGCACCTGTCCTCTGGAACGCACTACCAAAGGATACCCCAGCTATCCAGGACTCGAAAAGCTTTAAAAACGCACCTCTTTAGGGAGGCATACCGCATTCCCTAAACAAACCCCTCTGTACTCCGCCTGATAACATGCTCCCTGACCTACTGACTGCAATCCCTGCTAGCCATCATAAACCGCTCCTGCAGTCATACTGATCCTGCCATCACACGGCTAAATGTCTGACCATTGTCTATGTATATATCACCCCTCACTCTCCACCTCCCCATACCGTGCCCATCTCCACCCTCCCATACCATGCACACCTCCAGCCCCTTTACCTTCTGTATCCCCCCATTACTTGTAGTATGTAAGCTCGTTGGAGCAGGACCCGCACCCCTATTGTCTCCATCAGCTGATTACTATGTAACCGCGGTTCTGTAATGTTTGTACTTTTGTCTTTCTGTATCCCCCTGTCTATGTAAGCGCTGCGGAATATGATGGCGCTATGCAAATAAAGATTATTATTATTTTTATATTAGGGCTAGCTAACCAACTAATGCAATTCAGGATTAATTTTTGCTCTTACTCACCAATACACAATAGTGCTAGATTACCTTACAACTGCTGGAAGAGAGTTATATGTTAGTATGTTTTGTATTTTGTTACATTTAGGTATTCTCATGCAAACACCTGACTACAATTTAGAGCTTAAGGGCATCCTGTGAAGTACTCTGGGAGCATCTCTAGTGGGTATCTGGGGACTGGCTATAACTAGTGGCAGGATAATCAATGATATATCATGTGATTTAGCAAGAGCACTTAATGCTACCTTAAAGACTTTTGACTTGTTACTGGTGGATGTACAAGGTACTTAGGATGCTGTTCTACAGAATAAAACTATAATTATTGTTATTTGATCATAGATGTAAGAAATTTTGTGGTGTTTGCTATTTAATCCTAACTGATAGTTTGATTGACTTTCCGTTTCTTGGTTCAGTGTATTTTGGGTTTTTGCTTATTTTATTGCATACTATGTAGTATAGGTGTAAAATTATACATTTTTTAGCTGTTGCATTCGGTGCATACCTGATCTAGTATTTATATACAATAATTGGTTCCGGGGTCCGTTAATACACAGATTTGTATTTTGTGTTTTGTTAAAAAGAAAATTAAGGTTATGTTTTTTTTTCAGATTAAATACAACTCAGATACAACTAAATGGTTGTGTCATGCTTTGTCGTCTATCCCATATGCGGCATACATGAATTCTCCACTTTCGGACCCATGGTTGGAATACAGGGCTTACGGACAAGTTGGGACCAGCCTAAGTGGGTGTAATGAGAGGACCATGGATGGCTCCTAGGAACCTCCATCTTCCTGGTTAGGTAAGGCAACACATTCCCTAGTGGCTAGCTCAAGTTCTTGGGATGAGGGAAGAGGTCATGTCATTGACTGTATAAGGAAGGTGCTGTATAGCATTATGAAGTAGCCACAAAAGGGGGGTTGACTCCCTTTTCCCTTGTCTGTCTTATATTATGCTCCTTTCATTTTGTATGATATTGTCTGTGTCAATGTTTTGTACTTTTCCTTTGTTATGGATATTCCAGGGTCCCCCAATAATATGTTGCCAGGCTCCAAATTAATAGTGAATGTAGTTATTTCATTCCTGGAGAAAAACAGACAGATTGCTGTGTTTCAAATAATTCTAATGTTTATTCCACAAACATAGAGTTTTATGGAGAAAGAAAGGGAGAGGCGTTATACCAAAACTGTATACAAGTTATTTCTCACAGATAACAAGTGTAGTCATGAGAGACATTTCATTAAAAAAACAGACAGACAATACATTCTCTCACTAAACGTAAGACATAACAATTACCTAATTTTCATGAGAATTGCTGTACTAGTAATGCTGGCTGTACACCTAGAAAATTCATATCTCAATCTGAAAAGAAAATTAGGCTAAAGGGCATGATATACTGTAAGGAGACCATAGTTGGTTTGCAAAGAGAATTAAACTGAAACATAAGATGGATGACTGGAGACAAGATGGACAGTTAAAACCGGGATCCTAACATTTCCCCCATTAAAACAGTTCATCTGAAGATTCTTGGTGATGTTGCGCTAAAGGTACATTCAAGGGTTCTATTCCAACCCTGTTGGGCTTGTCCTTTTACTTTTCTTCTGTTTTTCTGACAGATTCCCACCATCACTGACTCTTCAGTGGCTGTTTTACATACAGGTAGGCATTCTGAAGTCTCCTTGCCTGTCTCCGTACTTTGCAAAAGGTCCAGATGTTTATTAGACATAGGATGGAAGCAGAAAAGATAAACAGTATTACTAACAAGCTTATTATTACTAACAGGATGCAAGAAAAATAAATTACTGCAGGGTATAATAACAGATTGCATCATTATTACTTATCGCATGGTTAGGTAAGAGTTTCATTGAGACTATTCCTGACGTGCCCAAAACATGTCATACATAGAGATATTAGAGAAGGTATACATTGTATGCAGCAACACAACAATATACAAATGACCACCACCCCGCATACTATTCCGAACAACTGTTGGAGCCAAGATAGGCTCAACCAGGATCCAAACAACCAATCACACCATCCCTGATCCTTATTTTGCTTTATTGATTGCACTATGTTTTGTATCCCCTGTATCGTTTTATGTATGGATTCTGCATTGTTAGTCAAATTAAAACAGCACAATCCCTCAAACTCCTCACACTGGTGATTAAAGGCCAGCAACATTTGGTCAATTGTGGCCCTATTCTGTAGGGTAGCTTTATGCGCCCCTTGTATATCTAAAATCAACAAGTCTAGGGCTTGAGGGGTATTATTCAGAGCCTTAGCCATGTCACATGCTATGCCATTTATTACTCATCCATTGTATATTGCCAAGCCTCATACTCCTATTAAGGAGGCTCCAAGGGCTATTACTTCAGAGTTACTGAGAAGTGTTAGGGGGGCTTTGTCTTCATTCAGGCTTGCAATCTTGAAGTTTCTTCTTGATGGATGGTTAAAGACCGTCCACAACGTGCTGATCTAAGATTTCATTCTCCCAGCATCCTGCGTAGGGTAATATCTGACTGCATCCCTTCCCCACAGCTTGTTTACCTTCTCTTTCCTCAACTATTTCTCTAGCTGTCTTTCATCTATGTGCATTTTTCCTATTTGTATTTCCCATTTTCTAACTTGACGTACTGTCCCTCCCTCTCTTCCCTTCTGTCACCTCTTCTTTCCTCTTCCTAAAAGGGACTCCCAATTAAGCTGTCCGTAAGAAAGAGCTTGATTATATATATATATATATATACTCAAAAAAGGGTTCCAGGGCTCACTACCGCCCTTCCACACTTTCTGCATAATCTCATACAGTACCCACAACACAAAGAAAAAATATACACAGATTTTATAAATCATGCAAATGTCCACCCTAGCCACATATCTTTGTCAAGTTCTTAAAGACTCCAGGACTTATAAAGAGACATGCACACCTACCCTCAGATAGGGGAAAAATCTGCCAAGAAGCACAGATCAAAGTGGCAAGATAATGTCACCTTTTACAGCGCTGTTTTTCAGTCTGTGGTTTTGGGCTGCCCCTTCACATTCAGGTTCTGAGAATCAGGGTACAGTGGTCTTCTTTGGCTTGCCTCAAGCCCCAGTTGGACACCAATTTGTTAGGGATATTCCAGGTACCCCAAATAATATGTTACCTGGCTGCGAATTAACAGTGAATGTAGTTATTTCATGCCTGGAGAAAAACAGTGACACACAGACAGGTTGCTGTGTTTCAAATAATTCTACAGTTTATTCTACAAACATTGAGTTTTATGGAGAAAGAAAGGGAGCCGCTTTATGCCAAAACTGTATACAAGTTATTTGTCACAGATAACAAGTGTAGTCATGAGAGACAGACATTTCATAAAAAAACAGACAAAATACATTTTTTCACTAAACTTAAGATATAACAATTAGATAATTTTCATGAGAATTGCTGCACTAGTGATGCTGGCCGCATGCCTAGAAAATGCATATCTCAATCTGAAAAGAAAATTGGGCTAAAGAGCATGAGATGCTGAAAGGAAACACTAATCAGTTTGCAAAGAGAATTAAACTGAAATGTATAAAAAGGCTGACTGGAGACAAGATGGACAGTTAAAACCAGGATCTTAACATGTTTAACAAGATTTGGTCAAAAGTATTGAATAATAAAATGGGACCTCAATGATTGGAACATTCCAAGGCTCTAGATTGAATGTCTCCAGCCATTGTGTCCTGTTCTCCAATTGCTCTATTATTGTTTATTGTTTATACTTACTGCACTTTTGTATTCTAAGGACGTAATCACATATGATTAATTGTGCTTGCTTGTGCCTTTAATTTTAGATGTTAAATTCCATACTTGCATATTCATACTTTGTTTATGTTTCTTTGACGAATGGTAATAAGTGAATTAGAATAGATTTGAATTATTGTAATTGAAGCATGTGCCCCCTATAAAAACTGCTGCCTGTCATTTATTATACAGATAGCTTTGGATCACATCCCTAGCTGTGTGGTTTAATGTTAATCTCGCGAGCTTGCCTTAAACTCTAAGAATTAGGAACCCAAAACCATCATATAGCAAATAGTTTTGTTTGCACTAACATAGTTGTTCCATGTAAGCGCAGCATTAGTGACGCAGCCTAGTTTGGTACTTAAAGATGCAATCATTTGGGGGGGGGGGGGGGTTCATCTCATATTGTTTTAAAAGCAATATATTTTTTCCATTGACATGGCCACATGAGGGTAGTTTTTTTGCATAGTGAACTGCGGTTTTTATTGGTTCCATTTTGGGTGCATATGATTGTTAGTGAAATGAGTATGACTCCATGTTCTCTCCTATGCCTAGCCATTTTGTAAGCAAGTAGCCCTCTTCTGTGCCTCTTTTCAATGTATTCATTTGTCCCTCTTTCTGGAGTATTTATGGATATTAATAGTTATTTAATTAATGTTGCGTGAATCACTAAGAGTTTTGCTTAAAGAAGATAGCTAAGTGGCATTTAGACTAGCCGGTGGGTCAAGCTGACATGTTCCTAGCTGTTCACATATTTCCCAAACATTTTCTCTAAACAACTTATTGTTTATACTTTCTGTACTTTTGTATTCTAAGAAGTAAATCACATATGATTGTTTCAGCGCCTGTGTTGCGTTTGCCTGGAGTTTTAGATGTTAAATTCCTTATCTTGCATATTCACATTTTGCTTATGTTTCTTTGATCAATGGTAGTAAATGAATTTTGCTAGAATTGAATTATTGTAATTGAATCATGCGCCCCTATAAAAACTGCTGCCAGTCAATTAATAAACAGATTATTTTGATCACACTAAGTGTTGTTGTGGTGAGAGTTAATCTCCTGAGCATGGCTTACCTCTAACTAAGAATTTGGACTCCAAAAATCATATCGTAAAGCAATTATTGTTTTGTGCACTAACAATGTAGGGCATGGCATAGGATCAACTCTGGACCCCAACGAAGAATTTAGTGACTTTAACTCCCCCGGGGGAAAAAATCTCACACAAAACGCACTCTACAAAACAGTAAGATCTTACAAAGTGTCTGTTTTTCCCCCCTGAGGCTGTGATTGTCCATCTGCACAGGAGAAGGGGGCCATACTACTTTGATCCATGCAAAGGGCCCGGCAGATTGATATGCTTTTGGGTATAGTTTTTGAATGCTGCAGACAATTGAGGTGAGTGTTATAATGCTGTAAAGCACAGGATTTTATGGCCCTGAGATGATCTTGTGAATGAATGTTACGATAGCAAATTGAGTGAAAAAGTTTGATGTGTAAGTACTGAAGCTTTGTTATACGCTATGTGCTGCTTTGGAATGCTTGGGTCTTGGTGACATTTCACTCCCCCCATCTTCTTCAACCTCTGACCAACATTCGTAAGAAGATAGGGATCTCTAATATGTAGTTTCTATGTTGTAAATTTATGGACAATTGTGACAATTTAACACTGTAGATGGTAGCAATTAAATTTGGCAAATATAAATGTATTTGAAATCTTGTATCTGACCAAAGAAAGGGTGTCTTCAGACTTTCTCATTGTAAGGCCAGCTTCACACAAGCGTGACGGGCTCCGCTGCGGAATATTCCGCAGTGAAGCCCGTCACGGCGCCCCCCAGAGACCCCATACTTACCAGCGAAAGATAGCGTGAAGACGCTTCCCCGCCCACCGCCGTCGCGTCATGTGACACGTCCACTGCGTCACATGACATGGCCGGCCGTGTCACGTGACGCGCCGGCCGCGTCATATGACGCGGCGGCGGTAGGCGGGGAAGTGTTTTCACGCTATCTTCCGCTGTGTTACAGCGGGAGACAGCGTGAACGGACGGCTTCCATTGACTGCAATGGGAGCTGTCAGCGCGTACACCCGTGGCAAATAGAGCATGCCGCGGGTGAGGACAGGAGATTTCACGGTGCGAAATTCCGCGGTGGAATTTCGCATCATGAGCATTGAGCTATTAGGTTCAATAGAACCTAATAGCAGGGGGCAACGCAGCGGATTTTTGCCGCGAATTTACGCGGCGAAAATCCGTTCGTGGGAAGGAGGCCTTAGGATAGACAGAGAATATCTTAATTCGGCATATACGCATTAAGGTGAAGTCTTTAGTTTTTGTTTTTCTCTGCTCTGAAAAAAGGTTTGGTGCCCTGTTAGCCAGTAGAGTAAAGTGTGATTGTTTTCAGTAAGAAATGCTCCCTTTTCTCCTTAGAGAGGGCACCTAAACAGTGAGTGAGGAGACTCAAATGGCCATGCACACTCCTCTGGGTTATATGCAAATAAGGGAGATGGAATAAAACATCTACAGTGCCACCTATTGGAGGGCAGCATTCCTTCAAGTCAAAGTCAGACTTTTTATACAAGCCTTGTAACAATGACTGGGAATTAAAAGCAAACATCTATAATATATAAAATTATATATTTTTATTCCCATTCATTGTTGCAAGGCTTGTATAAAAAGTCTGACTTCGACTTGAAGGAATGCTGCCCTCCAATAGGTGGCACTGTAGAGGTTTAATTTCATCTCTCTTATTTGCATATTACCCAGAGGAGCGTGCATGGCCATTTGAGTCTCCTCACTCACTGTTAAGATGCTCTCTCTAAGGAGAAAAGAGAGCATTTCTGAGCCCTATCCCAGGCCTCTCACTAGCAAAGCCAGACTCTACTGTATACTGATGAAGGGAAAAAACCCTGAAACAGCTGTATGGACATGGAGTCTGGCTGTGCTTTTAATTCCCAGTCATTGTTGCAAGGCTTGTATGAAAAGTCTGACTTTGACTTGAAGGAATGCTGCCCTCCAATAGGTGGCACTGTGGAGGATTTATTTCATCTCCCTTATTTGTTTTCAGTAAGAGAAACCAAGTAATCTTGTAGATATGATACCCTTAAATGGCTAACAAAAATACATGATGTATTACAAAAATACAACCTCATGTATTTTTGTTGGGCATTAAAAGGTATCATATCTACAGGATTACTTGACTTCTCTTACTGAGAACAATCTCTCCTCTGAAGAATGTGCCCATTTGTATTGACTAAAGATTCGGAGATTTAAGCAGGACAACAGCAGTACTTAGCGACATTGTTTGAATGTGTCACCCAGGATAAGGTAGCTTGTTGTTAAGTAGTATAAGGCATGCATTGAACATGTTTTACCAATTGTGGAAGAGCTCTACAGACTGTTAGGAGAGGAGTCCTTTCTATAATACAGGTCTGTGTCCTAAGTGGTGGACATAAACCAGTCCCAGGGTTTCTCTAAAATTGCGACCAGGAGATTAAAATGTAAGTGCTTGTGTAGGTGCGTAGAGTGGTTTCAAGCCAAGACCTGTATAGTATGAGAGAAAGTCTTAGGTAAGCTATTGATGGTATACTAAGTTATAACCTCGAAGATGGCCAAAAGACAGAGACAGAGAGACAGAGACAGAGAGAAAAAAAAAAAGAGAGAAAAAAGTGTGGCAGAGGAGGTGACAAAAGGGGGTTTTAAATGACAACGGCGACAGAGAATCTCGACCATATCCTGCCAATAGGTTTTAGCAATATGCCATCTTGTCCAGGACACATTCTGACTGGCATGACACAGAAAGACGAGACAGTAGAGACATTCTTAGTCAGACTACCGATGGGTTGTGGTTAACACAGTCTTTCAGATCAGCTTCTGCTTGTTTCATTACCTCTTTTAATTACTAATGACTAATATTTGAAATTGTTTAAAGATTGTCTGCTTTCTAATGTTTTTTGCCATATTTTAAGTATGTAGCAGTGCTGAAATAGCTGTTATGCTTGTTCACAAAGAGAGATAAAAGAGTTAAGGTATGTGCAGAAGCTAGAAAGTCACAGAGAAGGAGGGAGGTATAAGGATCAGTGGCATAGCTTTGAAAAACTAAAAACTGCTTGCTTGCAGAAATGAAACCATGTGCAGTGTTGGATGAACTGCAGGCTTTGAATTGATTTGTGGTTTTAGAGCTATGCAGTATTTTGATTGTGTGCCCAATAACAGAGCTGTCTAGTGTTTGATGTATATGGTGAAACGGTCATTGCCATATAAGAGATGTAATTTAATGCAGTATCAGCATATGGGGAGATACCGCAGTAGTAGGAGGAAAAAGCATGTTATGTGGGAATGTTTGTGAGATTGAGATGTTAGATGGTTAGTCAGGAAAAAGGAAAGAAAATGGAGGCTGTAAATTAAATGGTTTTAGTAAGTATGTGTGTGCAAAAGGCAAAAAGAAGGTTGAATAGGAAAGATACAAGAAAGGGATACAAGACTTGTCTGTGATGTGAATGTGGAGATGGCGAATTTCAAAAGAGAGCAAGAAGAAGCAGACAATTGGCCAGTTTCAAAGGGGTGGAGCTAGATGATGTAAAAGTACACAATGGGTCACTCTCTCCTCAGCAAAGGAGGGGATAAGAATCTTGGGCTGTCAGGAAAAGCTGGGTGGGAATAACAGTATTTTAGGAAAAGCTGGGTGGATATTTTTTTTGCGCTTTACAAATCTGATGCATACAGAATCAGATTAATATTTTTATTTTTTGCTCTGAGGGACATCACATATCCAATCTGGATAGAATATAAATAGAGTATTTTGCTCTATCAATGAACCCATGCGGCTGTGTTATCAAATGGTACAGTAACTCTGTCATGGCTTCTAGATATCCCTCATAGAGTGTTGGTTGGGGTACGGTAATATCTTCTGATGTATTTAGGGGGAACATGAAAGAAAGAGTTGGTTGAGATTATTTATTATTTGGTTAATGACATAATAGAATCTTCAAAACCCTGAATTCAAAAATGAAGCATACGGATTTTAATTCTTTGCATTTTTCATTCTACAGTATAAAATATTGTTCACTTGAAGAAAAAAGTTTTTTTATTTTTTGTTAGGAAGGTCTCCCCGGATAATAGGTTAAAAATAAAAAATAAAAAATGCTCCTGCGCTGCCCCAAACAGACGAGCGGTTTTGACAATAATAATATTGTCTAAAAGATTTATTCAGGTACAACGCGTTTCGTCGTTAAACACGACTTTATCAAGTACATAATGCAGTTACATGATAAGACACCTTTATATAGTTACTTACAAGTGCAGTATGGTGGTAATCTCATTGTAGTTCAGGTAATGGCCGCTTACATGACCTCCACGTCATCTGTGCGGTGTTGGAATGTAAGAAAAGGTGAAACCGAAACTACTTCCGGGATTCCGGGAGATCATGTGACCCGGAGGTCACATGATCGATGATGCAAGTGTGCCTACACCATAAGGTTAGTGGTGTACGGCATATTGCAGGTAGAGGTGGGGGCTGGATTCACTCTCTATGGTGTTGGATGGCCACGTTGGTCAGCGTGGTGACGTCGGCTGACGTGATGACGTCACCGGCGTGTTGACGCTGCGATGGGGAAATGGGGTCTCTCTCTGCTGCATTTGACAACAGCGTTAGAAGATGTAGTGACGCCGGGTGGCAAGAATAAGCCACCGGCGTGTTAACTTTTAGATTGTGGATTACGAAAAGACAATGTTACAGACAAAGACAGTGTAGCTGCGTAATGACGCTGATTGGCGTGATGACGTCATCAGTGTATGCACACAGGGCACGGGGGCTCTGTGTTGCCTTGGTAACCTTCCCAACTATAGGAGTTCACTCTGTGTTAGTATGTGAACCGAAGGGGTTGTCCCTGTTGCTTATCAGATTGGAATGACATTGTTCCTAAACTTAGTAAACCATGAATATTAAATCAGATGGCTGATGTGTGTTAATGTGGTAGGACGTGGATATATAAACATACAGAATACATAGATAAATAAATATATACATACCTTTATAGATGCATTTAGACAGTACATATATAAACTGATATGACCAGTGGAATATTCATTCAGTCATTAAAAATTAAAAAATAAAATTAGAATTAACACACATCAGCCATCTGATTTAATATTCGACGTCACCACGCTGACCAACGTGGCCATCCAACACCATAGAGAGTGAATCCAGCCCCCACCTCTACCTGCAATATGCCGTACACCACTAACCTTATGGTGTAGGCACACTTGCATCATCGATCATGTGACCTCCGGGTCACATGATCTCCCGGAATCCCGGAAGTAGTTTCGGTTTCACCTTTTCTTACATTCCAACACCGCACAGATGACGTGGAGGTCATGTAAGCGGCCATTACCTGAACTACAATGAGATTACCACCATACCGCACTTGTAAGTAACTATATAAAGGTGTCTTATCATGTAACTGCATTATGTACTTGATAAAGTCGTGTTTAACGACGAAACGCGTTGTACCTGAATAAATCTTTTAGACAATATTATTATTGTCAAAACCGCTCGTCTGTTTGGGGCAGCGCAGGAGCATTTTTTATTTTTAACCTATTTTCACACCGTGGGCCCAATTCTACATTGGACACAGCAGCTCTGCAGCAGCACTCCAGCGACCAGGGAACCTGCCGGACGTCATATGAAAGATCCCATAAGAGATCTGATCAGCCAACTCGGACTTTGGAGGCGTTGGTGGGACTCCCCTCCACAGGAGTTTCCACCACACGCCGGGTGAGTCATTTTAATTTTATTTATTTTAGTTCCATCTTCACTCTCTTACGTGTTACGATCATCCAGTGGTCACACTAATAGACTTCACCAACTAGCCACCTGAAGCGCCTCCCTGACCATTTCTTTATATTCCCCGGATAATAGGCTGACCGTGGTTTGTCCTTCTGCTGTTGTGGGCCACTGCAACCAGCTATAATCTGTTGAGCCCAAGCAACAAACGTTCTGTCTTAATTTTTAATGTTAATGTACCTGCAGAGTAAAAGTTTGTTCATACAACAGATTCAGAAGCGATTCTGATGAGGGACAGTGAAACTAGCAGGGGATTTTTAGGGGGAAAAAGTGTTGTTTCTCATGTCTAGAGCAGATATTAACTATGGGTGCAGAATTGTCTCCCTCATGCATACGATTCTGACGTAGTTCCTATAGTTTTTCCACTTCTCACCTGAAGGTATTGTAAACTTGATCCTAAGGTGGGCGAACAGTTAATTTGTTTGCTTGAAGTGGGTCTGGCCCATATAGGATGACTAATAATTATTAGGAAATCATAGTACCACACAGCTGTGCTACATGCACGTCTCACATACACAGCGCTGGTACATGGGCTTGTGACAGATACACATAGCTGTGTTATATGCCATGCGCCTGACAGACACAGCTCTAGTACATGACATGCACATCACAGACACAGCTCTGTTACATGACATGCACGTCTCACATACACAGCGCTGGTACATGGGCTTGTGACAGATACACATAGCTGTGTTATATGCCATGCGCCTGACAGACACAGCTCTAGTACATGACATGCACATCACAGACACAGCTCTGTTACATGACATGCATGGCACAGACACAGCTCTGCTACATGACATGTGCAGAACAGACACAGCTCTGCTACATTACATGCGCAGTAAAGACACAGCTCTGGTACATTAATGTGTGTCACAGACACAGCTCTGCTACATTACATGTGCATCACAGGCACAGCTCTGCTACATTACATGCGCAGTAAAGACACAGCTCTGCTACATTACATGCGCAGTAAAGACACAGCTCTGCTACATTAATGTGTGTCACAGACACAGCTCTGCTACATTACATGCCAATAAAGAAAAAAAGCAAGTACTTGGCAACATAAGTTGGTGCACGGCAATGAACAAAGCTTTATTCTCCCAAAATAAAGAAAGCAGACAGCTATGTTTCAACCTTCACGGTCTTTTTCAAGCTTTGTGCACTGCTTTACACCAACTTATGCTGCCAAGTACTTGTTTTTTTCTTGACTGCTACGGAAACTTGGTCTTGGATCCTTTACTTGGCTTTGCAGAGTCTTGTCCTGCCTAGAGTGGGATTCTGTGTGGTGCTGTGGGTGCAACCCTCTTGCCTTTATTGGACATTACATGCGCATGTCACAGACACAGCTTTGTTACATTACATATGTGTCGCAGACACAACTCTGCTACATTACGTGCGTGGCACAGACACAGCTCTGCTACTTGACATACGTGTCAGACACAGCTCTGCAACATTACATGCACATGTTACAAACACAGACTTGTTACATGATATGTGCGGAACAGACAGCTTTCCTACATAACATGCATGTCACAGCTCTGCTATATGACATGCGCATGTCACAGACAGCTCTGCTACATTACATGCACATGTCATAAACACAGCTCTGCTTCATTGCATAAGCAGTACAGAAACAGCTCTGCTACATTACATGCACATGTTACAAACATAGCTCTACTACAGTATATGCGCATGTCAAAGACACATCTCTGCTACATGATGTTCAGCACAGACACAGCTCTGCTACATTACATGCACATGTTAGAAACACAGCTCTGCTAAATTACATGTGCATCACAGACGCAGCTCTGCTACATTGCTTTTCACAGACACAGCTTTGCAACATGACAGGCAAGGCACAGACACAGCTCTGCTACATGACATGTGCGGCACAAAGTTCTGCTACATTACATAAATCCATGCTGACTATACACTTTACACACACAGCACATTCTGACTCCACACATTACACACAGCTCTACTAAATCCATCCTGATACCCACATATCACACACACAGTTCCTGGATATTCATAGACCCATAGATTGGTAGAGTTGGAAGGAACCACCAGGGTCATTGGGTCCAACCCCCTGCTTACTGCAGGAACACTGAATCATCTCAGACAGATATTTGTCCAGCCTTTGCTTGAACACTTCCATTGAAGAAAAACTCACCACCTCCCGTGGCAACATGTTCCATTTATTGATCACCCCCACTGACAGAAAGTTTAAAGGGGTTGTCCCGCGCCGAAACGGTTTTTTTTTTTTTTTCAACCCCCCCCCCCCCCCCCGGTCGGCGCGAGACAACCCCGATGCAGGGAGGTAAAAAAAGCTTACCGGAGCGCTTACCTTAATCCCCGCGCTCCGGTGACTTCAATACTTACCGCTGAAGATGGCCGCCGGGATCCTCTGTCTCCGTGGACCGCAGCTCTTCTGTGCGGTCCATTGCCGATTCCAGCCTCCTGATTGGCTGGAATCGGCACGTGACGGGGCGGAGCTACACGGAGCCTGCATTCTGCACGAGCGGCTCCATAGAAGACTGCAGAAGACCCGGACTGCGCAAGCGCGGCTAATTTGGCCATCGGAGGGCGAAAATTAGTCGGCTCCATGGGAACGAGGACGCCAGCAACGGAGCAGGTAAGTAAAAAACTTTTTATAACTTCTGTATGGCTCATAATTAATGCACAATGTACATTACAAAGTGCATTAATATGGCCATACAGAAGTGTATAGACCCACTTGCTGCCGCGGGACAACCCCTTTAATCTAATGTCTAATTTGTGTCTCCTCCCTTTCAGTTTCATCCCATGGGTTCTAGTCGTTCTTTGTGCAAATGAGAATAGGGCTGATCCCTCTGCACTGTGACAGCCCTTCGCATATTTGTAAACAGCTATTAAGTCTCCTCTCAGCCTTCCCTTCTGCAAGCTAAACATTTCCAGATCCTTTAACCGTTCCTCATTGGACATGATTTGCAGACCGCTCACCATCTTGGTAACTCTTCTCTGAACTTGCTCCAGTTTGTCTATGTCCAGAACTGGACCCAGTATTCCAGATGAGGTCTGACTAAGGAAGAGTAGAGGGGGATAATGACCTCACGTGATCTAGACTCTATGCTTCTCTTAATACATCCCAGAATTGTGTTTGCCTTTTTGGCTGCTGCATCACATTGTTGACTCATGTTCAGTCTATGATCTATTAGTATACCCAAGTCTTTTTCACATGTGCTGCTGCTTAGCCCAATTCCTCCCATTCTGTATGTGCTTTCTTCATTTTTCTTGCCCAGATGTAGGACTTTGCATTTCTCCTTGTTAAATACCATTCTGTTAGTCGCCGACCACTGTTCAAGCTTTTGTAGATCTTTTTGAATCCTCTCTCTTCCCTAGTGTTAGCTATCCCTCCTAGCTTTGTGTCATCAGCAAATTTGATCCGTTTCCCACAATTCCCTCCTCCAGATCATTTATAACAATGTAGACCAACACTGGGCCTAGGACAGAGCCTTGTGGTCCCCACTTGATACATTCTTCCACTTGGATATGCAGCCATTTATGACCACTCTTTGATCACTCAGCCAGTTGTGAATCCACCTCACAGTTCTCTTGTCAATCCCAGATTTGGTCATTTCATCAATAAGTATTGTATGAGATACTTTGTCAAATGCTTTACTAAAGTCAAGATATACTATATCCACCGCATTACCCCGATCAACTCAGTCGGTGATACTGTTATATAAGGAGATTAGATTCATATGGCATGATTTGTTTGTTACAAACTCATGCTGGCTGTTACGATCGTGTGGGCAAACTAAGCACGGGACCCACACTATCGTGACCAAAAAGGGGACAGAACACATGGGGTTACACACGGATTTCAAGCAAACTGACCCTGTGCTACAAGGGGGAATGACAGTGGCCCTACCTAAGCGGGGAACATTGTCCCAATAAGGGCAGCCGAGTGGTCTTCGGGTCTGGGCCCTAGCTGATCCTAGGAACCACGCCACAGAACAGGAGACATACACATGCCACATGACAAAGACAGAACAACAGGACACACAGAGCCAGAATACACAACATACAGCAGCCAAAATGCAACCACTAGTAACAGCTGATAAGCTGAATATAAATACCAGGTATTAGTTAACATTTTGTACAAGATGTGGAAGCTAGCAGGCCATTTCACAGCTCCTGGTTATACTGCTAGTCACTACACTAACCAGGAGTCCAGTAGAACCGGACACAGCTCACACAGAACACTGCAACAGGACAGGACACAGATAGCAGGTCACACAGCAAGCTAACACAAAACTGACAGAATATAAACGAACAAACGGACATGAACCAGCAAGACACAGATCACACAGAAAGCTTGCAACAGGAGAGAGCACAGGGCACACAGCAAGCTGACAAAAAACTGACAGAATATACACTACCGTTCAAAAGTTTGGGGTCACATTGAAATGTCCTTATTTTTGAAGGAAAAGCACTGTACTTTTCAATGAAGATAACTTTAAACTAGTCCTAACTTTAAACAAATGCACTCTATACATTGCTAATGTGGTAAATGACTATTCTAGCTGCAAATGCCTGTTTTTTTGTGCAAAATCTACAAAGGTGAATAGAGGCCCATTTCCAGCAACTATCACTCCAGTGTTCTAATGGTACAATGTGTTTGCTCATTGGCTCAGAAGGCTAATTGATGATTAGAAAACCCTTGTGCAATCATGTTCACACATCTGAAAACAGTCTGGCTCGTTACAGAAGCTACAAAACTGACCTTCCTGTGAGCAGATTGAGTTTCTGGAGCATCACATTTGTGGGGTCAATTAAACGCTCAAAATGGCCAGAAAAAGAGAACTTTCATCTGAAACTCGACAGTCTATTCTTGTTCTTAGAAATGAAGGCTATTCCATGTGAGAAATTGCTAAGAAATTGAAGATTTCCTACAACGGTGTGTACTACTCCCTTCAGAGGACAGCACAAACAGGCTCTAACCAGAGTAGAAAAAGAAGTGGGAGGCCGCGTTGCACAACTAAGCAAGAAGATAAGCACATTAGAGTCTCTAGTTTGAGAAACAGACGCCCTTACAGGTACCCAACTGGCATCTTCATTAAATAGTACCCGCAAAACACCAGGGTCAACATCTACAGTGAAGAGGCGGCTGCGGGATTTTGGGCTTCAGGGCAGAGTGGCAAAGAAAAAGCCATATCTGAGACTGGCCAATAAAAGAAAAAGATTAAGATGGGCAAAAGAACACAGACATTGGACAGAGGAAGACTGGAAAAAAGTGTTGTGGACGGATGAATCCAAGTTTGAGGTGTTTGGATCACAAAGAAGAACGTTTGTGAGACGCAGAACAAATGAAAAGATGCTGGAAGAATGCCTGACGCCATCTGTTAAGCATGGTGGAGGTAATGTGATGGTCTGGGG
Organism: Eleutherodactylus coqui; assembly: GCA_035609135.1. Taxonomy (NCBI): domain Eukaryota; kingdom Metazoa; phylum Chordata; class Amphibia; order Anura; family Eleutherodactylidae; genus Eleutherodactylus; species Eleutherodactylus coqui. The sequence goes on along the minus strand of CM069405.1, from coordinate 525,853,286 downwards.
TTGCTTTGGTGCTGGTAAGGTGGGAGATTTGTACAGGGTAAAAGGGATTCTGAATAAGGAAGGCTATCACTCCATTTTGCAACGCCATGCCATACCCAGTGGACAGCGCTTGATTGGAACCAATTTCATCCTACAACAGGACAATGACCCTAAACACACCTCCAAATTGTGCAAGAACTATTTACAGCAGAAGCAGGCAGCTGGTATTCTATCGGTAATGGAGTGGCCAGCGCAGTCACCAGATCTGAACCCCATTGAGCTGTTGTGGGAGCAGCTGGACCGTATGGTACGCCAGAAGTGCCCATCCAACCAATCCAACTTGTGGGAGATGCTTCTAGAAGCGTGGGGTGCAATTTCACAAGCTTACCTCAACAAATTAACAGCTAGAATGTCAAAGGTGTGCAATGCTGGAATTGCTGCAAAAGGAGGATTCTTTGACGAAAGCAAAGTTTGATGTAAAAACAATGTTATTTCAGATACAAATCATTATTTCTAACCTTGTCAATGTCTTGGCTCTATTGTCTATTCATTTCACAACGCATGGTGGTGAAGAAGTGTGACTTTTCATGGAAAACACAAAATTGTTTGGGTGACCCCAAACTTTTGAACGGTAGTGTAAATGTACAAATGAACATGAACCAGCAGGTCACAGATGACTCAACAAGCTTGCAACAGGACAGACAAACAGGGCACGGACTCTATCGGCACAGACTCTACCATAGAGTGCAAACCACACAGACTCATTGCAAACACAGATCAGAATGGGGACAAGCTGAACATGACTGAAAACAAGTTACAGAACACAGAAGCACCATGACTGCTCACCTTGGGAACCCAGCCAGACTGATCAGGAGATGGGTTTATATATGAGCAAAGACCCAGGAGATTGGCTAGCAGGAAGTACCACACCCAGCCAGCTCAATTAACCCTTAACCACCTGTAGCTGTGCTGCTAGGAGTACATAGTACAACAGATCCCAGCAGCACATCCTGACACTGGCTCTGGTTAATTACTCCATTCTCATCCAAGTACTTGCATATATGCTGTTTAATAATTTGTTCAAAGGTCTTTCCCAGTATAAAAGTCAGGCTCACAAGCCTGTAGTTTCCTGGATACACCTTCTTCCCTTTTTTGAGGATATGGACAGCATTTGCACCTTTTACAATCTTCTGGGACTTCTCCTGTTCTCCAGGAAGTTTCAAAGATTATGGCGAGTGGTTCTGCAATTACCTCCACTGCTCCCTTTAGTATCCTAGGATGTAATTCATCTGGACCTTGAGACTTGAATTCATTTAAGTTAGCTAAGTGTTCCCTCACCATTAGAGATGAGCGAACCTACTCGAACACGCCCCTTTTTCACCCGAGCGCTGCAATTTCCGAGTACTTCCGTACTTGGGTGAAAAGATTCGGGGGGCGCTGTGGGTGTTCCCCGCTGCTACCCCCCGCTCCGCCACGCCTCCCTCCGCCCCCCTGGCGCCCCCCGAATCTTTTCACCCGAGTACGGAAGTACTCGAAAATCGCGGTGCTCGATCGAGTAATTACTCGAAACGAGTATATTCGCTCATCTCTACTCACCATCTCTCTGCTTACAGATAGCCTGCATTCTTTTATTCCCCCAATAGCACAGGGAAGATCAGTTGATGTTCCATCTACTTTCTGAGAGAAAACAGATACAAAATAGGAATTTAAAAGTTCGGCCTTCTTAACATCCTTCTTAGCTAATTTAATAGCTTCTCTGACACTTGCCCTACAGTTTCTGCAGACCCCATTATATTCTTCTTTAGATATTCCCCCTCTTTCCATTTCATAAACATCTTTTTCTTCCTCTATAACATGTGTGCAAGTTCTGTGTTCATCCATCCTGGTCTCTTTAAATGCTTCCCATTCTTCCTTCTTTTAGGGATTAACGATTGTGCTTTGAGAATCTCACTTCACAATATTTCCCTTCTTGGACATTTCTGTCCTTAAGAACATCCAGCCATTGGATTCTTCCTCTTTCTGAGTTCAGTAAAATCTGCCTTTCTGAAATCCAACCTTGAGGTCTGAGTCTTCTCAGGTCTTCCTCCCCTTGTTAGCCAGCATCCAAGGATATCATGATCACTATCTCCTTAGATGCAAAATTCAGAAGAATGTGGCAGCATACACGGGTGTATGAAAAGATAAGAAAAATTCTTTATTCTCCCATGATAAAAACGACGTTTCAGTCCAGCAATTGGACCTTTGTCAAGTTCACTTACATTTAGCACACATACCTCTTAAATAGTCTCTATTACATAGATAGCCCCATCTACTTCTGGTTTCCAGATCACAAAAACATATATCCACATATACATATAAACATACCATATACCACACATATTTAAAGAGATTTGGGGCACGCCATTGGTTCTATCCATAACAGGTACCCACATGTGATTATGCTGTCCATATCGGCATCCAGAAAGATCTACTGCTCATGCGCGAGATCTCCCTATGATGCCGGACACCCTTACTTCCTCAACCATTCCCTCCCTGTTGGTAAGAATTAGGTCCAAGATAGCAGATCCCCTTGTTTTCTCTTCTATCTTCTGGAAGACAAAGTTGTCAACGAGAACAGATATGAATTTGTTGGATCCATTACTTTTACCTGAGAGATTCCCAACAAATGTCTGGATGGGTAAAATCTCCCATGATCACCATGTTGGGCTTCTCTGAGAGCTTCGCCATATGATGTAGACAAAGTTCCTCCATATCTTCTGCTTGTGCCTATAGTAAATGCCTACAATGGTGCCCTTTCTGTTGTTCTATCCTTGTATTCTTACCCAAACAGTTTCTACAGAACTCCCGGCTCTGAAGCTTGAATCTCTATGGAGATTAATGTTCTCCTAACATACAACACAACGCCTCCTCCCCTTTTATTAGGTCTGTTTCTTATAAATACATTGTATCCTTCAAGCCTTGTATCCAATCATGTGTATCATCCCACCAAGTTTCCGCGATGCCTATGACATCATATTTCTCTTCCTGTGTTAGGAGCTCCAATTCTCCTTGTTTGTTTCCCAGCTCTGGGCATTTGTGTAGAAACATTTTAGTTTGTGATCAGTGTCTCTTGCTCCTCTACTTGCCTTCTGAAATTTTTGTCTTTGTTCTTTCCACTTCTAATAAGTGAGGTTCTCAAATGTATATATTAGCTGTATATTTTTGCCTTTCACTCCCCTTCCCATATTGTTCTAGTTTAAAGCTCTCCTAATGAGTAAAGCAAGGCACCTACCAAATATATGCTTACCTGTCTGTAAGGTACAAGCCATCTCTAGCAAGCAGTCCATCATATAGGTAATTCACTCCATGGTCTAGGAATCGCACCATTGACGTAGCCAGTTGTTCACCTCTAGAATCCTGTACCATCTTATTATTCCATGGCCATCCACTGGGAGAATGGATGAGAAGACCACCTGTGCTCCTAGTTCCTTCACCTTCTTTCCAAGGTCTTCAAAGTCTCTGCAGATAGTTACAATGTCTTTTTTTGCAGTGTCATTTCTCCCTCCCAAATAATCACTGTCCTTGGCAGCACACTCAGGTAGAAGCAAGTGCTATCTTTCTGTATTTAATCCTAGAAATGGGTTAAAAGTAGAGATGAGCAAGTACCAAAATGCTCGGGTACTTGTTACTTGAGTTGAGCTTTTCTTAATGCTCGAGAGCTCATTTTGAGTAACGAACCCCATTGAAATCAATGGGGGACTCGAGCATTTTTCAAGCTGACCGATGCTCTGCATGGGGGTGGTTGTGTGAAACACCTGAAAACATGAGAAAAAGATGGAAACACCACAGGAACGGATAGGGAACAGCAGGGGCAGCATGCATGAGTGCATCTGAGGCACCCCAGTCCCACTATTAAGCCAAATTGGGGCAAGAGCCTGGCGGTCACCCCCCCTAATAATTTACTTGGGACAGACCATAAGCAGCACGGCACACGCCCTGGCACATCTTAGCTAAGCACCACACTAGATGCAACCAAGAATAATCACCACCTGCAGGTGACACCGCTGCCTTTTCTGCTGGGTTACATGCTGGCATTGCTGTCCAACCACCCGCACGAGCCTGCATCCACAGCGCACACAAAATTTTCCCTGTGCAGTGTTCAGCTGCCCTCATGCCACACGCTCGCTTCATAGCCACATCACCCTCATGTCGATTTATAAGTGTGTCTGCGATGAGGAGGAACTGGAGGCACACACTGCAGAGGGTTGGCAGGGCCAGGCAGCGACCCTCTTTAGAAGTGTGGGCGATAGCCCACAATGCTGATGAGAATTGATGATAAATTGACTATGATCATCATTCCAATCCCGTGCTACCTCCGTCACAAAATTGGCAGGAGCCGCAAACATGGGCATAAAGGGGACTCAGGTGCCAGCACTTCTACACATCTCCACAATGCAGCAGCACATACTAACACAAAAGAGTGGTATAAATCAGAAGGTGTCGCAAAAGTAGCCACCACAGGTATATAGTGACCTTGTGAAAGTCTCATGAAATCACTAACGCTTCCTGTGAATGCTCCAATCCTGTATCTTGGATAACTGGGGTAATTTGTAGCACAAGAGATAATACATGCCGACCAATGCTGATCCCCAGACCCCAAGCAGGAGAAGGAGGTGGCATAATAAGCCTTAGAAACCATGACCATACTCTGTGTGGGAAGTATGTGAGCGGGCCCAGGGTCAGGCTTGGTCCCAGCCTCCACCTTGTGTGACCAAAGGTGCCTTGATTTACATAGCTATGGTAAATCCATGTGGCCCCACACAATTCATTTAGTGTATTTGTGCCAGATAGCTGTACACCGCACTGGGAAACCTTTGTGCACCCACAGCATAGGCGAGCCCATGAAACCCAAAGACAGTATTACACATGAAGAAATGAGTGTCCAAACATGGCAGAGTTTCACCCTGCCCAGGACCTCGGCCTCTGCCTACACTTCTGCCCAAGTCATTCAGTGTATTTGTGCCAGACAGCTGAACACCGCTATGGGAAACCTTTGTGCACCGGCAGTATAGGCGGACCCCTGAAATATTTCTGCAGCAAGAGTATGGGCGAACCCCTCAAACTTTTCAGTAGCAAGAGTATGAGCAGACCCCAGAAACATTTCTGTAGCAAGAGTATAGGCGAACCCCTCAAACCTTCCTGTAGCAAGAGTATAGGCGAACCTCTCAAACATTTCTGTAGCAAGAGTTTGGTCAGACCCCTGAAACATTTCTGTAGCAAGAGTATTTATGAACCCCTGAAACCTTTCAGTAGCAAGAGTATAGGCGAAACTCCTGAAACCTTTCAGTAGCAAGAGTATAGGCGAACCCCTCAAACCTTTCAGTAGCAAGAGTATAGGCGGACCCCTGAAACATTTTTCTGTAGCAAGAGTAAAGGCAGACCCCTCAAACCTTTCAGTAGCAAGTGTATAGGCGAATACCTGAAAAAATTTGTTTGCCAGGAGTATAGGAGAAGCCCGGAAAAATTAGTTGGCTAAGAGTGTAGGCGAAGGCCTGAAAAATTGGTGTACCAAGAGTACAAGTGCACCCCTGAAAAATTGCTTAACACCGAGGGCATGTGAAACCCATAAACATTTTTTAAAGATACAGCTCGTTGTTGCTTAATTTGTAACAGAGCCTGGAGGCAGCCCTCTCAAAACATTGGTATTAACAGTGCCTTTTGGCCTGCAGAAAAATTGGCTGTTCAGCGTGATGACATGCTGTTTGAGTAGGAGAAGGAGTAATATCTGAGAGGGATAGACCAAGCTACTTCTCCCCTTTTTTTGGGTGATAGAGGTTGCATATTTCTCCTGTTGCTTCTAAAAGAATCTTTAGGATCCGCTGCTTTCCACTGGTAGGGCGCCCACCCACTGGCGATTTTTTTTTCTTTGCGTTTTTTCTCAAGAGCAATTAGAATTGAATGTACTCCTGTCCACTGGCGTTTTTTTTTGCGTTGCGTTGCGTTTTTTAACATAGGAACTGTCAGTTGCATATGTGTCCTTATTTTTCTCCTAATGCACCCATGAAAGTCAATGGAAATTAATGGAAAAGCCGCGAAAACGCGGCAAAAAACGCTTTTTTTCACGCACGAAAATCGCAAACGCCAGTGGGTGGGCGCCCGTAGAGAAGAGAAATCTGGGGAAGTCCAGCCTTTGTTTATCTTTATGAGTGTAAGCATTTCAGCGCTGGCAGTTGACAGGCAGGTACACTTATCCGTGATGATCCCCCCCAGCTGTACTAAACACCCTCTCTGACAAGACGCTAGCGGCAGGGCAGGCGAGCACCTCCAGGGCGTACAGCGCAAGTTCATGCCACGTGTCAAGCTTTGACACCCAATAGTTGTATGGAGCAGAGACATCACGGAGGACGGTTTTACAATCGGCTATGTACTCACCATCTTTTTACAGTGCTCCCTCCGGCTCAGCCTTGACTGGGGAGTGGTGACGCAGTCTTGCTGGGGAGCCATAAAGCTGGCAAAGGACTTGGAGAGTGTTCCCCTGCCTGCGCTGAACATGCTGCCTGATCTCTGCGCCTCCCCTGCTACTTGGCCCTCGGAAGTGCGCCTTCTGCCACTAGTGCTGTCAGATGGGAAGTTTACCATCAGTTTGTCCACCAGGGCGCTGTGGTATTGCATCACTTTCGTGCCCCTTTCCTCTTCGGGAATGAGAGTGGAAAGGTTCTTCTTATACCGTGGGTCGAGAAGGGTGTACACCCAGTAATCCGTGTTGGCCAGAATGTGTCTAACACGAGGGTCACAAGAAAGGCAGCCTAACATGAAGTTAGCCATGTGTGCCAGGGTCCCAGTATGCAACACATCGCTGCTCTCACTAGGAAGATGACTTCAGGATCCTCCTCCTCCTCCTCTTCAGCCCATACACGCTGAACAGATGAGAGGCAAGCAGCATGGGTACCCTCTGCAGTGTGGCCAGCAGTCTCTTCCCCCTCCTCCTCCTCCTACTCCTCCTCCCCCTTCCCATCCCCCTCCTCCTCCTTCTCCAAAACGCGCTGAGATATAGACATGAGGGTGATCTGGCTATAAAGCAACATACTGTCATCCCCCGTCTCCTGTTCTAACCGCAAAGCGTCGGCCTTTATGCTTAGCAGCGAACTTCTCAGCAGGCACAGCAGCGGATGGTATCGCTAATGATGGTCGCATCGCCGCTCACCATTTAGGTAGACTCCTCAAAGTTTCCAAGGACCTGGCAGATATCTGCCATCCATGCCACTGTAAAGAACTGCAGAGGCTGACTACCACTCCGCCGCCCATGTTGCAGCTGGTATTCCACAATTGCTCTACGCTGATCGAACAGCCTGGCCAACATGTGCAACATGTCCACGTCCTTGATCCTTACCCCTACTCCTTATCATGTCAGATTAAGGATAGAGCAGGGCCCAAATAAATTACCCCACTGTACAGCGCTGATAATTGGGGCTCATTCACCGCACACAGAGACTTGTAGATACCAGAGGATCTATGCTGTGAACGGAAAAAATTAAACCGCTGTCTTGCGCTTATACCTAGGGGTCATTTACCGCTCTCAGAGACTTGTAGATAAAAGAGGCTGTATGGAGTGCCAGAAAACCATTAACCCAGTGGAAAGTGCTGATAATTGCGGCTTCCTCAACCCCCTCAAGAAAGTGGTATTGTGAGACGCTCTGCACTGGGCCAGAAAACTGTAAAGCCAGTGGATAGTGCTGATAACTGCGGCTACCTCACCGCACCCAAGGAAAGGGTATTGTGAGACGCTCTGCACAGGGCAGGGAACTATAAGGCCAGTGGATTGTGCAGATAACTGCGGCTACCTCAACCCCCCCAAGAAAGGGTATTGTGAGATGCTCTGTACAGGGGTAGAAAGCTATAAAGCCAATGGATAGTGCTGATAACTGCGGCTACCTCAAACCCCCCCCCCCCCCCCCCAAGGAAAATGTATTGTGAGACTCTGCACAGGGGCAGAAAGCTATAAAGCTAGTGGATAGTGCTGATAATTGCGGCTACTGCACCGCACCCAAGGAAAGGGTTTTGTGAGATGCTCTGCATTGGGGCAGAAAACTATAATGCCAGTGGACAGTGCTGATAACTGCGGCTACCTCAACCCCCCCCCCCCCCCCCCAGAAAAAGGTATTGTGAGATGCTCTGCACAGTGGCAGAAAGGTATTAAGCCAGTGAATAGTGCAAATAACTTCGGCTACTTCACCCAACAAACAGAATGGTAGCTGTGAAATGCTCTGCAGGGGCCCAGGTAATATTAGCATACTATTTAGCGATGAGACCTCTGCCTAATGCACTGCACACATAGAACGGTATAGCTGAAATACTCTGCACAGGCCTAAATAAAATGGTGCACTACTGCTCCCAGCCAGCCACGACAGTAATGCACATAATGGGGAGTAGCCCTAAGAAGGACCGTTTGGGTTCTTGAAGACAGGATCCTGCACTAACACTGTCCCTATATCAGCAGCAGCACTATCCCTAACCTCTCCCAGCATGCATCTGAGGTGAGCTGCGGGCGGCACCAGCTTAAGTACTCGATGGTCACCTGATCGTCCCAGCCACTCACTGCTGTTGGTGGGCAGAGGGCTGGCATGTCACAGAAGGAAGTGGTAATGCCTTCCCCACATGTCTATTGGCCAGAAAATGGCGCTAAACATGCGCAGAAGGAAATGCAATTGACTCGAGTACCGCGTGGTGTTCGTCTCCAGTAACGAGCATCTCGAGTACCCTAATGCTCGAACGAGCATCAGGCTCGGACCAGTGTGCTCACTCATCTCTAGTTAAAAGTAATTGATGGGTGATTTTATGAGAATTATCTAAGCCATGTTCAGATATTGTTGTCATTTTTATGTTTTGTCATATATGTCCCAAAATCTGTCCCATCACGTTAAATTAGCAGAATTCCCCTACCACCTTGGGGTTATCAGCACCACTACTGCTTCCTCTTATCTATGCCTATGCATATTTTAAGTGTCAGTCTTCACTGCAGCTTGCGAGATTGCTCTAGCACAAATAGAGCTGTAGTGCTTTTACTTGTAGCAAGAAGCATAAGTGATTTTTGTCAGTATGATATCGTTTTTTTTTATAAATCTTGTAGTTTACGTTCCAACGTCAGAGCTAGCTATTTTAATCAATTGATGCCAGTAATATAATGTTACTCAATGACAGCGACACAATGAAGACTGATGAGTTATGTAGCATCATTTTGGTTTCTTTCATTTCTGTTAATAAAATTGGGCTCCCATTTCCCAGCTGGGCCATTGTAATCTGGCAGAATACCGGAACGAAGCGGCCCAGTGAACGGCTACTGCTGGCCTATCCTGAGGGTCAGTAGCCCATAACTGAACAACCCCCTTGTTACCCCTTGCTCCCAGTTCTTCTCTACCTTTGGGGCTACTGGTTATACATGGGATCCTTGTGCAACTCTGTGTGCAGTAGTGCCTGGAAATGGGAGAACGTGGCAGCGGGGAGCAGTAAATGATATTCACTAACAAGGAAATGGGAACAGTAACCACTGAGCAGCCTGAAGATATTCTGTATTTTGTAATCACTAAGGCTGACTGTCCACGGGCGATGAGGTACCCCGCGGTGAAGCTCTGCCCCGGGAGCCGCCGCCGAATCTGTGCCGGTCAGCCCTATCTAATAGATAGGCTGACCGCGGAGAATCGGGGCAATTTGCAGCATGCTGCGAATTGCCCGCCATGAGCAGAGAATCGCAATGATTCTCCACTCGTGGGCAGTTGCCGGTGCTTTCCATAGCAATCCTATGGGAAGCGTCGGCCGGCGTGATTCGCCGGCGGTAAACCACCAGCGAATATTCTTCCGTGAACAGAGGGCCTAAATCCCACAGGACTAAATTGAGTCTCAGCATCCTAAAAATTAACCAATTGTTTGAGTTTTTTGTAGATTGTGGGGGGAATGACCACTCCTTTCCTGGGACATATCCGAGGAGGTTGGAGATGATGGCACTTGCTGTAATGCGTAGGACTGGCTTGATGGTAAGCATCGACCCGAGGTACACTCTTGGAATCTTATTCGATTTCACACCTTTTGCGGTGCAGTGGAAATTTTTGTTGGTCGTTTGTTGAACCATTGGGTAAATCAATCTAGATCACAGAAGCAGTGTTTTACTGTCTCTATACATAGTTCACACAGTTCTTCCTGGAGAGCCTCGACCTTAAGGTCACTCACTCAAGACCTAAAGGTTGCTGTCTCAATCCCTGCATGGTTCAGGTAGTTGGCCCAAGGTTGACTGAGCCTTCCATCTGTAAAATGAGTACCCAGCTTGCTAGGGGATAGAAGATGACTGGGGAAGGAAATGGCAAGCCACCCGCAAAAATAGTCGGCTTGCATCAGTGGACTTTGCCTACCTTATATCTCTGCCAGGATCACACCAAGGGTGCAATTCCTGTAACTTCAGAGAGTAGACACAGTAGATGGACTCTCCCTAAGGCCGCCTGCACACGAGCGGGTCGGATCCGGCAGCGAGAATTCTCGCCGCGGGACCCAACCCGAGAGCCTGCAGGGACGAGCGCGTACTCTCCCGCGCCTGGCGGCCCCAGCTCTTTCATGTGCCGGCTGCGGCGCAGCCGGCACATGCGCAGACTGGAGCCGGCGGCCGGGTGAGTGCGTGCCCCGCACAAAAATAGGACATGCCGCTGTTTGTTTGCCGCGCGAGATTTCGCGCGGCCAAAACGCGGCCGTCTGCATAGGAGTGCGTATTGTAATGCACTCATGCAAACTTTCAGTGGCGGAAATCCCGCGGGAAATCCCACGGCGGGATTTCCGCCCGTGTGCAGGCGGCCTAACTGAGGTACGGCTGCTAATTTGGTTTTACTCCAATTGGGTGTGGATACTTCTCTGTTGCTTAGATTGCAGGAACAGGTCTCTGAGGGAGACTATGACTGGTAGAAGAAAGAGAATGGACCCCACATTGATGGGGTCTGGATAAACTCCTGTGCTTTCCCCGCACACTCTACACCATGATGTCACACCTGAGTCATGAGTTACCCCATCGCTCTGAGGAGGTACTGTGTGGTATAGTGTCTTCTGTTTGATTTGCCCCAGGGTTCAGCACTGCTGTGACCTGGTTTGTACTGGGCTGCATGGTATGCGCCTGTTATAATACAGACCAATTGGTCAATGTACCCATCTCCTCCTCACTGCGAGACAGACTAATCGTTTCAGGGACTTCAGATGACTGCATATAGCTACCAGAGGTAGGGGTCTTGGAGTTTATATTGGTTTGCATAAACCTCTTCTCAATTAGAGGCATGGCTTGTAGAGATGAGCGAGCACCAAAATGCTCGGGTGCTCGTTATTCGGGACGAACTTTTCGCGATGCTCGAGGGTTCGTTTCGAGTAACGAACCCCATTGAAGTCAATGGGCGACCCGAGCATTTTTGTATTTCGCCGATGCTCGCTAAGGTTTCCTTGTGTGAAAATCTGGGCAATTCAAGAAAGTGATGGGAACGACACAGAAACGGATAGGGCAGGCGAGGGGCTACATGTTGGGCTGCATCTCAGGTTCACAGGTCCCACTATTAAGCCACAATAGCAGCAAGAGTGCCCCCCCCCTCCCAACAACTTTTACTTCTGAAAAGCCCTCATTAGCATGGCATACCTTAGCTAAGCACCACACTACCTCCAACAAAGCACAATCACTGCCTGCATGACACTCCACTGCCACTTCTCCTGGGTTACATGCTGCCCAACCGCCCCCCCTCCCCCCCACAGCGCACACCAAAGTGTCCCTGCGCAGCCTTCAGCTGCCCTCATGCCACACCACCCTCATGTCTATTTAGAATTGCGTCTGCCATGACGAGGGACCGCAGGCACACACTGCAGAGGGTTGGCACGGCTAGGCAGCGACCCTCTTTAAAAGTGGCGGAGCGATAGCCCACAATGCTGTACAGAAGCAATGAGAAATAGAATCCTGTGCCACCTCCATCAGGAGCTGCACACATGGGCATAGCAATGGGGAACCTATGTGCCACACACTATTCATTCTGTCAAGGTGTCTGCATGCCCCAGTCAGACCGGGCTTTTTAATTCATAGACACAGGCAGGTACAACTCCCTATTGTGAAGTCCCTGTCGACCGACAGCATGGGTGGCTTCCTGGAACCCACCGGCGGTACATAAATATATCCCATTGCATTGCCCAACACAGCTGAGGTAGTAATGTCGTGCTTAATGCAGGTGGGCTTCGGCCCACACTGCATGCCCCAGTCAGACTGGGGTTCTTTATAAGTGTACAGATGTAGTAAAAACTCCGTGTGCACCTACAGCATGGGTGGCTCCCTGGAACCCACCGGCGGTACATAGAAATATCCCATTGCATTGCCCATCACAGCTGAGGTAACGTCAGCTGTAATGCAGGTGGGCTAAAAATTTATTTGATTACACTGTAGGCAAGGGCCCACAAAAATTGCTGTATCAACAGTACTAATGTACCTCAGAAAAATTGGCCATGGCCAGCCAAGAGGGCAGGTGAAACCCATTAATCGCTTTGGTTAATGTGGCTTAAGTGGTAACTAGGCCTGGAGGCAGCCCAGTTTAACGAAAAATTGGTTCAAGTTAAAGTTTCAACGCTTTTCAGAGCATTGAAACGTATAAAAATTGTTTCGAAAAATTATATGAGTGAGCCTTGTGGCCCTAAGAAAAATTGCCCGTTCGGCGTGATTACGTGAGGTTTCAGGAGGAGGAGCAGGAGGAGGAGGAGGAGGAATATTAGACACAGATTGATGAAGCAGAAATGTCCCCGTTTTGGATGGTGAGAGAGAACGTAGCTTCCATCCGCGGGTGCAGCCTACGTATTGTTTAGGTATCGCTGCTGTCCGCTGGTGGAGAAGAGAAGTCTGGGGAAATCCAGGCTTTGTTCATCTTGATGAGTGTAAGCCTGTCGGCACTGTCGGTTGACAGGCGGGTACGCTTATCTGTGATGATTCCCCCAGCCACACTAAACACCCTCTCTGACAAGATGCTAGCCGCAGGACAAGCAAGCACCTCCAGGGCATACAGCGCGAGTTCAGGCCACGTGTCCAGCTTTGACACCCAGTAGTTGTAGGGGGCAGAGGCGTCACGGAGGACGGTCGTGCGATCGGCTACGTACTCCCTCACCATCCTTTTACAGTGCTCCCGCCGACTCAGCCTTGACTGGGGAGCCATAAAGCTGGCCAGGCCCTTAAAGACTGTTGCACTGTCTGGGCTGTACATGCTGCTCGATCTCCGCACCTCCCCTGCTACCTTGCCCTCGGTACTGCGCCTTCTGCCACTAGTGCTGTCGGCTGGGAATTTTACCATCAGCTTGTCCGCCAGGGTCCTGTGGTATAGCATCACTCTCGAACCCCTTTCCTCTTCGGGAATGAGACTGGGAAGGTTCTCCTTATAGCGTGGGTCGAGCAGTGTGTACACCCAGTAATCCGTCGTGGCCAGAATGCGTTGAATGCGAGGGTCACGAGAAAGGCATCCTAACATGAAGTCAGCCATGTGTGCCAGGGTACCTGTACGCAACACATGGCTGTCCTCACTAGGAAGATCACTTTCAGGATCCTCCTCCTCCTCAGGCCATACACGCTGAAATGATGACAGGCAACCAGCATGGGTACTGTCAGCAGTGGGCCAAGCTGTCTCTTCCCCCTCCTCCTCATCCTCCTCATCCTCCTCCTCCTCCTCCTGAACGCGCTGAGATATAGACAGGAGGGTGCCCTGACTATCCAGCGACATACTGTCTTCCCCCGGCTCTGTTTCCGAGCGCAAAGCGTCTGCCTTTATGGTTTGCAGGGAACTTCTCAAGATGCATAGCAGAGGAATGGTGACGCTAATGATTGCAGCATCGCCGCTCACCACCTGGGTAGACTGATCAAAGTTTCGAAGGACCTGGCAGATGTCTGCCAACCAGGCCCACTCTTCTGAAAATAATTGAGGAGGCTGACTCCCACTGCGCCGCCCATGTTGGAGTTGGTATTCCACTATAGCTCTACGCTGCTCATAGAGCCTGGCCAACATGTGGAGCGTAGAGTTCCACCGTGTGGGCACGTCGCACAGCAGTCAGTGCACTGGCAGATTAAACCGATGTTGCAGGGTGCGCAGGGTGGCAGCGTCCGTGTGGGACTTGCGGAAATGTGCGCAGAGCCGGTGCACCTTTCCGAGCAGGTCTGACAAGCGTGGGTAGCTTTTCAGAAAGCGCTGAACCACCAAATTAAAGACGTGGGCCAGGCATGGCACGTGCGTGAGGCTGCCGAGCTGCAGAGCCGCCACCAGGTTACGGCCGTTGTCACACACGACCATGCCCGGTTGGAGGCTCAGCAGCGAAAGCCAGCGGTCGGTCTGCTCTGTCAGACCCTGCAGCAGTTCGTGGGCCGTGTGCCTCCTATCTCCTAAGCTGAGTAGTTTCAGCACGGCCTGCTGACGCTTGCCCACCGCTGTGCTGCCACGCCGCGCGACAACGACTGCTGGCGACGTCCTGCTGCTGCTGACACATCTAGATTGCGAGACAGAGGTTGAGGAGGAGGAGGAGGAGGAGGGTGGTTTAGTGGACGAGGCATACACCGCCGCTATACCACCACCGAGCTGGGGCCCGCAATTCTGGGGGTGGGTAGGACGTGAGCGGTCCCGGGCTCTGACTCTGTCCCAGCCTCCACTAAATTCACCCAATGTGCCGTCAGGGAGATGTAGTGGCCCTGCCCGCCTGTGCTTGTCCACGTGTCCGTAGTTAAGTGGACCGTGGCAGTAACCGCGTTGGTGAGGGCGCGTACAATGTTGCGGGAGACGTGGTCGTGCAGGGCTGGGACGGCACATTGGGAAAAGTAGTGGCGACTGGGAACTGAGTAGCGCGGGGCCGCCGCCGCCATCATAGCTTTGAAGGACTCCGTTTCCACAACCCTATACGGCAGCATCTCAAGGCTGATAAATTTGGCTATGTGGACGGTTAACGTTTGAGCGTGCGGGTGCGTGGTGGCGTACTTGCGCTTGCGCTCCAACAGTTGCGCTAGCAACGGCTGGACTGTGCGGTGCGAGACATTGCTGGATGGGGCCGAGGACAGCGGAGGTGAGGGTGTGGGTGCAGGCCATGAGACGGTTGTGCCTGTGTCCTGAGAGGGAGGTTATATCTCAGTGGCAGGTTGGGGCACAGGGGGAGAGGCAGCGGTGCAAACCGGAGGCGGTGAACGGCCTTCGTCCCACCTTGTGGGGTGCTTGGCCATCATATGTCTGCGCATGCTGGTGGTGGTGAGGCTGTTGGTGGTGGCTCCCCGGCTGATCTTGGCGCGTCAAAGGTTGCACACCACTGTTCGTCGGTCGTCAGGCGTCTCTGTGAAAAACTGCCAGACCTTAGAGCACCTCGGCCTCTGCAGGGTGGCATGGCGCGAGGGTGTGCTTTGGGAAACACTTGGTGGATTATTCGGTCTGGCCCTGCCTCTACCCCTGGCCACCGCACAGGCTCTTGCAACCTGCCCTGCTGATGCCCTTGCCTCCCCCTCTGAAGACCTGTCCTGAGTAGGCGTTGCACACCAGGTGGGGTCAGTCACCTCATCGTCCTGCTGCTCTTCCTCCGAATCCTTTGTGCGCTGCTCCCTTGGACTTACTGCCCTTACTACAACCTCACTGCAAGACAACTGTGTCTCATCGTCATCGTCCTCCTCACCCACAGAAACTTCTTGAGACAGTTGGCGTAAGTCCCCAGCCTCTTCCCCCGGACCACGGGAACTTTCGAATGGTTGGGCATCAGTGACGATAAACTCCTCTGGTGGGAGAGGAACCGCTGCTGCCCAATCTGAGCAGGGGCCCGAGAACAGTTCCTGGGAGTGTTCCCGCTCCTGAGCATGTGTCATTGTAGTGGAATGAGGAGGCTGGGAGGAAGGAGGAGCAGCAGACAGAGGATTCGGATTTGCAGCACTGGACGGCGCAGAACTGTGGGTGGATGATAGCTTGCTCGAAGCACTTTCTGCCATCCAGGACAGGACCTGCTCACACTGCTCATTTTCTAATAAAGGTCTCCCGCGTGGACCCATTAATTGGGCGATGAATGTGGGGACGCCAGAAACGTGCCTCTCTCCTAATCGCGCAGCAGTCGGCTGCGACACACCTGGATCAGGAGCTCGGCCTGTGCCCACACCCTGACTTGGGCCTCCGCGTCCTCGGCCGCGTCCACGTCCTCTAGGCCTACCCCTACCCCTCAGCATGCTGTATTACCAGTGATTTGATTTCCCAGGCAGGAAATAAATTGGCGCAAGCCTGCAGGCCAAATATAATGTTTTCGCTTTTTTGCAAACGGAAGACCCCACTGCGTGTATTCAATGAACAAGAAGTTTAATATCTGTGGTGTGGCCCTCAAAAAGTGTCACACAACTTTAGTGTAGCAGAGTTATTAACTCTAGCAGAGCAGGTATTTGCCAGTCAGGAAAGACAATGGCGCTAGGCTGCAGTAAACCGTAGCTGGTTGCGTCTGATTTTTGTACGTTCTCCACGCAGCACACACGTACACGGAGACCTTAGGACTGACACAGGCTGGCCAAATATAATTTCTTTTCCTTTTTAGCAAAGGGAAGGACCCACTGCGTGTATTCAATGAACAATAACTGTGTTGTGGCCCTGCCTACACAATTCTATCCCTGTAGTATTAATGCCGGGTGCAATGCTCTGCACAGCCGGTTTTGAGGAAAAAAAAAAAATGCAACACTGCTAACAGCAGCCTGGACAGTACTGCGCACGGATAGATGTGGCCCTAGAAAGGACCGTTGGGGTTCTTGAAGCCTACACTCACTGCTAACACTCTCCCTGCCTAACCCCCACTTCTGTCCCTATTGCAGGGCGCAATGCTCTGCAGATCCAATTTTGGACAAAAAAAAATAAAAAATACTGTGCTAACACAGTACTGCACACAGGTAGATGTGGCCCTGAGAAGGACCGTTGGGGTTCTTGAAGCCTACACTGACTCCTAACGCTCTCCCTACAGCAGCACCAGCAGCAGCACTTTCCCTCAGCTAACTCACAAGGCATCTGTGGCGAGCCGCGGGAGGGGCCGACTTTTATACTCGGGTGACATCTGATCTCGCCAGCCACTCACAGCAGGGGGTGGTATAGGGCTTGAACGTCACAGGGGGAAGTTGTAATGCCTTCCCTGTCTTTCAATTGGCCAGAAAAGCGCGCTAACGTCTCAGAGAGGAAACTGAAAGTAACCGGAACACCGCGTGGTACTCATTACGAGTATCGAGCATCCCGAACACCCTAATATTCGCACGAATATCAAGCTCGGACGAGTACGTTCGCTCATCTCTAATGGCTTGTAGAATAAAATAAAAATGCCAAAGCCACAGCGAAAAGATTGACAAATGAAGTAATTATACATATATATGTGCTGTGGAGGAAGCCTGAAGCCTGGAGCTGGTTCCTCTGTTACCTGTGACTACGCAAAGCTGAGTACAGCAGTTTTATATGTATGTCTTCTTGTTTTCTATGTTATTATAGGACTAAATAGTGGCTGAGGTACGAGGTCAGGTTCGTCCTTGTCAGGACGGTTAATCTGCTGGTTAGGCCGGTCCCCTCCCTGTTTTAGTTTATTAGAACAATAATGGTCAGAAGCGGTGCTCCAGTGGTATAATGGGAAAACAGAAAAGGCTTAATATGTATGGGGAGTCACCGCAACTGAGCCGGTCCTTGGATTCAGTTTGTTAGTCCACGTGTGCCTCTAAAGTTGAGATATGGTTACTGTCAGGTCAACGGTCTTGAGACATCCCAGAGGGAGAGCAGCAGAGGAAGATAACTCCAAACGTATGTTTAAGGAGGAAGAAATTTGCAATCAGAACGAATAAAAATACTTCAGCGCTCCGTTGAGCTAACACGGTATATGTCAAGATCGTACTTGTTTGGGGGTGCCCGATCTCCTGGCACCCCTCACTCCAAGGAAGCAGAAAACCCAATAGAGAGTGGCGTGTTCTTTTTTAGGTAAAAATGTAATATTTTAAAACAAATTAATAAATAATGCGATGCGTTTGGGCTTATGCTAAGCCTTCCTCAAGCATATGGAACAACCTACCTCTATTTATAGTAAGGATACAACTGAAAAGAGACAGTCTGTCATTCCCACCCCTCATGGGCGGTGGCTCTCAATCAATAATATAATATGGTACATGTGTAACTCTCATATGATCTTACCCCAAGAGTGTGGACTTCCTCTCGCCAGCACTGATGATGCGTCATGTAATGATGCGCAGACAGTTAAGCGAGGTTGTTATAGTGGTGAATGGAGTCACTCCAGATAGCGTCCGCGTGGTAACACAGTGCCGTTCGTAGGAGTCGCTCCCTATGATCTCAGTAAGGGAATTCCGGATGCCCGGAGGGGTGGGGTTACATATCGCTGTCAGTGGGGTGAATGGAGTCGCTCCAAGTAGCGTCCACATGGTAATGTAGTGCCATTCATAGGAGTCGCTCCCTATGACATCAATAAGGGAGTTCCGGATACTCGAGCGGGGCGGAGTTACATAGCGCTGTCAGTGGGGGACGTTCCCAGTGACGTCATTATGGTCACGTGGTATCCCGAGTGTGCAGAGGGAAGGGGAGGAGCAGGGAGAGAGGGGGCATGGTGGTATAGGCCCTCAATAAGGGAACATTTCTAGTGGCCTTATCATAGTCACATGGTATTAGAAAGCACGGCGTCGCTGGTAGCAATAACCACCGGCGACGTCGGAAGTGGTTTATGGCACAGTGCCGTAAATGAAGGGGCGTGTCTTGGTGATGTCAAAGAGTGTCACATGATGTCCCAGGGCATCCAAGCTGGAAGGGGGGTGGGCAATGTGGCGTCACTAATAGAGATAGCTACCAGCGGCGTCAGTACAGTGCCGTGAGGGGCGTGATCACGTCCTAGACTGAGGACGTGTCATCATGTGATCACGCGGCCTAGGTTGCCAGGAGATCGGGCACCCCCAAACAAGTAAGATCTTGACATATACCGTGTGAGCTCAACGGAGCGCTGAAGTATTTCTATTTGTTCTGATTGCATGTTTTAGTTTATTAGGGAGAGTTTGTTCTCTTTATGTGGTTATTATTTTTGTACTGTTTGGTATGCAGTAGCGAGGTGTTTTCAGGTTATGTATCCAGAGTGTATCGTGCAAACATGGCAACATGTACACATATCGTGTATCAGGAGTCATGGAAATAGTAGAGGTACACATTTCCTTGGTCCTCTACTCAGTCAGACCTCTGCCTGATCATCTGACTGAGTTGAGTCCCTGGGAAGTTCTGTTTGGTAGGGCCCCTGTAATAGGCCTATACTTTCTCCAGTCCCAATTAGGTAAAACAAGAAACGTTTAATACTATATAAGCCAGTGGATCAAATGTAACTGTATATATGTATGTGTGTGTTACATGTGCTGCTGGGATCTGTAGTTCTAACTTTGTCAGCAGCACAGCTCCACAGGAGGTCAAGGGTTAATGATTCAGCTGGCTGGGTGTGGTACTTCCTGCTTGCCAATCTCCTGGGTCTGTGCTCACATATAAACCCTGCTATTGGCAGTCTCTGGCTGGTTCCAGAGTGAGCAGTCATGAATCCTTGTCTGAAGCTGGTCATGTACTGCTTGGCTGGATCTGCATTGTTCCCACTCAGACCTGTGTTTGCAAATAGTGTCTCTCTGCTTCACTAAAGACAGTTTGGACACCTGTAGTCCTAGTCTGCAGTACATGCAGCCCCCTTTTCCTTTCCCCTTTACAGGTGCAGCCTCCAAACGTCTTATGTTTTACTCTGTGTGTCAGATGGTGGATCCCTAACACAGTTTCCTTTGTCAGCTTGTGTAGCTGACAGTCTATTTCCCCTGTATGACGACACATGGACTTGCTGTGAGTTTCATCTGTGTGCATGTGAGTTCTGGGTGGAGTCTGTATGGTTTCCACTATATGTTGTAGTCTGCTGTTAGCCTGTGTCTGTAAGCAGGTATCCCGTGCTCTGTCCAGTTCCAGTTGCAGCTGGCTGTGTGATCTGTGCTCTGTCCTGTTCTTGTTGCAGCTGGCTGTGTGATCTGTGCTCTGTCCTGTTCCCCTTGCAGCTGGCTGTGTGATCTGTGCTCTGTCCAGTTCCAGTTGCAGCTGGCTGTGTGATCTGTGCTCTGTCCAGTTCCAGTTGCAGCTGGCTGTGTGATCTGTGCTCTGTCCTGTTCTTGTTGCAGCTGGCTGTGTGATCTGTGCTCTGTCCTGTTCCCCTTGCAGCTGGCTGTGTGATCTGTGCTCTGTCCTGTTCCTGTTGCAGCTGGCTGTGTGATCTGTGCTCTGTCCTGTTGCAGCTGGCTGTGTGATCTGTGCTCTGTCTTGTTCTTGTTGCAGCTGGCTGTGTGATCTGTGCTCTGTCCTGTTCCTGTTGCAGCTGGCTGTGTGATCTGTGCTCTGTCCTGTTGCAGCTGGCTGTGTGATCTGTGCTCTGTCTTGTTCTTGTTGCAGCTGGCTGTGTGATCTGTGCTCTGTCCTGTTCCCCTTGCAGCTGGCTGTGTGAACTTTGTCCGGTTCTGCTGGACTCCTGGTTAGTGTAGGGACTAGCGGTATAACCAGGAGCCGTGAAGTTGGCCCGCTAGCTTCCTTGTTTTAAGCAATCTCTTTTTTATTCAAGAAATGAGTTATCACTTACAATCAAAATAGATGGTCTTACAGAGTCAATGCCAGTGTGAATCATTCCTTTCCAACCAAAAGTACGAATATTACAGACTGAGAGAACAGCAAGATAAAGTGAATCAGCCAGTTCAGACCCTCGACCCCCAAGAGTGGGGGGATAAGGGTGAGGGCTTAGCTGCATGTCAGACAGTATTTATCACATAGGTTTACATTTAAAATAATCGGCAGAGTTATGCAGCATGTGTAGGTGAGCGCCACTTCCCCGTCTCAACGGGGCTTCATCCAAGTGTCTAGCCTCCGGGGTAGGGGGGGGGGGCACTGGATGACAAGATCCTGTGTATCGCTTCGGTTGGTAGCACTCGCCCACCTACGCTACAACATCACGGCAACACTATTTGTAAGCAAGGGTGTGAAAACAGAACATAAAAAGCTTCCACGTTTTGTACAAAATTTCAACTAATACCTGGTATTTATATTCAGCTTATCTGTTACTAGTGGTTGCATTGTGGCTGCTGTATGCTATGCATTCTGGCTCTCTGTATCCTGCTCTGTCCCTGTCATGTGGCATGTGTATGTGTCCTGTTTGGGTGGAGTGGTTCCTAGGAGCAGCTAGGGCCCAGATCTGAAGACCGCTGGGCCGCCCTAATGGGCCATGTCATCCTCCTGTAGCAGAGGGTCAGTTGCCTGATACCCATGTGAATACCATGTGCAACCTGTGTGCGTCCATCCCATCCCAGTCCATTTTGGGTCACAATTGTGTGGGCCCCCATGCTTAGTTTGCCCACACGATCGTAACAGTGTGTCTCCGGACCTCTTCTATTAGCCTGAGGAAGAAGCGATGTAGGTTCAAAAGCTCGCTATGTAATCATGTCTTTTTTTTAATCCTTAGAAGGTCTCATATCTACGAGGTCACATTGTTTCTCTTACTGAGAACAATCAAATTTTACTCCAATCCCGGCAGGAGAATCTCACTTCCCATGTGAGTGTTTTATGATAAGAGTTACCTGTCACTCATAAATGTGTTTTCCTCGATTCCAGATCCAGACTTAAAGATGTGTTTTAGGGTGACTGGGTTCCTCAGAAGGACATATTGGGAAAAGGTTTGCAGCGGAGATTTGATGGACAATAACAGATCCAGTTGATGTCCGCCACTTCAGTCCAACTGAAAGGAAAAGATAATTGGGTCCATGCCAACCGCTGTATGCGAGTCTCCATCCGAGAGAAAGAACCGAATACCTGCTGGACTGCGCATATCTTATAGGTTATGGTTACAGCACCAGGGGTTGGGGCTAGAATAATACGTTAAAGAATAATATATTAGAAAAGAATCGAGAGCATATGTGTGTCAAAAACCCTGAAGTACTTGTAGAAAATGAAGGAACTGTTTTATGTATACCCATGTTCCTATAATATCCTCCTCTATGCTTTTGTGTGTAAACCCCTCATTACCTCATTATGAAGTCATGTTAAAAAAAAAAAAATTATGTGTATATGTATGTGTATGTATTCTCCCAGAAATGGTTCCACATGGCTTGGTGACCCCTGGTTAGTACTCGTGAACTGGGGATCATCATGCCATCAACATTTGTAGAGGAAAAAGTCCCACTATGGACTGCATCCCTCCTGGACAGGATGTGTGGAACTCACTGATAATGTAGTGCTTGTTTCATATCCCCTATGGGGAGTACAATGGACTACCCAATAAGATAGTATTAACCGGTTCCTGGTTCAGTGTATTTTGGGTTTTAGCTTTTTCTGCATACTGTGTAGTATAGTAGTAAACTTGTCTATTCCTTAGCTGTTGCATTCAGTGCAGACCTGATCTCGTATTTATACAATAATTAATTCACAGATCCATTAATACACAGATTTATGTTTTTTTTAAAAAGAAAAATATGGTTATGTTTAGGTGAAATCCAACTCAGATACGGCTAAATGGTTGCGTCATGCTAGGTCATCTATTCCAGTATGCAGCATATATGAATCCTCTGTTCTCAGATCCAGTGTTAGAATAGAGGCCTTAGGGACAAGTTGGGACCACCCTACAAGGGTATAATCAGAGAACCATGGATGGCTCCTCAAACTTTCTGGTTAGGTAATGCAACACATTCCCTAGTGGTTAGCTCAAGTTTTTGGGATGAAGTCGTGTCACTGACGGTATGGGGGAGAAGCTGTGTAGCATGATGAAGCAGCCGCAAAAAGGGGGACCGTTAGTGAAATGAATATGACTCCACGTTCTTTGCTATGCCTAGCCATTTTGTAAGCAAGTAGTCCTCTTCTGTGCCTCTTTTCACTGTATTCATTTGTCCTCCTTCTGGAGGATTTATAGATATTAAATAGTTATTTAATAAACATTGAGTGAATTACTAAGGCTTTTGCTTAAAGAAGATAGCTAAGTGGCATTTAGACTGTCAAATTGACATGTTCCTTGCTGTTCACATATGTTCCCAAACATTTGCTCTAAACAACGTATTGTTTATACTTACTGCTCTTTTGTATTCTAAGAAGTTAATTATATATGATTGTTTCTGCACCTGCATTTCGTTTGCCTGGCATTTTAGATGTTAAACTCCTTATCTTGTGTATTTATATTTTCTTTATATTTTCTTTGACTAATTTAATTTATTGTAATTGATTCATGTGCCCTTAAAAACTGCTGCCTGTCAATCAATAAACAGGTTACTTTGATCACGCTAAGTGTTGTTGTTTTCCATGGATGGAGCAGCGGGAGGGCTGTAGGTTTGTTGTGGGACGTGCAACAAGCATACAGGTCCTCGTCAGAACAATTAAAGAAGTAGTTATAAGTCCATACATGACTACAGTGGCTGCAATACATGATACAAAATACGTAATTATTGTGAAACTTAAGAAGAAAACAATAAAGGGAAGGTGTAAACAATCAGCGAGGCCACTTATGCGACTTTAGTCATAAATAAGGTAAGCTGATAGTAAATGAGTTTGAGCGATAATTATTCAGTGTAAATGTGGAAAAAATGTTCACTATTCGTTGGCGGTTGCTAATGCTGAATGACTAGCTTCTTATTATGTGTAAATGCTCCCTGCTCAGCACTCCACATAGAAGGTGAAGCGCTGAGTGAGAAGCCAGTGAAAAGCCTGCAATGTCTTTCAGTGTAAATGCTCTGCATGAGTGCTGTAGACATTAGTGGTGACGCCAGTCATTGTGCAGCCCTTTAAATGACTGTCATCCTGTGTAAACCGTCCATAACTCTGCACACTCAAGGTCATAACATCCTTGGCTAGTACTCCACCTTTCCTTTGCCTGGACAGCTTTGTCAGTGGGCTCACTCTGGATAATGTTGCGCTGTCAGATGTGGACTGCCCACTTGACATATTGACAGTGCAGTGAACCTTAGAGTCTGTCTGAGCAAACGGGAAGTGTGTAGGGGGTTAAACACCAGGCAAACAACAACAGTCCGTTTGTGTTTGTCTATTCACAGGAGAGGTTATAACATAAACAGCTGGTATCCCAGTAAGAGGGGAAGAAATCAGAAGTCCTTCAAGTTCAATGCAGTAAGTAGTCTGAACGTCTGAATGTCCTCGATATCCATAGCAATAAACCATATAACAGCGGTGGTTCTGCTTCAGGCAGCTTGAGGTGGAGCCTCCTTGGTAGCAGCCTCTTAGCAGACCTGTGAGTAGTTCCTCTAGTCAGTAGTAGCGGGGACAGGGATCTCATCAGCCTCCGGGGAAGACAAACTCCTGTTTTAGTCTTCCACAGCGCACATGTCTGAAGCTCTCAGACACACACAGACACACAGACAGACACGGACACACACACACAGACACACAGACACACACACAGACACACACACACACACAGACACACACACACACACAGACACAGACACACACACACACCCTGCTCTGCAGACGGACTCCGTTTACATCTAGCAGGTGCCTGAGCTTCACCTGGTTCCCTGGCTCAGGTGAAAACCTGTACTGTAGAGAGGATGTGAGGCCTACATCACCAAGTTGAGCAACCTCTGCGACACATACCTTCCATCCCTGACTTCTCCTCTCACCCTGCTACATATCCTCCCCCTCTGCCCCAAGCCGGGGGGCTGGGCACCAACTGCCACTGAACAATGGACCCTTGAAAGGGCATCTGTATTGCCATATAGTTTTCCTGGCCTATGTTCTACATCGAACTCAAACTCCTGTAAGGCCAAAAACCACCTTGTAATTCTTGCATTGTTGCCTTTTCTCTTACTCAACCATTTCAAGGGGTCAGATACTAACTTACATGTCCTCCCTAGGAGATAATACTTCAGTGATCCCAGCGCCCACTTTACAGCTAATCCCTCTTTCTAAATAATGGCATAACGTTTCTCACAGGGAGACAGTTTCCGACTTACAAACATCACTGGATGCTCTTCTCCAATCACTTCCTGCGACATGACGGCCCCCAGTCCTACATCTGATGCATCTGGCTGCACTATAAACTCTACCAATACGGGGTGCTGACACAACATCCGTTTTAGGGCTTGGAACGCCTGTTCTGCCTCTGATGACCACTGAGCCATCACTGACTGTTCTCCTTTGGTTAGCTCTGTTAAGAGGGCTGCTATTGTGGCAAAATTAGGAACAAAGCACCGGTAATACCCCACTATCCCCAAGAATGCTCTCACTTGCTTTTTTGTTAACGGACGGGGCCAATCTTGTATGGCTTCCACTTTGTTGACTTGAGGTTTGATCAAACCCCTTCCCACTATGTAGCCGAGGTATTTGACTTCCTCCATTCCAATGGCACATTTTTGGGGGGTTAATTGTAAACCCAGTCCTTCTAAGGGAACCTAGCACAGCCGGCACTTTCCCTAGGTGACTCTTGACTAATATGACAATATCGTCCAGGTATGCCCCTGCATACTTCCTGTGGGGACATAATATTCTAGTCATTGTCCTCTGAATTGTCGCTGGAGCGCCTTTTAACCTGAAAGGCATCCTTACATATTGGAAACAGCCTTCGGGAGTGGGAAAAGCTGTTTTTTCCCTTGCCCCGGCTGACAGGGGGATTTGCCAGTACCCTTTTGTTAAATCCAGGGTAATTATGTATCTGGCTGGCCCTCGCCTCTCGATCAGCTCATCTACTCTTGGCATGGGGTAGGCATCTGATTTTCAGACTCCATTTAGTTTCCTAGTCATTACAGAACCTCCATTCTCCGGAGGGTTTTGGCACTAGCACAATTGGACTTGACCACCCGCTCTTTGACTCCTCGATTACCCCCAGGTCCAGCCTTTTCTTCCTGGGATACTATCGCTCTGCGGGCCTCTGGAATCCTATAAGGTTTTACATTGACTGTTTTGTGGGGGTCTGTAATAATTTCATGTTTAATTACGTTAGTGTGCCCAGGTAACTCTGTAAACAGATCCGTATTCTGCTGTAGGAACTCTACACTGCTGTTTTTTGGGTTTTGACAGTGTTTCTGCTACTGTCACTTCATGGATGCCACTGCTTGTCTCCAACGCCAGGCGAGGCGAGGTCAGGGAGTCTCCAGGATTTTAATAAATTCCCCTGATACAACTGTACGGGCTTCCTTTTTCCTGGCTGGTGTACTTTGTAGTTTACTTCCCCAACCTTTTCCACAATCTCATACGGACCTTGCCACTTGGCTAGGAACTTGCTCTCTACTGTGGTCACCAGGACTAACACCCGGTCCCCTGGACTGAACGGTCTGATTTTTGCTGACCTGTTATACACCCTGGCTTGTCTTTCTTGAGCCCTGAGGAGGTGTTCTCTCACCAGCGGCAATACTTTGGCTATTCTTTCCTGAATTGTTGCCACATGCTCAATGACACTTCTATGTAGCGTAACTTCATTCTCCCAGGTTTTCTTGGCGATGTCAAGCAATCCAAGGGGTTGCCGTGCATATAGTAACTCAAAGGGTGAGAGCCCTGTGGAGGCTTCAGGTACTTCTCTAATAGTGAACATCAGGTAGGGCAGCCAACAGTCCCAATCACGACCATCCTTCTCTACTTTTTTTAATATGGTTTTTAGAGTTTTGTTGAATCTTTCTAGCAGCCCATCGGTCTGTGGGTGGTAGACAGAAGGACGCAATTGCTTAATCTGCAAGAGTTTACACAGTTCCTTCATAATCTTGGACATAAAAGGTGTTCCCTGATCAGTCAATATCTCTTTAGGAAGACCAACCTGGGAAAACATGTGGGACAATTCTCTTCCAATGCTTTTGGACAAGTTGTTTCGTAGCGGAACCGCCTCTGGCTATCTGGTTGCATAATCTACGATTATCAGTATACTGATGACCACTAGCGCTTTTTACTAGGGGCCCCACAATGTCCTTTGCAATCTGTTCAGAGGGTACCTCAATTATGGGCTACGGTGATATCGTTACTTTATACACATCTGCTATCGGCCAAAATGGATCATTCATGAGCCATTGTTAGTTTATGACAAATGGAAAAATGACATCCCCACGCTGACAACAGAAGACTGGCAAGAGGCAATGGAGTCACACCTACTAGTATCACCGGCAATTAATAACAAACTCATTCAATTATATATTATACATCAAGCATATCTTACACCAGTTCGCCTGAACAAAATGGGCAGAACTAATACAACATCTTGCCATAGGTGCCATCAGCCAAATGCTGATTTTTGGCATTTAATGTGGGAATGTACTTATGTTAAAACCTTCTGGGAGGAAGTGATCACCTTTATTTCTGGATTGTTACCAGTCCCCCTGGAGCTAGATCCCAAAGTGGCGATATTGGGGCTGGTGGACGAAGAGGCGTGGACCCACCATGATAAAATATTTATCAGAGAGACACTATCAGAAAGACTTCTCCAGAGCAGCACCGGTCCTCTGGAACGCACTACCAAAGGCTACCCGGGCAATCCAGGACTAACAGAACTTCAGGCGTGCTCTAAAAACGCACCTCTTCAGGGAGGCATACCGAATTCCCTAAACAAACCCCTCTGTACTCCGCCTGATAACATGCTCCCTGACCTACTGACTGCAATCCCTGCTAGCCATCATAAACCGCTCCTGCAGTCATACTGTTTCTGCCATCACACGGCTAAATGTCTGACCATTGTCTGTGTATAGCATCCCTCCCTCTCCACCCCACCATACCGGGCACATCTCCAGCCCGCCATACCGTGCACATCTCCACCCCCCCATACCGTGCCCATCTCCAGCCCCTTTACCTTCTGTATCACCCCATTACTTGTAGTATGTAAGCTGGTTGGAGCAGGACCCGCACCCCTATTGTTTCCATCAGCTGATTACTATGTAACCGTGGTTCTGTAATGTTTGTCCTTCTGTCTTTCTGTATTCCCCGTCTATGTAAGCGCTGCGGAATATGTTGGCGCTATACAAATAAAGATTAGTATTATTATTATTTATAGCTAGGAAAGTGGATGCGATGAATGGCAACAAGACCGCCCTCCATCTCATACTGGATGGGAATGGTTCACTATAATTCCATATGAAAAGGTGATATATTAACACAGAGGGTGCCCGGGCAAATTTGGGAAAGTATGGGGTTTATGGATAAACTCGCAGAACACACTATAAGTAGAATAAATGTAGGTTTAATAAATAAACATACACAACGAACCAAACAGATCAAAGGTTTATTATTTTTATTTTAAATGTTAACTGTTACAAAATGATGCTGTATTGTTAAACTCTGATGCCAGATACAGAACAAATAAGACATACATTATACGTAGAGATGAGCGAGCACCAAAATGCTCGGGTGCTCGTTACTCGGGACGAAATTCCCGCGATGCTCGAGGGTTTGTTTCGAATAACGAACCCCATTGAAGTCAATGGGCGACCCGAGCATTTTTGTATTTCGCCGATGCTCGCTAAGGTTTTCATGTGTGAAAATCGGGGAAATTCAAGAAAGTGATGGGAACGACACAGAAACGGATAGGGCAGGCGAGGGGCTACATGTTGGGCTGCATCTCAGGTTCACAGGTCCCACTATTAAGCCACAATAGCGGCAAGAGTGCCCCCCCCCCCTCCCAACAACTTTTACTTCTGAAAAGCCCTCATTAGCATGGCATACCTTAGCTAAGCACCACACTACCTCCAACAAAGCACAATCACTGCCTGCATGACACTCCACTGCCACTTCTCCTGGGTTACATGCTGCCCAACCGCCCCCCCCTCCC
The DNA here is from genome assembly GCA_035609135.1 of Eleutherodactylus coqui. Lineage (NCBI taxonomy): Eukaryota > Metazoa > Chordata > Amphibia > Anura > Eleutherodactylidae > Eleutherodactylus > Eleutherodactylus coqui. Next base: position 525,824,540 of record CM069405.1, on the reverse strand, counting down.
CCCACAGCGCACACCAAAGTGTCCCTGCGCAGCCTTCAGCTGCCCTCATGCCACACCACCCTCATGTCTATTTATAAGTGCGTCTGCCATGACGAGGAACCGCAGGCACACACTGCAGAGGGTTGGCACGGCTAGGCAGCGACCCTCTTTAAAAGGGGCGGGGCGATAGCCCACAATGCTGTACAGAAGCAATGAGAAATAGAATCCTGTGCCACCGCCATCAGGAGCTGCACACGTGGGCATAGCAATGGGGAACCTATGTGCCACACACTATTCATTCTGTCAAGGTGTCTGCATGCCCCAGTCAGACCGGGCTTTTTAATTCATAGACACAGGCAGGTACAACTCCCTATTGTGAAGTCCCTGTGGACCGACAGCATGGGTGGCTCCCTGGAAGCCACCGGCGGTACATAAAAATATCCCATTGCATTGCCCAACACAGCTGAGGTAGTAATGTCGTGCTTAATGCAGGTGGGCTTCGGCCCACACTGCATGCCCCAGTCAGACTGGTAATATGTACCTTAACAGTAACCTCGTTGGTGGTAATGTGGTGGTGACTGCGGACCTAGTAGCACGGTTTTATTTTGTTGGTTTTCGGAATGTGGCCAGGATTAAGTGGGCCGTGGCGGGGGATGTTTTTGAGGCACTACGTGTCCTCTCCACGTGTCCGTGGTTATATGCACCTTAACAGTAACAGCGTTGGTGGGAAATGGCCTCGCCGCCATCATGTCTTTGGGAAGCCTCTGTTTCCACACCCCAGAGACATACCATTAGCAGCGGTATACGCAGAGCCCATAATTAGTAACATTTCAGCGGTAGCATTAGGGACAGGCCCCACTAACATATCACTAGCAGCATTATAGGGGGAGCACAGTATTAGTTCCATTTCAGTAATAGTAGCACTCAAGACAGGCCCCAGTAACAATTCTGAAGCAGCAGTATAGCGGGAGCACAGTCTTCGTTCCATTTCAGTAATAGTAGCACTCAAGACAGGCCCCAGTAACAATTCCGAAGCAGCAGTATAGTGGGAGCGCAGTCTTCGTTCCATTTCAGTAATAGTAGCACTCAAGACAGGCCCCAGTAACAATTCCGAAGCAGCAGTATAGTGGGAGCGCAGTCTTCGTTCCATTTCAGTAGCTGCAGTATAGACAAGGCCCAAGTTACATTTATGTAGCTAAAGTGTAGGCCAACCCCACACACCTTTCTGTACCATGAGTGCAGGCGAAGAACATAGAAATTGCTATGATTACACTGTAGGTGAGGGCCCAAAAAAATTGGTGTACCATCAGTACTAATGTACCTCAGTAAAAATTGGCCATGCCCAACCAAGATGGCAGGTGAAACCCATTAATCGCTTTGGTTAATGTGGCTTAAGTGGTAAAACTAGGCCTGGAGGCAGCCCAGTTTAACGAAAAATTGTTTCAAGTTAAAGTTCCAACGCTTTTAAGCGCATTAAAACATATAAAAAAATTTTAGAAAAATTATATGAGTGAGCCTTGTGGGCCTAAGAAAAATTGCCCGTTCAGCGTGATTACGTGAGGTTTCAGGAGGAGGAGCAGGAGGAGGAGGAGGAATATTAGACACAGATATGTGAAGCAGAAATGTCCCCGTTTTGGATGGTGAGAGAGAACGATGCTTCCATCCGCGGGTGCAGCCTACATATTGTTTAGGTATCGCTGCTGTCCGCTGGTGGAGAAGAGAAGTCTGGGGAAATCCAGGCTTTGTTCATCTTGATGAGTGTTAGCCTGTCGGCACTGTCGGTTGACAGGCGGGTACGCTTATCCGTGATGATTCCCCCAGCCGCACTAAACACCCTCTCCGACAAGACGCTAGCCGCAGGACAAGCAAGCACCTCCAGGGCATACAGCGCGAGTTCAGGCCACGTGTCCAGCTTCGACACCCAGTAGTTGTAGGGGGCAGAGGCGTCACCGAGGATGGTCGTGCGATCGGCTACGTACTCCCTCACCATCCTTTTACAGTGCTCCCGTCGACTCAGCCTTGACTGGGGAGCGGTGACACAGTCTTGCTGGGGAGCCATAAAGCTGTCCAGGCCCTTAAAGACTGTTGCACTGCCTGTGCTGTACATGCTGCTCGATCTCCGCACCTCCCCTGCTACCTTGCCCTCGGAACTGCGCCTTCTGCCACTAGCGCTGTCGGGTGGGTATTTCACCATCAGCTTGTCCGCCAGGGTCCTGTGGTATAGCAACACTCTCGAACCCCTTTCCTCTTTGGGAATGAGAGTGGGAAGGTTCTCCTTATAGCGTGGGTCAAGCAGTGTGTACACCCAGTAATCCGTAGTGGCCAGAATGCGTGTAACGCGAAGGTCACGAGAAAGGCATCCTAACATGAAGTCAGCCATGTGTGCCAGGGTACCTGTACGCAACATATGGCTGTCTTCACTAGGAAGATCACTTTCAGGATCCTCCTCCTCCTCCTCCTCCTCAGGCCATACACGCTGAAATGATGACAGGCAAGCAGCATGGGTACCGTCAGCAGTGGGCCAAGCTGTTTCTTCCCCCTCCTCCTCATCCTCCTCATGCTCCTCCTCCTCCTCCTGAACGCGCTGAGATATAGACAGGAGGGTGCTCTGACTATCCAGCGACATACTGTCTTCCCCCGACTCTGTTTCCGAGCGCAAAGCGGCTGCCTTTATGCTTTGCAGGGAACTTCTCAAGATGCATAGCAGAGGAATGGTGACGCTAATGATTGCAGCATCGCCGCTCACCACCTGGGTAGACTCCTCAAAGTTTCGAAGGACCTGGCAGATGTCTGCCAACCAGGCCCACTCTTCTGAAAATAATTGAGGAGGCTGACTCCCACTGCGCCGCCCATGTTGGAGTTGGTATTCCACTATAGCTCTACGCTGCTCATAGAGCCTGGCCAACATGTGGAGCGTAGAGTTCCACCGTGTGGGCACGTCGCACAGCAGTCGGTGCACTGGCAGAGTAAACCGATGTTGCAGGGTCCGCAGGGTGGCAGCGTCCGTGTGGGACTTGCGGAAATGTGCGCAGAGCCGGCGCACCTTTACGAGCAGGTCTGACAAGCATGGGTAGCTTTTCAGAAAGCACTGAACCACCAAATTAAAGACGTGGGCCAGGCATGGCACGTGCGCGAGGCTGCCGAGCTGCAGAGCCGCCACCAGGTTACGGCCGTTGTCACACACGACCATGCCCGGTTGGAGGCTCAGCGGCGCAAGCCAGCGGTCGGTCTGCTCTGTCAGACCCTGCAGCAGTTCGTGGGCCGTGTGCCTCCTATCTCCTAAGCTGAGTAGTTTCAGCACGGCCTGCTGACGCTTGCCCACCGCTGTGCTGCCACGACGCGCGACACTGACTGCTGGCGACGCGCTGCTGCTGCTGACACATCTTGATTGCGAGACAGAGGTTGTGTTGGAGGAGGAGGAGGAGGAGGGTGGTTTAGTGGAGGAAGCATACACCGCCGCAGATACCACCACCGAGCTGGGGCCCGCAATTCTGGGGGTGGGTAGGACGTGAGCGGTCCCAGGCTCTGACTCTGTCCCAGCCTCCACTAAATTCACCCAATGTGCCGTCAGGGAGATGTAGTGGCCCTGCCCGCCTGTGCTTGTCCACGTGTCTGTTGTTAAGTGGACCTTGGCAGTAACCACATTGGTGAGGACGCGTACAATGTTGCGGGAGACGTGGTCGTGCAGGGCTGGGACGGCACATCGGGAAAAGTAGTGGCGACTGTGAACTGAGTAGCGCGGGGCCGCCGCCGCCATCATACTTTTGAAGGACTCCGTTTCCACAACCCTATACGGCAGCATCTCAAGGCTGATAAATTTGGCTATCTGGACGGTTAACGCTTGAACGTGCGGGTGCGTGGCGGCGTACTTGCGCTTGCGCTCAAACACTTGCGCTAGCGACGGCTGGACGGTGCGGTGCGACACATTGCTGGATTGGGCCGAGGACAGCGGAGGTGAGGGTGTGGGTGCAGGCCAGGAGACGGTAGTGCCTGTGTCCTCAGAGGGGGGTTGGATCTCAGTGGCAGGTTGGGGCACAGGGGGAGAGGCAGCGGTGCAAACCGGAGGCGGTGAACCGCCTTCGTCCCACCTTGTGGGGTGCTTGGCCATCATATGTCTGCGCATGCTGGTGGTGGTGAGGCTGTTGGTGGTGGCTCCCCGGCTAATCTTGGCGCAACAAAGGTTGCACACCACTGTTCGTCGGTCGTCAGGCGTCTCTGTGAAAAACTGCCAGACCTTAGAGCACCTTGGCCTCTGCAGGGTGGCATGGCGCAAGGGTGCACTTTGGGAAACAGTTAGTGGATTATTCGGTCTGGCCCTGCCTCTACCCCTGGCCACCGCACTGCCTCTTGCAACCTGCCCTGCTGCTGCCCTTGCCTCCCCCTCTGAAGACCTGTCCTGAGTAGGCGTTGCAAACCAGGTGGGGTCAGTCACCTCATCGTCCTGCTGCTCTTCCTCCGAATCCTCTGTGCGCTCCTCCCTCGGACTTACTGCCCTTACTACTACCTCACTGATAGACAACTGTGTCTCATCGTCATCGTCCTCCTCACCCACTGAAAGGTCTTGAGACAGTTGCCGGAAGTCCCCAGCCTCATCCCCCGGACCCCGGGAACTTTCCAATGGTTGGGCATCAGTGACAATAAACTCCTCTGGTGGGAGAGGAACCACTGCTGCCCAATCTGAGCAGGGGCCCGAGAACAGTTCCTGGGAGTCTTCCCGCTCCTGAGCATGTGTCATTGTAGTGGAGTGAGGAGGCTGGGAGGAAGGAGGAGCAGCAGACAGAGGATTCTGAGTTGCAGCAGTGGACGGCGCAGAACTGTGGGTGGACGATAGGTTGCTCGAAGCACTTTCTGCCATCCACGACAGGACCTGCTCACACTGCTCATTTTCTAATAAAGGTCTCGCGCGTGGACCCATGAATTGTGCGATGAATGTCGGTACGCCAGAAACGTGCCTCTCTCCTAATCGCGCAGCAGTCGGCTGCGATACACCTGGATCAGGAGTTCGGCCTGTGCCCACACCCTCACTTGGCCCTCCGCGTCCTCGGCCGCGTCCATGTCCTCTAGGCCTACCCCTACCCCTCAGCATGCTGTATTACCAGTGATTTGATTTCCCAGGCAGGAAATAAATTGGCGCAAGCCTGCAGGCCAAATATACTTTTTTCCCTTTTTTTTAAAAGGAAAGGCCCACTGCGTCTATGCAATGAATAATAAGTTTAATAACTGTGTTGTGGCCCTGCAAATGTGTCACAGAACTTTAGTGTTGCAGAGTTATTAACTACAGCTGAGCAAGGAATTTCACAGGCAGGAAAGAAAGTGGCGCAAGCCTGCTGTAAAACGTAGCTGGTTGCGTCTGATTTTTTTACGTTCTCCACGCAGCACACACGTACCCAGAGCCCTGAGGACTGACAGAGGCAGGCCAAATATACTTTTTTCCCTTTTTTTTAAAAGGAAAGGCCCACTGCGTCTATTCAATGAATAATATATGTCTTCTGGCCCTGCCTAATCAATTCTGTCCCTGTAGTATCAATGCAGGGTGCAATGCTCTGCACCGCCGATTTTGAGAAAAAAAAAAAATGCAACACAGCTAACAGCAGCCTGGACAGTACTGCACACGGATAGATGTGGCCCTAGAAAGGACCGTTGGGGTTCTTGAAGCCTACACTCACTCCTAACACTCTCCCTGCCTAACCACCACTTCTGTCTCTAATACAGGGTGCAATGCTCTGCACAGCCGATTTTGAAAAAAAAAAAATATATATATATACTGCTAACAGCAGCCTGCACACAGGTAGATGTGGCCCTAAGAAGGACCGTTGGGGTTCTTGAAGCCTACACTCACTACAAACACTCTCCCTACAGCAACTCCAACACAACTGGACTTTCCCTCAGCTATCTCACAAGACATCTGAGGCGAGCCGCGGGAGGGGCCGACTTTTATACTCGGGTGACATCTGATCTCCCCAGTCACTCACAGCAGGGGGGTGGTATAGGGCTTGAACGTCGCAGGGGGGAAGTTGTAATGCCTTCCCTGTCTTTCAATTGGCCAGAAAAGCGCGCTAACGTCTCAAAGAGGAAACTGAAAGTAACCGGAACACCGCGTGGTGCTCGTTACGAGTAACGAGCATCCCGAACACGCTAATATTCGCCCGAGCATCAAGCTCGGACGAGTACGTTCGCTCATCTCTAATTATACGAAATTGACTGTAATAATTGTTTTGCAATCTGCTAATAAAACGAAGTTAAAAAAAATCATGGGCAACGGTACCAATGGGCTTTTAAATTGAGGAACAGGTGCGCTCACCTGGCAAACAGGACAGCACTGGCAAAACAACGTTATCTCACGAATGCATCCTGGCCAAGAGAACCTTTGTAGGATGCGCTCCTGTGTCTTGTCTGCTCCCAGGTGATCCCCCAATACGTGTGTGTGAGCCATATCCAAGACTCTGCGTCTATAGCAACCAGGTACCTGCAGTTGTTCCACTACCTCACCTCGTACTTCTGTTACTCGGTACAACAATTCATTATACAAAGGGAGGGGGGGGGGGGGGGCGAGCCTCAGCCCCCACATTTTGGGAATTACCATTTACCACCGAAACATTTTCAAATGCATTTTTCATCGTGGGATCAGTGATTTGGGCCAACCGAAAGTCACTCGGAGCCACCTCCAGATCAAGCTCCTGTGGTTCTGGGACTTCGTCATCCCCCACAGTCACACCTGCAAAGGGAAAGTTATTGGTAGCAACAGAATTGTCCATCAGAGCGTCCAATGTACCCTTATTGAGTCCTGTAGTATCGACACGATCACCGGGGCGGGACACCTTCATCCACAGGTCCCAAAACAAGGGAAAGTCTCTCCCAATAATCACAGGGTGGAATAGTTTTCCCACCACCCCAACCTGATGCTGACGAGTCCCGGAGTCTGTGGTTATTGATACCTGGGCAACCGGGTACTCTCTGGTATCCCCATGGATGCATACCACCCCCAACCTATCTTCAGGGGTGAGCACGTGCGGTAGGGAGGCATCTATCAACGTGACCCGGCTCCCTGAGTTGAGGAGCGTAGCAACCCAGGCACCATTCACTGTTACCTGACACATCTGTGGCTGTCGGTCTCTTGAAGGAACTGCGCCACATGCGGGGTGAGCCCATAAGGAGCAGCGGTGTCCATATGTACATTCCATTGGTTCAGCTCGGGTAGGACAGTGAGCTGCAATATGCCCATATGGCACTCTCAGCAAGTAAGTGGAGCTGCTTGGTTCCTTCTGGAATGCTCTGCATTAGACCGGGTACCCCCTTAGGTTTAGGGTCACGGCACGGATCCCACAGCAGCTGACATCTCCTCCGCGGTGAGGTACCTTTCCACCAGACCTACAAACGCGTCTGCATCTCGTTGATCTCCCTGAGCAACCTGACGCTGCATGGCTCTGGGCTGGGTCTGCACGAACCGGTCCATCACCATTTTCTCCACCATTTGTGCAGGGGAGGAAGACTCTGGTTGTAGCCACTTCTGGGCCAGGTGTAGCAGGTCAAACATCTGGGACCTGGGAGGTTTATCCGGGCGGTACCTCCAGATGTGGAGCCTTTGAGGTCTGACCGCCATACTAACTCACAGGCAAGCAAGGATTTCCGATTTCAGTTTGCCATATTCACGTGCGTCTTGCTGTGTCAGGTCACAGTAGGCCTTCTGAGGCTCCGCAGTCAAGTAGAGGGCTAGCACCTCCGCCCACTGCTCTGGAGGCAACTTTTCCCTTTCTGCTACCCTGGGGTCATTTTCTGCAATGCCCCTCTTACCGTCTTTAGTATGTCCATATTGGTCTTTTTACTGAAAAGACCTACAGTCCCCTCTTTGAGAGTCTCAGACAGTATAGCCATTTGCTTGATCCGGAGTTGGTCTCCTGTTGTTGCAGACTTGCTTGCACCAACTGTTTCACCACCTCCTCCATGCTTGTAGAGGCTCCTATTGCTGTTTTCACCCAGGACATTTATTAGTGGGTCTTTATTTGCCAGCGCAATCCTCCACCACTTGTGACGCTCCAGGGGGTTAAACACCAGGCAAACAACAACAGTCCGTTTGTGTTTGTCTATTCACAGGAGAGGTTACAACATAAGCAGCTGGTATCCCAGTAAGAGGGGAAGAAATCAGAAGTCCTTCAAGGTCAATGCAGTAAGTAGTCTGAACATCCGAATGTCCTCGATATCCATAGCAATAAACCATATAGCAGCGGTGGTTCTGGTTCAGGCAGCTTGAGGTGGAGCCTCCTTGGTAGCCACCTCTTAGTAGACTTGTGAGCAGCTTCCTCTAGTCAGTAGTAGTGGGGACAGGGATCTCATCAGCCTCCGGGGAAGACAAACTCCTGTTTTAGTCTTCCACAGCGCACATGTCTGAAGCTCGCAGACAGACAGACAGACAGACAGACAGACACACAGACACACACACACAGACAGACACCGACACAGACACCGACACAGACACACATAGAGACACACAGACAGACAGGTAGAAGAAAGAATAGAGATAGGGAACAGCACTTCCAATATAACTCCAAATGTACACTTACAGGCTTTCAAAGGTGCACGATCCAAAGCAAAGGTCCGGACCCAGAGACCAGACATGGCAGGACATCTATGTAGGTCGTGTTGAATCAGCACTCCAAGGGTTTTTTCAGAAGGTAAAAACCGATTTATTCCTCAATGGTAAAACATAGCTGGAACGTTTCGATCCTTACAAACACTGGCTCCAGGCACTAATAAGGTGCAGCAATCCGGTTATATTAACTCACAGCACACTTCTGGATATGTAAACCCGTCAGCCAGAGACTACCAAGTCTGCGGAATGCCGCCACAATGAAGGGGTCAGAGCCGTCAGAACCCCAAATAGGCGATCCAATTTACAGCAAATAGAGAGGCAGCATCCCCGGCGTCTTTAGCAAAAAGGGACCATTTATTCCTCCATATAACTGCCCCAAGAGGGTCGAAACGTAGCAGTTATATGGAGGAATAAATTGTCACTTTTTGCTAAAGACGCCGGGGATGCTGCCTCTCTATTTGCTGTAAATTGGATCGACTAATACGGTACATGCCGAGCTGTTGGCACCAAAGGTTGAAATAAGTCACTTAATTGATTCAAATACTCATTAGCATAAACATCTGTTTACCAATATGGCCCATCGGTAAATATAGACATTGCTAAATATGATCTGAAGTTAGCAGTATTTGGTGTTTGAGCACTTGGCACACACTCGGAGAGCCCTAGTGTATTACATGGACATGTTTTTGTGCATAGTACATGATACCAATCTTTAGATTGACCTTCAGTTGTGCCTCGTGGGGTGCACAAAAGTGATTGCGGCATGCACTGTCTTGGCATGTACATGCCCGGGTAGTGTATATGGATTGTAAGATCGCAGCAAGTATGCAATTCACTGCGTACTTGCTGAATGCTCCCACATGGGAGATGCGCCTGTGTTGTACTGTTTTTATTTTGGTGTTTTTTTTCTTAATTAACTCTGGATCAACATTGGTGGGTAATAGGCTGAACTGGATGGACATGCTTTTTTTCAGTCTGACATACTATGTTATGTTACTTGGACATAAGAGATCCGGCATTTATATGTTAGCTTTATTTCTCTTGGGATTTGAGGCAAGGTGACCACAAACTCAAAAAGTTAGCTGTTGTATGTGATTCCCAGGAAGTGATCTCTTCAAAATGGAAGATCTGTGACACCCTGTCTCTCCATTGGGATACAGTGGGAACCTCTTTCTCTCTCCGATAGAGGGGCATGAGGATTTTAGGAGCGGAAATTAAGATGATAGGCAAGAATTTTTTGGAAAATCTAAAGTAAGTAGAGGGTTTCCAACACAGAGCTTCCTCATGTGAGAAGGAGTGAGCCACCATATATGTAGGATTGTTCCCCTCTGTGTTTCGCACCTCCAGCAGGCATTGGACGGCGGCAGGTTAACTCTGAACAAAGTGGCAGGCTTTTGTTCCATCTAGTGAGATTTTTATAGTTGTAAGGTGCATATGATAATATAAGGCAATATATTAGTAGAAAGTGATACCATGAAACGATGGGTCCGAGGGTGTGGGTATATTGGAGACAGGAGGCCGGATGACCCAGAGAAGCTTCCTATTTATAGACCCAGGTGTCGTTGTATCAGCTGAGGTCTCCTCCTTCTCCGAGTTCATAGGAATGTCACCGCAGAGGGCATGCGGTCCTCTCTGGGATCTACAGGGGAAAATAGATCAGGAAGAGGGCCCAGCCAAGGGAAAACAGAGGAGTACCTAGAGAGAAATAGGATTGCTAGTTAAGAGTCTATTTATGTTTCGGAGTCCTGGTGTTAAGTTTCCATTTCGCAGACCTCTCTTAGGGCGAGCACCCACTGGCGTTTTTTTACCTGCGTTTTGCCTGCACAGGCATAGAGATAACATGTGTTCCTGTCCACTGGCGTTTTTTTTTGCGTTGCGTTTGCGTTTTTAACATAGGAACTGTCAGTTGCATATGTGTCCTTATTTTTCTCCTAATGCACCCATGAAAGTCAATGGAAATTAATGGAAAAGCCGCGAAAACGCCGCGAAAAACGCGCGGAAAAATCGCGGGAAACGCGGCGAAAACGTTTTTTTCCCGCGGAAAACGCAAACGCCAGTGGGTGGGCGCCCTAATTGTGGAGTCTGGTGTTGGATTTGGACTGTCAATTGGAGGGGTGTCCAATATCTTTCAAGCATGTTTAAGGTCTTCTGGGGATCTGATGGAGATCTGTTGACCAAAAAAAGGATAAAATAGGTCAGCACTTCCAAATAGAAATCTATAGGTGCATGTTAAACCACGGCTGCAACATACAATAGAAGCAGAAACCAAAAAGTGGCCACAGACACAAAATAATAATCTAATGATAATAGTGATATAGCGCAAAACATATCCTGCAGCGCTTACATAGACAGGGGGAATACAGAGAGACAAAAGTACAAACATTACAGAACCGCGGTTACATAGTAATCAGCTGATGGAGACAATAGGGGTGCGGGTCCGGCTCCAACGAGCTTACATACTACAAATAATGGGGGGATACAGAAGGTAAAGGGGCTGGAGATGTGCGCGGTATGGGGGGGATGGAGATGTGCCCGGTATGGTGGAGTGGAGATGTGCATGGTATGGTGGAGTGGAGAGTGTGGGATGCTATACACAAACAATGGTCAGACATCAAGCCGTGTGGTGGATGAATTGGTATGACTGCAGGGGGTGGTTGATGGCGGCTAGCAGGGTTGCAGTCACTAGGACAGAGAGCATGTTATCAGGTAGAGTACAGAGCGGTTTGGTTTAGGAGATATGGTATGCCTCCCTAAAGAGGTGCGTTTTTAGGGCATGCACTGATAGTTTTGGGTAGCACGTTCCAGAGGACTGATGCAGGTCTGGAGAAGTCTTGGAGGCGGGAATGACAGGTTCGAATTAAAGTGACACTCAGTCGGGTTTCGTTAGTAGAGCGGATGGCCCAGGTTGGGTGGTGGATTGAGATGAGGTAGGCAATGTAGGGCAGTGCAGTGATATGGAGGGCTTTATGGATGAAGGTAGTAAGTTTAAATTGAATTCTGTATTTGACGGGCAGTCAGTGCAGTGACCGGCACAGGACAGAGGCGTCCGAGTAGCGGCTGGACAGGAAGATGAGCCTGGCTGCCGCATTCAGGATGGATTGGAGAGGGTAGAGTCTGTTGCAGGGGAGGCCGATCAGCAGCGAGTTGCAATAGTAGAGGCGAGAGTGAAGGAGGGCAACAGTGAGCGTTTTTAGCGTGTACACGGTGAGGAAAGGGCAGATCCTTGTGATGTTCTTGAGGTGCAGCTGACATGTTCAGGCCAGAGATTGGATGTGAGGGGTAAAGGAGAGATCAGAGTTGAATATGACCCCAAGGCAGCGGGTGTGCTGGGAGTTATGGTGCCACACACTGAGATGGAGATGTCAGGAGGAGGTCGTTTAGTGGAGGGTGGAAACACCAGCAGGTCAGTTTTTGAGAGGTTTAGTTTTAGGTAGAGAGAGGACATGGTGTTAGAGACAGCAGACAGTCGGTGATGTTTTAGAAGAAAGGTGCAGAGATGTCACAGGAAGAGGTGTATAGCTGGGTGTTGTCAGCATAGAGGTGGTATTATATGCCAAATCTCCTGATGGTTTGTCCAATAGGGAGAAGAGAGTTTTCTGAATGATAGCTTATTAGGCGGGAGTAAGCCAGGCGCTCTAGTAGTTTGGAGATGAAGGGTCGGTAGTTACTGACAAAACTAGGGTCGGGGCTAGTCTGAGATTGAGAAGTTATTTTCTGCCGGATGTCATTTTCTATTTAAAGTAAGCAGCCAGCTCTTCGGAGCCGAGATCAGTCACTTGAGGCTGCTGTTTAGGGCTGAGAAGGGAGTGAAAGGTATCAAAGAGCCATTTAGGTTTGTGAGATAGTGAGGAGGCAAGAGAGGTGAAGTAGACTTGTTTGGCATGGTGGAGGGAAAGGTTGTAGGTTCTGAGCATGAATTTGTAATGGAGAAAGTTCGCGGCATGTTTGCGACTTTCTCCACAGTGGTTCAGCGCATCTAGAGCACCGCCGAATGAAGCACGTTTGAGGCGTGAGCCAGGGTTGCCAAGGTCTGCATCGGATGGCTTGGGTCAAGAGGGTGGGGGGTGGGGGGGTGGGCGCCACTTCATCTAGGGTATGTTTAGCAGTGGTGTTGTAGTGTGCAGCAGCCAAGAAGCGGCAGGAGAGGAGAGAGATAGAGGACAGAGAGGACTGTAGGGACTCAGCAAAGTCCTGGGAGTGAATAGCCTGAAGGTTCCTGTAAGTACAGTAGGTAGGTGGGTATGGGGAGTACAGTAGGTAGGTGGGTCTGGGGAGATGCTAGGAAGTTTGACAGAGAAAGAAAGGAGGTTATGGTCCGAGAGTGGGAGAGGGGAATTAGTGAAGTTGGAAGCAGAGCAGAAACGAAGGAAGACCAGCTCAAGAGTATTGCCATCCCTGTGAGTGGGAGAGACCAAGGGAGGAGGTGAGCAATAGAAGCTGAGAGGCAAATGGAGAGATGGGGTCATTAGTGGGGATGTTAAAGTCTCCTAAGATGAGGGTTGGAATTTCCAAAGGATAGGAAATAGGGGATCCAGGCAGCAAGGTGGTCTAGAAACAGGCGAGGAGCACCTGGGGGGGCGGTAGATAACAGACACTCGCATGGACAGCGGGCGGAAAAGTTGTAGCATATGTACCTCAAACAATGAAAAAGTGAGTGAGGGTACGGGAGGATGACTTGATAGGCACTTTTCAGGGAGAGAAGAGCACCTACTCCTCCACCTCACCTGTCATCTAGTCTTGGGGTATGGGAGAACTGCAGGCCATGTCAGACACAGCAGCAGGGAAGGCCGTGTCAGACTGCTGTATCCACATTTGTGTGAGAGCTAGCAGGTTTAGAGATTTTGTAGTAAAAAATTCATGGATGGTGGGGAGTTTATTGCATGCTGACTGGCAGTTCCAGAGCGCATATTTAACCCTTTCCAATTCACTGTTTGACGTCTAAAGACATTATGATTTAAGGCTGTACAGCTCTGATGTTGGAAGACGTCCGTCGGGGTTCTCTTACTCTATATTGCCAGACTCTTTGCTGTCGGAGCCTATCCAATGTGTCACCTCATGCCGTACTGGCTTTAGCCAGCATATAGTGCTGTTGTATAATGGCAGAAAAAGAGTAAGCCTCCTAGGAAAACCAGGATACAAATTGGATTGGTAAGGGTTAAAGGAGTCAGCGGAGGGTATGCATGGGCTAGCAGTAGGGCTTGAGGGGTCTCTAATTGAGTTAGGTAAGAGCAGTAGAGGGTGGGCCAGGATTGGGAGAAATATCCCAACCTGCTAGTAACAGCAGGATAGCAAGGGTGAGCAGATGGTTAGGAGATTTATGAGGGCAGCTGTTATGTTTCTCAGTGGCATTAGGGGGTTTGTGGCTTTGTAAGAAAGTGAAGAGTGCATGCAAACTGTACATGGGTGAGGATAGGAGATAGGGGCGGATGTGAATAGATTGCCCCAGAGGTGGGCGTTGGAAAGAGGGTCTGAAACTGACAGCAAGAATGAGGACAGAGGTGACAGTATTAGTGATAACTTTGAAGTGCAAGGCATTTAGGCAGAGTTTGTGCCCTACCTGTCTCCTGCCCTGTTGAACTGCCATTTTCAAACTGCATAAAACACTTGATTCAGCTCACACTTTATACAGCTCATATTCGCGAGGCGGCCACTTGACTATCATGCTTACACTGATTTTATAATGAAAGTCAAGGTACCACTAGGAAACAGATGAGCGAGGCTAATCAAGTTCCGTTTGAATAAGCAGCTGACTTTAGCATTGCAAACCTACTGACCAAAAGGCAGGGGAATTTATTTATTGCTCTCCTTAGATAAGGCAAGCATCTCAGCAAGGATGGGTGAAGATGATATGGGAGAGGTGGATGGCAGAAATGACTTAAAGTAAAGTTTCATTTAGCCAGTAAAACGTACCAAAACTGCAGACAGGAAGAATGCAATATACACAAGTCACAGCGCAATCAGCACAAATGGTTTAACCAGAGGGTAATAGCAGAGAGGGTTCAGCTTGGAGTGGGGTGATGCAGAAAGACGTACCAAAAATGTAGACAGGAAAAATTGTTATCAGAAATATACATACCTATATGATAGGGAAATTCAATCATTCCATCAATATGCTGTGAGGCTTCAAATCAGAGGTGGTTATGGCGGCCTCCGTGAGAAAGCAGTGACACAGACAGGTCTAAGTGCAAAGCAATCTACCTTTATTACATGTCACAACTTATATAGTAATATGACAGAGCGGTCTTTATTAGAGATGAGCGAACGTACTCGTCCGAGCTTGATACTCGTTCGAGTATTAGGGTGTTCGGGATGCTCGTTACTCGTGACGAGTACCACGCGATGTTCGAGTTACTTTCACTTTCATCTCTGAGACGTTAGCGCGCTTTTCTGGCCAATAGAAAGACAGGGAAGGCATTACAACTTCCCCCTGCGACGTTCAGGCCCTATACCACCCCCCTGCAGTGAGTGGCTGGCGAGATCAGGTGTCACCCGAGTATAAAAATCGGCCCCTCCCGCGGCTCGCCACAGATGCTTTCTGACAGAGATCAGGGACTGTGCTGCTGATGCCGGAGCTGCTATAGGGAGAGTGTTAGGAGTGATTTTAGGCTTCAAGAACCCCAACGGTCCTTCTTAGGGCCACATCTGACCGTGTGCAGTACTGTTGAGGCTGCTTTTAGCAGTGTTGCACAATTTTTTTTTTTTTGTATATCGACCGTGCAGAGCATTGAGTCCGCAGTCTGCAGTCATTGTGCAGAGTATAGCACCAGTACTGGTGAGGCAGGGAAAGAGATATTCAGGCTATATAGGCAGTGGGCTTTTTCCAAAAAATTGGGGAAAAATACTATATTTGGGCTGCCTGTGACCGTCTTCAGTTTACTGCGTGTCTGCTGGGGGTAGTAGTCCTAATTAATACACAGCTAAGCGTTACAGCAGGCTTGCGCAAAATTGTTTCCTGGATCTGCTGTCTCTGTTACATCAGCGCCGTCATCCCGCCAGAGGGAAACAGTATACATAATATTATACGCTGCTTACAGTATCTATCTGCTGGGGGTAGTAGTCCTAATTAATACGCAGCTAAGCGTTACAGCAGCCTTGCGCAAAATTGTTTCCTGGATCTGCTGTGCGTTCCGTAAGGGAAGTCAGCCTCCAACCACAGACCAATAAGCAGCACATTTAATTACAGCGTTCTGTTTCTGCACTACTGGTAATACAGCATGCTGAGGGGTAGGGGTAGGCCTAGAGGACGTGGACGCGGGCGAGGACACGGAGGCCCAAGTCAGGGTGTGGGCACAGGCCGAGCCAGTGCGGTGGCCAGGGGTAGAGGCAGGGCCAGACCGAATAATCCACCAACTGTTTCCCAAAGCGCCCCCTCGCGCCATGCCACCCTGCACAGGTCAAGGTGCTCTACGGTGTGGCAGTTTTTCACACAGACGCCTGACGACCGACGAACAGTGGTGTGCAACCTTTGTCGCGCCAAGATCAGCTGGGGAGGCACCACCACCAGCATGCGCAGGCATATGATGGCCAAGCACCCCACAAGGTGGGACGAAGGCTGTTCACCGCCTCCGGTTTGCACCACTGCCTCTCCCCCTGTGCCCCAACCTGCCACTGAGATCCAACCCCCCTCTGAGGACACAGGCACTACCGTCTCCTGGCCTGCACCCACACCCTCACCTCCGCTGTCCTCGGCCCCATCCAGCAATGTCTCTCAGCGTAGCGTCCAGATGTCGCTAGCGCCACTGTTTGAGCGCGAGCGCAACTATGCCGCCACGCACCCGCACGCTCAAGCGTTAAACGTGCACATTGCCAAATTGATCAGCCTGGAGATGCTGCCGTATAGGCTTGTGGAAACAGAGGCTTTGAAAAGCATGATGGCGGCGGCGGCCCCGCGTTACTCGGTTCCCAGTCGCCACTACTTTTCCCGATGTGCCGTCCCAGCCCTGCACGACCACGTCTCCCGCAACATTGTACGCGCCCTCACCAACGCGGTTACTGCCAAGGTCCACTTAACAACAGACACGTGGACAAGCACAGGCGGGCAGGGCCACTATATCTCCCTGACGGCACATTGGGTGAATTTAGTGGAGGCTGGGACAGAGTCAGAGCCTGGGACCGCTCACGTCCTACCCACCCCCAAAATTGCGTGCCCCAGCTCGGTGGTGGTATCTGCGGCGGTGTATGCTTCCTCCACTAAACCACCCTCCTCCTTCTCCTCCTACGCAACCTCTGTCTCGCAATCAAGATGTTTCAGCAGCAGCACGTCGCCAGCAGTCGGTGTCGCGCGGCATGGCAGCACAGCAGTGGGCAAGCATCAGCAGGCCGTGCTGAAACTACTCAGCTTAGGAGAGAAGAGGCAGATGGCCCACGAACTGCTGCAGGGTCTGACAGAGCAGACCGACCGCTGGCTTGCGCCGCTGAGCCTCCAACCGGGCATGGTCGTGTGTGACAACGGCCGTAACCTCGTGGCGGCTCTGCAGCTCGGCAGCCTCACGCACGTGCCATGCCTGGCCCATGTCTTTAATTTGGTGGTTCAGCGCTTTCTGAAAAGCTACCCCCACTTGTCATACCTGCTCGGAAAGGTGCGCCAGCTCTGCGCACATGTCCGCAACTCCAAGACGGACGCTGCCACCCTGCGGACCCTGCAACATCGGTTTCATCTGCCAGTGCACCGATTGCTGTGCAACGTGCCCACACAGTGGAACTCTACGCTCCACATGTTGTCCCGGCTCTATGAGCAGCGTAGAGCTATTGCGGAATACCAACTCCAACATGGGCGGCGTAGTGGGAGTCAGCCTCCTCAATTATTTACAGAAGAGTGGGCCTGGTTGGCAGCCATCTGCCAGGTCCTTGGAAACTTTGAGGAGTCTACCCAGATGCTGAGCGGGGATGCTGCAATCATTAGCGTCACCATTCCTCTGCTATGCCTCTTGAGAAGTTCCCTGCAAAGTATAAAGGCAGACGCTTTGCAATCGGAAATGGAGGCGGGGGAAGACAGTATGTCGCTGGATAGTCAGAGCACCCTCATGTCTATATCTCATTGTGTTGAGGAGGAGGGGGAGGAGCATGAGGAGGAGGGGGAAGAGACAGCTTGGCCCACTGCTGAGGGTACACATGCTGCTTGCCTGTCATCCTTTCAGCATGTATGGCCAGAGGAGGAGGAGGAGGGGGAGGAGCATGAGGAGGAGGGGGAAGAGACAGCTTGGCCCACTGCTGAGGGTACAGATGCTGCTTGCCTGTCATCCTTTCAGCGTGTATGGCCAGAGGAGGAGGAGGAGGAGGAGGAGGAGGAGGAGGATCCTGAAAGTGATCTTCCGAGTGAGGACAGCCATGTGTTGCGTAGAGGTACCCTGGCACACATGGCTGACTTCATGTTAGGATGCCTTTCTCGTGACCCTCGCGTTACACGCATTCTGGCCACTACGGATTACTGGGTGTACACACTGCTCAACCCATGGTATAAGGAGAGCCTTTCCACTCTCATTCCCGAAGAGGAAAGGGGTTCGAGAATGATGCTATTCCACAGGGCGCTGGTGGACAAACTGATGGTAAACTTCCCATCCGACAGCGCTAGTGGCCGAAGGCGCAGTTCCGCGGCCCAGGTAGCAGGGGAGGCGCAGAGATCAGGTAGCATGTACAGCGCAGGCAGGGGAACATTATCCAAGGCCTTTGCCAGCTTTATGGCTCCCCAGCAAGACTGTGTCACCGGTCCCCAGTCAAGGCTGAGTTGGCGGGAGCACTGTAAAAGGATGGTGAGGGAGTACGTAGCCGATCGCACGACCGTCCTCCGTGACGCCTCTGCCCCCTACAACTACTGGGTGTCGAAGCTGGACACGTGGCCTGAACTCGGGCTGTATGCCCAGGAGGTGCTTGCTTGTCCTGCGGCTAGCGTCTTGTCAGAAAGTGTGTTTAGTGTGGCTGGGGGAATCATCACGGATAAGCGTACCCACCTGTCAACCGACAGCGCCGACAGGCTTACACTCATCAAGATGAACAAAGCCTGGATTTCCCCAGACTTCTCTTCTCCACCAGTGGACAGCAGCAATACCTAAACAATACATAGGCTGCACCCGCGGATGGAAGCATCGTTCTCTATCACCATCCAAAACGGGGACCTTTTAGCTTCATCAATCTGTTTATAATATTCCTCCTCCTCCTCCTCCTCCTGCTCCTCCTCCTGAAACCTCACGTAATCACGCCGAACGGGCAATTTTTTTAGGCCCACAAGGCTCAGTCATATAATTTTTGTAAACAATTTTTATACGTTTCAATGCTCATTAAAGCGTTGAAACTTTCACCTGAACCAATTTTTATTTTTACTGGGCTGCCTCCAGGCCTAGTTACCAATTAAGCCACATTAACCAAAGCGATTAATGGGTTTCACCTGCCCTCTTGGTTGGGCATGGGAAATTTTTCTCCGGTACATTAGTACTGTTGGTACACCAATTTTTGGGGCCCTCGCCTACAGTGTAATTCAATTAATTTTTAGCCCACCTGCATTACAGCTGACGTTACATCAGCTGTGTTGGGCACTGCAATGGGATATATTTATCTACTGCCGGTGGCTTCCAGGGAGCCACCCATGCTGTGGGTCCACAGGGAGTTGTAACTGCATCTGTCCACTTCTAAAGAACCCCAGTCTGACTGGGGCATGCAGTGTGGGCCGAAGCCCACCTGCATTAAACATGACATTATTACCTCAGCTGTGATGGGCAATGCAATAGGATATATTTATGTACCGCCGGTGGCTTCCTGGCACCCACCCATGATGTGGGTCCACCGGGAGTTGTAACTGCATGTGTCCACTTCTAAAGAACCCCAGTCTGACTGGGGCATGCAGTGTGGGCCGAAGCCCACCTGCATTAAACATGACATTATTACCTCAGCTGTGATGGGCAATGCAATGGTATATATTTATCTACCGCCGGTGGGTTCCAGGGAGCCACCCATGCTGTGGGTCCACAGGGAGTTGTAACTGCATCTGTCCACTTCTAAAGAACCCCAGTCTGACTGGGGCATGCAGTGTGGGCCGAAGCCCACCTGCATTAAACATGACATTATTACCTCAGCTGTGATGGGCAATGCAATGGGATATATTTATGTACCGCCGGTGGCTTCCTGGCACCCACCCATGCTGTCGGTCCACAGGGACTTCACAATAGGGAGTTGTACCTGCCTGTGTCTATGAATTAAAAAGCCCGGTCAGGTTGGGGCATGCAGTGTGGGCCGAAGCCCACCTGCATTTAATCTGACGTTAGCTCTGCTGTCCAGGGCACTGCAATGGGATACATTTATGTACAGCCGGTGGGTTCCAGGGAGCCACCCATGCTGTGGGTGCACACGGAATTCCCATTGCGGAGTTGTACCTGCCTGTGACTATTTATAAAAAACCGCGGTCTGACTGGGGCATGCAGACACCTTGACAGAATGAATAGTGTGTGGCACATAGGTTCCCCATTGCTATGCCCACGTGTGCAGCTCCAGATGGAAGTGGCACAGGATTGGATTTCTCATTGCTTATGTACAGCATTGTGGACTATCGCCCCGCCCCTTTTAAAGAGGGTCGCTGCCTAGCCGTGCCAACCTCTGCAGTGTGTGCCTGCGGTTCCTCCTCATGGCAGACGCACTTATAAATAGACATGAGGGCGGTGTGGCATGAGGGCTGGGCAGGGACAGTTTGGTGTGCGCTGTGGACACTGGGTCGTGGGGGGGGGGGGGTTGGAGCATGTAACCCAGGAGAAGTGGCAGCGGAGTGTCATGCAGGCAGTGATTGTGCTTTGTTGGAGGTAGTGTGGTGCTTAGCTAAGGTGTGCCATGCTAATGAGGGCTTTTCAGAAGTAAAAGTTGTTAAGAGGGGGGGGGGGGCACTCTTGCCGCTATTGTGGCTTAATAGTGGGACCTGTGAACTTGAGATGCAGCCCAACATGTAGCCCCTCGCCTGCCCTATCCGTTTCTGTGTCGTTCCCATCACTTTCTTGAATTGCCCAGATTTTCACAAATGGAAACCTTAGCGAGCATCGGCGATATACAAAAATGCTCGGGTCACCCATTGACTTCAATGGGGTTCGTTACTCGAAACGAACCCTCGAGCATCGCGAAAAGTTCGTCTCGAGTAACGAGCACCCGAGCATTTTGGTGCTCGCTCATCTCTAGTCTTTATGCCTGATAAACTTGTTTTCACATAAACATATTGTTGCTTGGAGATGTTCTCTTAGATTGTAAAACTTTTCACATTCCGTTAGCAGTTCCAGTTAAACAAGAGATGCGGTTAGTAGATTTTGCTGAGTTGCACTGCTAGCAGTTTGCCCAAAAAATCCTGTTTGGCTGTGTCAAGAAATGGTAGACAAATTCATATTCAGGCCTGAAACCTTCACACTATAATAAATCCTCTAACCACATTACATAATGCAAGGTTCATGGTATATAATTTGATCATGTTGGCCCATCTACCAACGGCCAGGGGACCAAGGTTTCAGATGGGTCCTAATGCTAATACCAGGTGGTAAATCTTAATCTGGGAAAGATGGGTACTGTCCTTGCATGTTGCTCCTTTTGGCTAGCGTACTTGGACCAATGTCTTGAAATAGTAATATCTTGTGGTTTCTGAACAAAATGTCCTGAGATTCTCGGAAGTTTGGAAAGATAGTGGAGGTGTCTATGTAGCTGGGTTCTGAGGATGAGGGTTTGGGTCACAGGGCCCTATGGATGCACTCAATTATTATGCTACCCCATCTCTCGTTAACCAGTAAGAATTGGAAAAATTGTGAGGCAGCAGATTTTAGAGCTTCAGTTGCTGTGGTTTCTGGAAAACCTCTAAAGCGGATATTTTTCTGTCTGCTTCTGTTTTCTTGATCTTCCAAAGTTAACAGAGCTTGGTTTAAATGGTCTTGTTGTGCTAGTAAAGTGGTCTGGATGGCTTCACTGTGTTGCAGGAGTTCCGGATGAGAGTTTTCAGTTCTTCGACTCTGTGACCCATATGTTTAACATCTGTCTTAATGTCCGCCAGTTCTTTGAGAATTGGGGAGAAAGCTTGCGCCAGTATTTTTTTAATAATGGAGTGTAAAATTGGGCCGCTTTCTACGTCTTCATTGTGCTCAGACGTGACCGAGATGCATTCCATGTCCGAGTCTTCCAAGTCCTGATCAGGCAGACTTTCATATACAGGTTTGTTTTTTGTACAGCAGGAGAGTTGTGCTTCTTTTTTAGGTTTTTGTCCATTTCTGCTTGACTTTTGATTGTTTTTGGTGTGTCCGTTGGCAGGTCATACACAGCGATGGGAAGTCTGTGTGCACCCACAGCATAGGTGGGTCCTAGGCAACCCAAGACATGAACAATAAAGAAATCAGAGTGGCCAAACATGGCAGACATACACTGCGCCGAGGACATAGGCCTCGGCCAACAGCTTCAGCAATCGTAGGCATGAAGCGGACTTCAATGCTAGTACACCTGTGAAGGTCTTATTAAATCAGTTACGTTTTTTTTCACCACTCCAAAGACTGGATTAGCCAGGAAAAAGTTCCACAGGCCCAACCTGGCACAGTTGCAGTTCCCCCGGGACATAGGCCTTGGCCAACGCCTTCAGCAATCGTAGGCATGAAGCGGACTTCGATCCTAGTACACCTGTGAAGGTCTCATTAAATCAGTTACGTTTTCTTTCACCGCTCCAAAGACTGGATTAGCCAGGAAAAAGTTCCATAGGCCCAATCTGGCACAGTTGCAGTTCCCCCGGGACATAGGCCTCGGCCAACGGCTTCAGCAATCGTAGGCATGAAGCGGACTGCGATGCTAGTACACCTGTGAAGGTCTCATTAAATCAGTTACGTTTTCTTTCACCACTTCAAAGACTGGATTAGCTAGGAAAAGGTTCCACGGGCCCAACGTGGTGCAGTTGCAGTTCCCCCGGGACATAGGCCTCGGCCAACAGCTTCAGCAATCATAGGCATGAAGCGGACTTCGATGCTAGTACACCTGTGAAGGTCTCATTAATGCAGTTACGCTCCTCTCCTTTTGCCCAAACAAGTTTCTCAGATAACTGTGGTAACACAAGAGAAAATACATGATGCGCATTGCTGATCCCCTGACCCCAAGCAGGAGGAGGAGGTGGCCTTACAAGGCCAAGAAACCATGACCAGGATCCTCTGTAGCCTGTGTGGGAAGGATGTGAGCAAACACCTTGTGAGACCCAAGGTGCCACGACTGACATAGCAATGGGAAGTCCATGTGCCCACACACTATTCATTCCGTCTAGGTGTTGGATAGCTCTAGCGACACCGCAAGGGGAAAGGCATCTGCACTATGCAACCTACCCAAGTCAGTCAGTGACTTTGTGCCAGATAGGCAAATCACCACTATGGGAAGTCTGTGTGCACCCACAGCATAGGCCAGCCGAAGGAACCCAAAGACAGTAGTAAACATAAAGAAATGATAGTGCCCAGACATGCCAGACTTTCACTGTGCCGAGGACATAGACCTCTGCACACTCTCAGCAATCGTGGGCATAGAGCGGACATAGGCCTCGGCCAACAGCTTCAGCAATCATAGGCATGAAGCGGACTTCGATGCTAGTACACCTGTGAAGGTCTCATCAATGCAGTAATGCTCCTCTTCTTTGGCCCAAACCAGTGTCTCAGATAGCTGTGGTAACACGGGAGAAAATACATGATACCCAGCACTGATCCCCTGACCACAAGCAGGAGGAGGAGGTGGCATTACAAGCCCAAGACACCATGACCAGAACCCACTATAGTATGTGTGGGAAGCATGTTAGCGGGCCCAGGGTCAGGCTCAGTTCCGAGTCTCCACCTTGTGTGACCCAAGGTGCCCTGAGTTACATAGCAATGGGAAATCCATGTGTCCCAACACAGATAGCTCAACACTGGAAGGGGCAGTCTTTGAGTTCCTTGGCCTAGCATATGCTGTAAGTGCACAAAGAGTGTATTACACAGGAGGAAATCGGAGTGCCCAACCATGGGAGAGTTTCGCCCTGCCGAGCAACTTGGCCTCGGCCAGCAATTCTGGCCTAGTCAGTCACTGTATTGTTTCTGCCACATAGGTAAAACACCGCGATGGGAAGACTTAGTGCACCCATAGTATAGACAGACCCCTGTAACATTCCTGTAGCAAAGGTATAAACAGACCCCAATAACATTTCTGTAGCACGAGTATAGGCAGATCCCTGTAGCATTTCTGTAGTGAACGTATAGACAGACTCCAGTAACATTTCTGTAGCAGCAGTATAGGCAGACCCCTGTAACATTTTTGTAGCTACAGTATTGGCAGACCCCAGTACCATTTCTGTAGTAGAAGTAGAGGCCGACCCCAGTAACATTTCTGTAGCAGCAGTATAGGCAGACCCCAGTACCATTTCTGTAGTAGAAGTATTGGCAGACCCCAGTACCATTTCTGTAGTAGAAGTATAGGCAGACCCCAGTAACATTTCTGTAGCAGCAGTATAGACCGACCCCAGTACCATTTTTGTAGCAGCAGTATAGGCAGACCCCAGTATCATTTCTGTAGTAGAATTAGAGGCCGACCCCAGTAACATTTCTGTAGCAGCAGTATAGGCAGACCCCAGTACCATTTCTGTAGTAGAAGTATTGGCAGACCCCAGTACCATTTCTGTAGTAGAAGTATAGGCAGACCCCAGTAACATTTTTCTAGCAGCAGTATACACAGACCCCTGTAAAATTTCTGTAGCAGCAGTATAGGCAGACCCCTGTAACATTTATGTAGCAGCTGTATAGGCAGAGCCCAGTACCATTTCTGTAGTAGAAGTATAAGCAGACCCCAGTAACATTTCTTTAGCAGCAGTATAAGCAGACCCCTGTTACATTTATGTAGTAGAAGTATAGGCAGACAGCACTTCCATTTTTGTAGCTGCAGTATAGGCGGACCCAAGTACCATTTCTGTAGTAGGAGTATAGGCAGACGCCAGTAACATTTCTGTAGCAGCAGTATAGGCAGACCTCTGTAACATTTCTGTAGTAGCATTATAGGCAGACCCCTGTAACATTTTCGTAGCAGAAGTAAAGGCAGAACCCTGTAACCTTTATGTGGCAGAAGTATAGACCTACCCCAGTAACATTTCTCTAGCAGAAGTATAGGCAGACCCCTGTAACATTTATGTGACAGAAGTATAGGCAGACCCCAGTAAAATTTTTGTAGCAGAAATATAGGCAGACCCCTGTAACTAGAGATGAGCGAGCACCAAAATGCTCGGGTGCTCGTTACTCGGAACGAACTTTTCGTGATGCTCGAGGGTTCGTTTCGTATAACGAACCCCATTGAAGTCAATGGGCGACCCGAGCATTTTTGTATTTCGCCGATGCTCGCTAAGGTTTCCTTGTGTGAAAATCTGGGCAATTCAAGAAAGTGATGGGAACGACACAGTAATGGACAGGGCAGGCGAGGGGCTACATGTTGGGCTGCATCTCAAGTTCACAGGTCCCACTATTAAGCCACAATAGCGGCAAGAGTGGGGCCCCCCCCCTCCCAAAAACTTTTACTTCTGAAAAGCCCTCATTAGCATTGCATACCTTAGCTAAGCACCACACTACCTCCAACAAAGCACAATCACTGCCTGCATGACACTCCACTGCCACTTACTGGCTTACATGCTGCCCAACCGCCCCCCCTCCCCCCCACAGCGCACACCAAAGTGTCCCTGCGCAGCCTTCAGCTGCCCTCATGCCACGCCACACTCATGTCTATTTAGAAGTGCGTCTGCCATGAGGAGGAACCGCAGGCACACACTGCAGAGGGTTGGCACGGCTAGGCAGCGACCCTCTTTAAAAGGGGCGGGGAGATAGCCCACAATGCTGTACAGAAGCAATGAGAAATAGAATCCTGTGCCACCGCCATCAGGAGCTGCACACGTGGGCATAGCAATGGGGAACCTATGTGCCACACACTATTCATTCTGTCAAGGTGTCTGCATGCCCCAGTCAGACCGCGGTTTTTAATTCATAGACACAGGCAGGTACAACTCCCTATTGTGAAGTCCCTGTGGACCGACAGCATGGGTGGCTCCCTGGAACCCACCGGCGGAACATAAAAATATCCCATTGCATTGCCCATCACAGCTGAGGTAGTAATGTCATGCTTAATGCAAGTGGGCTTCGGCCCACACTGCATGCCCCAGTCAGACTGGGGTTCTTTACAAGTGGAAACAGATGCATTTATAATCCCCTGTGGACCCACAGCATGGGTGGGTGCCAGGAAGCCACCGGCGGTACCTAGAAATATCCCATTGCATTGCCCAACACAGCTGAGGTAGTAATGTCGTGCTTAATGCAGGTGGGCTTCGGCCCACACTGCATGCCCCAGTCAGACTGGGGTTCTTTACAAGTGGATAGATGTAGGTTAAACTCCGTGTGCACCTACAGCATGGGTGGCTCCCTGGAACCCACCGGCGGTACATAGAAATATCCCATTGCATTGCCCAACACAGCGGATGTAACGTCAGCTGTAATGCAGGTGGGCTAAAAATTCATTTGATTACACTGTAGGCGAGGGCCCACAAAAATTGCTGTATCAACAGTACTAATGTACATCCAAAAAATTGGCAATGGCCAACCAAGAGGGCAGGTGAAACCCATTAATCGCTTTGGTTAATGTGGCTTAAGTGGTAACTAGGCCTGGAGGCAGCCCAGTTTAACGAAAAATTGGTTCAAGTTAAAGTTTCAACGCTTTTAAGAGCATTGAAACGTATAAAAATTGTTTAGAAAAATTATATGAGTGAGCCTTGTGGGCCTAAGAAAAATTGCCCGTTCAGCGTGATTACGTGAGGTTTCAGGAGGAGGAGCAGGAGGAGGAGGAATATTAGACACAGATTGATGAAGCAGAAATGTCCCCGTTTTGGATGGTGAGAGAGAACGATGCTTCCATCCGCGGGTGCAGCCTACGTATTGCTTACGTATCGCTGCTGTCCACTGGTGGAGAAGAGAAGTCTGGGGAAATCCAGGCTTTGTTCATCTTGATGAGTGTTAGCCTGTCGGCACTGTCGGTTGACAGGCGGGTACGCTTATCTGTGATGATTCCCCCAGCCGCACTAAACACACTCTCTGACAAGACGCTAGCCGCAGGACAAGAAAGCACCTCCAGGGCATACAGCGCGAGTTCAGGCCACGTGTCCAGCTTCGACACCCAGTAGTTGTAGGGGGCAGAGGCGTCACCGAGGACGGTCGTGCGATCGGCTACGTACTCCCTCACCATCCTTTTACAGTGCTCCCTCTGACTCAGCCTTGACTGGGGACCGGTGACACAGTCTTGCTGGGGAACCATAAAGCTGGCAAAGGCCTTGGAGAATGTTCCCCTGTCTGCGCTGTACATGCTGCCTGATCTCTGCGCCTCCCCTGCTACCTGGCCCTCGGAACTGCGCCTTCTGCCACTAGCGCTGTCGGATGGGAAGTTTGCCATCAGTTTGTCCGCCAGGGTCCTGTGGTATAGCATCACTCTCGAACCCCTTTCCTCCTCGGGAATCAGAGTGGAAAAGTTCTCCTCATACCGTGGGTCGAGAAGGGTGTACACCCAGTAATCCGTGTTGGCCAGAATGCGTCTAACGCGAGGGTCATGAGAAAGGCAGCCTAACATGAAGTCAGCCATGTGTGCCAGGGTACCTGTACGCAAGACATGGCTGTCCTCACTAGCAAGACGACTTTCAGGATCCTCCTCCTCCTCCTCCTCCACAGCCCATACACGCTGAACAGATGAGAGGCAAGCAGCATGGGTACCCTCGGCAGTGTGCCCAGCTGTCTCTTCCCCCTCCTCCTCCTCCTCCAAAACGCGCTGAGATATAAACATGAGGGTGGTCTGGCTATCAAGCGACATACTGTCATCCCCTTTTCCAACCGCAAAGTGTCGGCCTTTATGCCTTGCAGCGAACTTCTCAGCAGGCTTAACAGCGGGATGGTAACGCTAATGATTGCAGTATCGCCGCTCACCATCTGGGTAGACTCCTCAAAGTTTCTGAGGACCTGGCAGGTGTCTGCCATCCAGGCCCACTCCTCGGTAAAGAATTGGGGAGGCTGAATCCCACTACGCCGCCCATGTTGGAGTTGGTATTCCACTATAGCTCTACGCTGCTCATAGAGCCTGGCCAACATGTGCAGCGTAGAATTCCACCATGTGGACACGTCGCACAGCAGTCGGTGCTCTGGCAGATTAAACCGATGTTACAGGGTCCTCGGTGGCAGCGTCCGTGTTGGACTTGCGGAAATGTGCGCAGATGCGGCGCACCTTGCTGAGCAGGTCAGATAAGTGCGGGTAGTTTTTCAGAAACCGCTGAACCACCAGATTGAAGACGTGGGCCAGGCATGGCACGTGTGTAAGGCTGCCGAGCTGCAGAGCCGCCACCAGGTTACGGCCGTTGTCACACACAACCATGCCCGGTTGGAGGCTCAGCGGTGAAAGCCAGAGGTCGGTCTGCTCTGTCAGACTCTGCAACAGTTTGGGGGCCATGTGCCTCTTGTCACCTAGGCTGAGTAGTTTCAGCACGGCCTGCTAACGCTTGCCCACCGCTGTGCTGCCGTGCCGCACTGACTGCTGGCGACGTGCTGCTCACATTTCTTGAGCTCACATGCTATGGCATTACATCATACTGCATAAACGATCTTAGCACCGCCAGTTGTGGTCCCCTAGGGAGGCTAAAAGAAAAGTAAAAATAAGATAATAAAGTTTTACTAATTGTAAAAAAAAAAGTAATACAAGTTTAAACCACCCCTGTTTTGCCATATTTATAATAAAAAAATCTAAATCATAAAACAAATATAAATATTTGGTATCTCCACATCCATAAAAGTCTGATCTATCAAAGTAGTGCTTTATTTACACCACACGGTGAACGTTGTCCGAAAAAACGAAATAAAGAATGCCAAAAATGTACTTTTTTGATCACCTTGTCTACCAGAAAAAATGCTATAAAAAGCGATCAAAAAGTATGTATTTTGAAATGGTACCAACGTAAACTACAGAATTTCTCACAAAAATGAGCCCTCGAACAACTACATTCACGGGAAAGATGGCGGCAGAATAGAGATGAGCGAGCACCAAAATGCTCGGGTGCTCCTTACTCGAGTCGAACTTTCAGTGATGCTCGGGAGTTTGTTTCGAGTAACGAACCCCATTGAAGTCAATGGGCGACTCGAGCATTTTTGTATATGACTGGTGCTCCGCTAAGGTTTTCATTTGTGAAAATCTTAGCAAATCACCAAAGTCATATAAAAAACACAGAAATGGATAGGGCAGGCGAGGAGCAACATGCAGGGCTGCATTTCGGGCTCCGAGGTCTCACTATTAAGCCACAATAGTGGCAAGAGTGAGACCCCCCCCCCCCCCCCTGTCAGCATAACGATCGTTCTCCTCTGCCACAGCTGTAACAGCTGTGGCAGAGAAGAACGATGTTAGCCCATTGAATTCAATGGAGCCAGCAATACAGCCGGCTCCATTGAAAGCAATGGGCTGCCAGCGAGCGCGGGATGAATTTTCGGGAAGGGCTTAAAAATATAAGCCCTTACCTGAAAAAGAAAGATTTTAGTGTAAAAAAGAATAAAAATACAGGCATTCTCTTCAATGGAGCCGCTGCTGCTGCCGGCGACTCCATTGAAGACAATGGTCCACTGGCACACCTGAATTCTTTTTCAGGGAAGGGCTTTACATATAAGCCATTCCCTGGAAATGAATTAAAAGTGATTTAAAAAACAAAAAAAAATAGATACTCACCTCCCTTCAGCTGCCGGGGCACAGCCGCGTCTTCCCTGCTGTCCCCTGCACTGTGGTGCTGAACTGCTGTCATTCAGCTGAGAGCTGCGCTGAGCCAATCAGAGGCAGCATTCACTCACCCATTCATGAATTCATGAATGGGTGTGAGTGAGATCTTCCTCTGATTGGTCAGGCTGTGACCAATCAGAGGCAGCTCATTCAGCAGGCGGGGATTTTAAATCCCCGGCTGCTGAATACTACAGAGAGCAGTTCAGGAGAACTGCCGCCGGCCGCCGCTGAACTCCGTCTGCCGGGAGTAGGTGAGTATATATATATTTTTTATTTTTACACATTTCTGGATGAATTGCAGGGAAGGGCTTATATATTTAAGCCCTTCCCGAAAATTCATCCCGCGATCGCCGGCAGCCCATTGCTTTCAATGGAGCCGGATGTATTGCCGGTTCCATTGAATTCAATGGTCAGTGCTCGTTTAATCCAGACGAGTACCGCGTGGTGCTTGTCTCGAGTAACGAGCATCTCGAGCACCCTAATACTCGAACGAGCATCAAGCTCGGACCAGTGCGCTCGGTCATCTCTACGGCAGAAAAGAATTTTAAAAAATTAAATGTCTGAAAAAAAATGTACAGCAAAAAACAAACAAACATACATGTTTGGTATCGCAGTAATCGCATTGACCCATAGAATAAAGTCATCAGGTCATTTTTGTTGCAGTTTGTGCGCTGCAGAAACAAGAGGCACCAAAAGATGACGGAATATCATTTTTTTTATATTTTACTCCACTTTTAATTTTTTTAAAAGTTTTTCAGTACATTATATGGTACATAAAATAGCATCATTGAAAAATACAACTCGTCCCGCAAAAAATAAAACCCTCATACAGCGATGGTGATGGATAAACAAAGGAGGTACAGTTTTTTAAAAGAAGGGAAGAAAAAATGAAAATGGAAAAAAAAAGGGGTGACATCATTAAGGGGTTAAGAGGTAATCTGAAGATGCAGTGCTCAGCGATGTTGGATTCAGGAGAGGGAGGAAACTTCATGGACTTAAAATTCCCTCTTGACAACAACATTGCCCCCAGGTTTAGGCCGCTTTCACACGGCTGACAGCAATATTGCTTCTACAATATCGCTGCTATGTTCACAAAATTTTGTAGCATCAGCAATGCTTTTTTCTTGGGAAATGTGTTGCTACTGCCCACGATTTTCTCACATGATAAAATTGTGCAATTTTATAGCGAGAAATTAAAGGGGTTGTCCCGCGAAAGCAAGTGGGGTATACACTTCTGTATGGCCATATTAATGCACTTTGTAATGTACATCGTGCATTAATTATGAGCCATACAGAAGTTATTCACTTACCTGCTCCGTTGCTGGCGTCCCCGTCGCCATGGCTCCGTCTAATTTCAGCGTCTAATCTCCCGATTAGACGCGCTTGCGCAGTCCGGTCTTCTCCCTTCTGAATGGGGCCGCTCGTGCCGGAGAGCTGCTCCTCGTAGCTCCGCCCCGTCACGTGTGCCGATTCCAGCCAATCAGGAGGCTGGAATCGGCAATGGAACGCACAGAGCCCACGGTGCACCATGGGAGAAGACCTGTGGTCCACCGTGGGTGAAGATCCCAGGGGCCATCTTAGCAAGGTAAGTAAGAAGTCGCCACAGCGCGGGGATTCGGGTAAGTACTATCCGTTTTTGTTTTTTATTACCCCTGCATCGGGTTTGTCTCGCGCCGAACGGGGGGGCTATTGAAAAAAAAAAAAAACCTGTTTCGGCGCGGGACAACCCCTTTAATAAGACTAATGTTAAACTCACATTGCACGTGCTATGTGATATGTGATGTGATAAACAAGGAGGCTCCATAGGGAAATATGGGTAACAAAACATAGCAAACCGCGCCTGTATAGAGCATACAGTTATTTTGTAGTCTCGCAATGTAGCAGGCTACAAAACACCGTTCATGTGAAAGAACCCATTGGAAACCATAGGCTTCACATCCATGCCTTTTGTAGTCATGTCGCATCCCTAGAAACTCGCACGATTTTGTAGCCCGTATGAAACCAGCTGCATCTGCATGGGCTGCAAAATCCTGCTACAAACCATCGCTCATGTGAAAGAACCCATTGGCAACCATGAGCTTCACGCTGTAGTAATGATTTTGTAGCAAGACTTTGTAGCCCATGTGGATGCATAAAGCCCATACTGATTGATATGGAAACCGTGAATGGGTGACGCTTGTCCTCGGGACCTGTCACATGAAACAATTTAATTGGAGCTCCGCATGAAACCAGACCATCAAGAAACAATCTCCTTCCAACTGGTCTTGTCCCCTAAATTTCCAGTGATTCTCGGAATACACTGGTTCTTTACCCATAATTCCCTTTATCAACTGGAAAATAAGGACAATTGCCTTCCCTTCAGAATACTGTAAAGAGAGCTGCCAAATAACATCATCTACCACTAAATCAGTGCAAGACCTTGAGGATGGTCAACAGGACTTTGAGAAATTACCTGTTTACTAGCAGATAGTCAGGAATTATTCAGCAAGAAGAAAGCTGACCAGCTGCCAGCTCATCGGCCATATGACTTTCCTGTTCAGCTGCTCTCTGTATCTTTTATTCCATTTGGGCATATCTACAACCTCTCAGTTGTTAAAGATCCTTTGGGAACATTTAGATGAAATTCTAAATAAGGGCTTCATCTTCCTTCCCGGTGGGAGCACCTATTTTCTTTGTTGAAAAGAAAAATTCTACTCTTTGATCGTGCATTGATTACCAGGAACTAAACAAGATTACTATTAAGAATTGCGATCCTCTCCGGTTAATCCCAGAACTGCTGGAGAGGCTTTGGGCAGTCAAGGTCTTTACTAAACTGGACCTCAGAAGAGCATTTAATCTGGAACTAATCCATCTCAGAAATGAATAGAAGACCGCTTTCAGAAAAAATATGGATACTTCGAATACGTAGTGATGCATTTTGGTCTCTGCAATGCTTCCACTATCTTCCAACATTTTATCAATTACACACTTTGAGACCAGTTGAATCAATTCATAGTGGCATATCTTAACGACTTACTCATCTTCTCTGATAATTTGGAGGAACATTGAGGCACATTGGGGTGGTCTTACAATGGCTCCGAAAGAATAACCTCTACATTAAACTAGAGAAGTGTGAGTTTGAATAGACCAAAATATAATTCCTGGGATACATTATCTACCCGGTCTAAGTATGGACTCAAGCAAGATTAAAGCCAACCTGGATTGGCCCATTCCAAGAAGTTTGAAGGAAGTACAATGCCTGATCGGTTTCGTAAACTTCTACAAAAAAATTTATTAAGGACTTCACAAAGGTCATGTCTCCCCTCACCTCTCTCACAAAAAAAGCACAAACGTTTTCCTGGTCCCCGGAGACATAAGTCGCTTTGGAGAGACTAAAGATTGATTATGTTTACTTCAGCACCAGTACTGATCCACCAAAGACCATAATTGCCTTTTGTTGTTGAGGTAGATGCTTTTGACTCCAAAGTGGGAGCTATTCTATCACAAAAAGTCAGAGATAAGATGAAGCTAAATCCTTGTGCATTTCTGTCCTACACATACACATTTCTGTCACCCATGGAGAAAAACTACGATGTCAAGAATAAGGAACTTCTGGCCATCAAGGTAGCTTTCACCGAATGGAGGCCGCTCTTGGTTATCTGCTAGACAAGCATGATGGGCTCTGTTCTTCTCCAGGTTTAATTTCACTGTGTCCTACCACTCTGGTTCCCAAAATGGCAAGGCAGATGCATTGTCCAGGATATGTTTAGAGCCTGAAGAGTAGTAAAATACAGACTACACAAATCCGTCCCCCCAAAAAAATTTTTTGGCATCGTGTACTCTAAAGACCTACTCACAAAGCTTAAGGAAGGATATGAAAAAGACCCACTCTTGACTCCTCCTTCTAAGGATGTAAAGCTGAGGTAAAAACACTAGCTATATGTTGACTCAAAGTCCTTAAACTAGTCCACGACTCCAAATTTGCTGGTCACTTTGGGGTCACAAAGATTTTAGAACTTTGACTTTATTCTTTCTGGTGGCCCAACTGCAGGAAGGAGGTAAAGAAGTAAGTCACCTCTTGCAAAGTATGTGCTCGGAACAAGATACCACGAGTTCACCCTCTGGGTTTGTCTTCATTCCTGACCTTTCCGGAGCTAAACTCCCCTGCTGAACCTAGCTTTGTTCCATGATTCTATTTATCTAGTTCCTGTCTCCCTGTTCTGGCCCCGCCCTGCTTCTAGTCAGGCTTCTTATGAAAGCCTAACTCTACCTCAGACCCAATGGGTGATTATTCTGCTCCATCTCATTGATCAGCTCCACTTCGGCCTGCTCCTTTGCCATTGTGACAAGACCTCCTAATACGGACTCCTGGCTTTCCATCTGACTACATTTCCTGCCTCATCCCCCTGTACTGCAAACCGAGTCTTCCTCTTAATGACACCTGGCTATCCTGACTAATCTCTGGTGACCTGCACTGTTACTATGCCTTGGCTCCAATTCCATGCTGGTAAGATGCTGTCTGGCTGTTTTACAAACATCACCCTGTCCACCATTTCCCTGTGAGTTCTCATAACTCACTACATTGTTGAGCAGTCAGCAACCTATCTTTACGGCAGGCACGGTCCAATATGTAACAGTCTGTTCGACCAACCGTAAAACAGGCGACACATCTCTAAAATGTCGAGCAGTCAGCAACCTGACCTCACAGCATGGTCCTGTCTCCAAATCAACAGTTTGTTTGGTAAACTAAAAGACGGCATGTGACACGTTGCTTAAGTCGACAGTCACATCTTAACAAATTGTGGACAATCTCATTCAAACAGCAACTACTTCAGAGTCAAAATAGAAAACCAAACATCAACATTTACACAGTCAGGATATTACTTTACAGACAATATAAACACACAGCATATCGACTTGATAGTTCTTTGACACAGACTTATAATATTTAAACGTACCCGGACATGGGGAGGAGCATTCCAGAGAGGTATAGATGACACAGGTGTAAGAATGAAGCTTCTTACCTTTTGGAGCTTCTTCTGATCTGTTCATTTCTGAATAGAAGTTCCCTCGAGGTCCGGAAAAGGTGAAAATGGCATCTGTGCCACATGTTGGGTGAAAATTTCTGTTAGCACAAATGCACTTTTAGATATACTGTTGGGGCCATATTAGATATGATTGGAATGAGCCCAGAGAAACCAATGAATAACACCCAGTACAGGGTGTAACCCACAGCACAACTGCTTTAGTTTTGTCAGGAAAAAGCTTAAATTGTAACTCAAACAAAAGAAGTTGTGACATTCGGATACATTAAAACATATTGTGTGCTGATAGGTCATTCTCATGGGGAGTGTTCATGAGGTAATCAAAAAGGTAAGGGCATTAGCAGACATGCTCAGTAGGGTCTTGCAACATTGCAAAATTAACATATGGTTCAAACTAGTTTTCTTTTGAAGTGCAAAGAATGATGAGTTTCTGTTTTCTGGTCTCCAGCCCCGTCTGCTATCTCTATTGTTCTAAAGTAAATCTTTGTGTATTCTTATATTTTGAAGACTCTTTGTTGGTTTCATGGGCAAGACAAGAATCAGTTTTTTTCTGTCTATGTAACAATTAGAGATGAGTGAGCACACTGGTCCGAGCTTGATGCTCGTTCGAGTATTAGGGTACTCGAGATGCTCGTTACTAGAGGCGAGCACCACACGGTACTTGAGTCAATTCCATTTCCTTCCCTGCATGTTTTGCGCCATTTTCTGGCCAATAGACATGCAGGGAAGGCATTACAACTTCCTCCTGTGACGTGCCAGCCCTATCCCACCCCCCTGCAGTGAGTGGCTGGTGAGATCAAGAGACCGCCGAGAACTTAAAGTGGGGCCGCCTGCGGCTCGCCCCAGACACACGCTGGCAGAGATTAGGGAGAGTGGTGCTGCTGCTATAGGGAGAATGTTAGGCTACTGTTTGTGTCTTCAAAAACCCCAACGGTCCTTCTTAGGGCCACATCTGACCGTGTGCATTACTGTTGTGGCTGCTGGGAGCAGTTTTGAAAAAAAAATTTTTTTTTCATCTTGGGGTGTGCAGGCTATAGCATTCTCAGTCTGCAGTCAATTATACAGAGTATAGGGGCAGTACTGGTGAGGCAGGGACAGTGGTAGTGTAGGATCCTGTCAACAAGTACCACAAAAAAGCTCCTTCTTAGGGCTACCTGTGAACGGGTGCATTTTACTGCGTGGCCGCTGGGAGTTGTAGTGCCTCACTATTAGCCAGCTAGGCCTTTTTGCAGCCTTGCGTATAATTTTTTTCGGACTGCAGTGTGCATTACATAACTGCTGTGAGACTCCAACTGCAGGCCAATAATTGCTTAATTTTTTACAACGCTCTGTGTGCCGTCAACTTGCCGCACAGCATGCGGCGACTGCCCCTGATAAAAGGAAAGACATATACGCGCTCTCCAGGCGGTTAACTTTTTAAAAAAAATTTGAAAAAATGCTCCTTCTTAGGGCTACCTGTGACCGTGTGCATTATACTGCGTGGCTGCTGAGAGTTGTGGTACCTCACTATTGCACAGCTAGGCCTTTTTGCAGCCTTTCCTATTATGTTTTTGTGACTGCAGTGTGTGTTACATAACCGCTGTGAGCCTCCAACTGGTAAAACAGGGCATTTCTCTTTGTCAATCTGTCTCTGACATTAGTCCTCCTCCTGCTGCTACTCCTCCTCCAGAAACAACATGTCATCGCGCTGAACGGACAATTTTTCTGTGGCCCAAAAGGCTCATCTACATCTACCAATGTTTTTACAATTTTCTCAGTTTCAAAAGTATTGAGACTATTACATGAACCAATTTTTTTCACAGGGCTGCCTCCAGGCTCTGTTACAAATTAAGCACCAGCGAGCTGTATTTTAAAAAAAAATGTTTATGGGTCTCACCTGCCCTCTCGGTTGATAAATTTATCAGAGGTACACTTGCACTCTTGGTACACTTATTTTTCGGGCCCACGCCTACACTCTTATCCAACTAATTTTTCCGGCCTTCGCCTACGCTCATGGTATCCCAATGTTTCAGAGGTTGGCCTATACTATTACTACAGAAATTTTACTGGGGTCTGCCTGCCTATACTTCTGCTACAAGAAAGTTACAGGGGTCTGCCTATACTGCTGCTACAAGAATGTTACAGGGGTCTGCCTATACTGCTGCCACTTACATGTTACTTGGTTCTGCCTATACTTCTGGCACGTAAATGTTACAGGGGTCCGCCTATACTTCTGCTAATGAAATGTTACTGGGGTCTGTCTATACTGCTACAAGAATGTTACTGGGGTCTGTCTATACTGTTACTACAGAAATGTTACTGGGGTCTGTCTATACTGTTACTACAGAAATGTTACTGGGGTCTCCCTAGACTTCTGCAACATAACTGTTACTGAGGTCAGCTTATACCTTTGCTACTGGAATATTACAGGAGTCTGTGTATACTATGGGTGCACTAAGTCTTCCCATCGCGGTGTTCTACCTATCTGGCCCCCAAAAAAACCCAAGAATGTCTAGGGCATGGCGTGTGGGCCGCAGCCAACATGTATTTTCTATCACGTTACCTCAGCTTTCCGGGGGAACAGCAATGGGATTTCTTTATGTACCTTCTCTGGGTTCCTGGGAGCCACCCATGCTGTGGGTGCACACAGACTTCCCATTGAGGTGTTTTACCTGTCTGTCCCCAAAACACTGAGACTTGAGTAGGGTGCAGAGTGCAGATGGTTTACCCCTTGCGTTGTTGATAAGGTATCCGGCACCCAAACAGAATGAGTATCGTGTGGACACATAGATTCCCCATTACTATGTCACTCGCAGCACCTTGGGCCACACAAGGTGTTTGCTGTGACAGAGGCTGACCCAGGGCCCGCTCACATACTTCCCACACCGAGTATTGCTGCATTATGGAGATGTGTAGAAGTGCTGGGCTGGCAGCGGACTCCCCTTTATGCTGTTAGCGCAAAATTCGCTATCTCAGATATACTGTGCGTTCCAAATTAAGATAATATGTGCAGGCCTGGAGAGCCTTTCAAAGACCACACGGCCTACATCATGTGTTCCCAAAAGAGTCTCTAGCTTTATTAAGCGCGGGTAAAACTTAAATAAGTTTCAACACAGGAAGTATACAGTTACATCATTTAGTGTGCTGATTGGTCGTTCATAGAGGGAGGTATTTGTGAGGTAGCTTGTGATGTCATCCATCTGGGAGGAACTTCGGTGAGCACGCTCAGTTCATTCTTGAATTTGGTCTCATGAGAAGAACATCCTGTTTCTCCTCTCTGCTTGACCAAGATAAACACAATCCTAGATAGGCTTTGGCCAGTTAGAACCGGTTTGACCAGTATTGGGACAATAGGCACTGCTCCTTAAATGCTTGTGGAGGTGGGGGGGGGGCGATGTTCCCTTCCCCCAGAGGTTCAGACCGGAAACACAACATAGCATCTTCACAGTTGACAAAAATACAGAAAATACATATAGGATATCTCCCACAATGCCCACGTTTGCAGCTCCTGATGGAGGTGGCACAGGATTGGAATGAAGATGGAATGTCAATCTATTATCAATTCTCAACAGCATTGTGGGCTATCACCCACACTTTCAAAGAGGGTTGCTGCCTGGCCCTGCCAACCCTCTGCAGTGTGTGCCTCTGGTTCCTCCTCATGGCAGACGCACTTAGAAATAGACATGAGGGTGGTGTGGCAATGAGGCCAGCGTGTGGCATGAGGGAAGCTGAAGGCTGCGCAGGGGCACTTTTGTGTGCGCTGCGGACGCAGGGTCGTGTGGGGGGTTGGGCAGCATGTAACCCAGGAGAAGATGCAGCGGTGTGTCCTGCAGGCAGTTGTGCTTGGTTGGAGGTAGTGTGGTGCTTAGCTAAGGTATGCATTGCTAATGAGGGTTTGTCTGAAGTAAAAATTGTTGGGGGGGGGGGGGCACTCTTGCCGCTATTGTGG
The DNA here is from genome assembly GCA_035609135.1 of Eleutherodactylus coqui. Taxonomy (NCBI): domain Eukaryota; kingdom Metazoa; phylum Chordata; class Amphibia; order Anura; family Eleutherodactylidae; genus Eleutherodactylus; species Eleutherodactylus coqui. The sequence continues at coordinate 525,786,259 of CM069405.1, read as the reverse complement.
CTTAATAGTGGGACCTGTGAACTTGAGATGCAGCCCAACATGTAGCCCCTCGGCTGCCCTATCCGTTGCTGTGTCTTTCCCATCACTTTCTTGGGTTTTCCAGATTTTCACCAATGAAAACCTTAGCAAGCATCGGCGATATACAAAAATCCTCGAGTCGCTCATTGACTTTAATGGGGTTCGTTACTCGAAATGAACCCTCGAGCATCGCGGAAAGCTTGACTCGAGCAACGAGCACCCGAGCATTTTGGTGCTCGCTCATCTGTATAAACAATACATCACTCTTGTTATGTCTGCTTGGCGCACAAAAGCGCAATTCTACAGAAGGGACGCAAGTGTATCCATTTAAAACCTGCAAACACTCTCATCAAACAATAAATGGGAAGGCTTTTCCTACATACGTTACAGAGGGAGAGGCCCTGCCTACCATGGCAGACTGGTCGCGTCCATAGATGCGGGCCTGCACTCGTACCTGGGACCTGACTATCGCTGATTAGGGAGCTGGAGAGATTAACTAAACAGACACAGGACACGACGCTGTACTGACACACCGAACACAGAACAGGACTAGACATATGGAACATGTCGGCCACCAGCACAGACATATCAAACACGTCGCTGTTCACACCACAACAAATAGTGCATAAAACAGGACCCCACCCAGAGCTCATATGTAAGCAGCTAAAATACCACAGCAAGTCTCAGAGTCCTCATACCGGGGGACAGACAGTCAGCCACTGAGCTGTCCTAGGGAACTGTGTCAGGGATCCTCCAACTGACACACAGACAAAACATAAGACGTCTGGAGGCCGCACCTGTCAGGGAAGGGAAAGAGGGGGTCTGCATGTGATACAGACAAGGACTACAGGTGTCCAAACCATCTTTAGGGAAGTAGAGAGACACTGACAAGCAAGCAAACACAGCTCTGACAGTGACGTCCAAACAGTAAAATGACCAGCATCAACTACTGAGAGATGCTGGTCTTTATATGCTGCGGAGTAAAGGGGATTGGCAGGCGGAGATCACCACACCCAGCCAGCTCAATCATTCTACACCTGTGAGCTGTGCTGCTAAAAACCCCTAGTACTACAGGTCCCAGCAGCACAACGTAACAACTCTCTCATTGTGTATGGGGGATGCTTACTGACATAAGCAACATAGCTTGAAATACAAACTTAATCGCTGCCCAACGATGATTTTGTTTTGGGCTCAAATTTATCATGTTTTTATGTATTTCCATCTGCTGAATTAAAAAATCTGCATAAAAACGACCGATTAGCTCTTGCTAGAGTTTACATTTTTATTTTGTTGGAATTTCTGACAGAACACAACATTCTCCATATGTTTGTAGGTTCTAAACATAATAAATGTTTTTATGACTGAGTTTCATATTATTTTTGTTTTTCTTTTTTTCTGAATTTCTGGTTTTGTGCTTTTAAAGTATAAAATTTGCTATATCAAAATGCCACGAAAATGTGTAAATTTAGTAAATAATTTTTGTTACATTTGTGGTGAAATAACATTTTCATCACAGACGCCTCTTGTGAAGACTGCCTGTCATCATTATTTTGGTATGAAGGTCGAGGACCAGGATAAGTCATGGTGTTGCGTCCTCTGGACGTGCAACCTCAATAGCATAAATCACAAGCACAACTGTGCAAAAGGAAACAAAAACTAAAGGGGAATGCTCTCTCTATCGCCCCCTAACCCGGGAGGGGGCCCTGCCTACTCGGCAGACCGACCGCGTTGATAAGTGCGAGCCTGCACTCGAACCTGGGCCACTGACCAGTCCCTCACTGGAGGCCCTAGCACAATACAAAAGGAGAAACAAAACCAAACAGTAAAGAACTTAGCTTCAAATGAAGAGCTTCCACCACTCTGTGTTGCTCCGACGCTGTCCAACATAGGACTGAAGTAAATTGACCAGCACAGGAGTAACAGTTACAGTTAGCACTGCTTAAATAGGAGCAGTGCTACTTAGCACCAGGTGCTGACTGACATTAATCTTGCAACCACCACACCTCTCAGCTCCAGAAGAGGTAGGAATGCTGCTAAACCCTGGTCTGGCCTGAAAGCAAGGTGGAAACCTCAGAACGGCTGCAACAGTACCTCCCCTTCTAGGAGGGGCCCCAGGACCCTTAAGATCAGGACGACCAGGGTTTGATCTGTGAAATTTTTTGACTCGACGGGAGTCCAAAATGTGACTTATTACCAACTGCTCCTCCCCATCCGCTAGCACAGGAGCCGGGGGTGGAGCGTCATTTCCAGGATCAATGAATCTTTTGAGCAGAGATTTGTGGAAAACATTGTTAATTTTCATCGCCCTGGGAATTTCTAACCGGAAGGCCACCGCGTTAATCTTCTCAATTATTTTAAACGGACCGATAAATCGCGGGCCCAGTTTAGCGGATGGTTGTTTGAGTTTTATATTTCTGGTAGACAACCAAACCAAGTCTCCAACACGGAATTCCGCCCCCTCTGGGCGGTGACTGTTAGCAACTCTCCACTGAACTGCTCGCCGTTACTCTCTCTGGACCTCGGCCATAATAGGCCCAGAAGAATCCGGCTGCCCCAGTGCCGGAGCCGTAGCAACACACTTCTTCAATTTCTGAACCCTCTTAGGATCCATCTTAAACCCCTCTTAGGTATAAGCTTTGAGCGTCAGTCTCTCAGGAGGGGATACGCGGCTCCCGGGGAACTCGTAGTCAGAGAGAAGTTTAATAGCACAATCTCCCTGTCTGTGCGGTGGTAATTTGACTGCCCTCACTGGGGGAAGCCCCTCAGAGAGGTCGGCGATGACCTCCGGCAGCTCTTCTGTCTGAGTAGAAGCTATATCAACAGAAACGCAACCGGACAGACAACCAGGGCTCCATTCAACAATGTCCCCCTTCTCCCAGTCTACTACGGGGTTGTGTAGACGTAGCTAAGGCAGCCCCAAGACTACTTGCGAAGGGAGGGATTCTATGACATATAATATTATAATCTCCCTGTGGAACAGCCCAATTTTTAAACGGACGTTAGGCACACAAAACCTCAGACTTCTCTGCGATAGTGGAGCAGCATCAATGGCGGATACGGGAATGGGAAACTCCAGAGCCTTCATCTCCAAGCCTAAACGTCTGACCATCTCCCGATGTATTAAATTAATACTAGCTCCACAATCCAGAAGGACTCTTATGGGGCTGCCCACACTGTCAGACAGGATCTCAGCAGGAAGCACCAGTCTGGAGGGTGATATCCAGGCAATTTGATGGCCTAGAGGGGCCCCCTCAGTAATCTCCGGGTCATCAAGTCCTGACTGGCAATTATGACGGAGACAATACTGAGCCATGCGACCAATGCGGTTACAGGAAAAGCATCGACCTTTACACTGTACTTTGTTCCCATTCCTAGCCCTGGCAGCCAGAGACCCCAACTGCATGGGCTCCTCCACATCGGCTGATAAGCCAGAATCTATGGAGAATTCCTGATGTCTCTCCCTCATCCGTCTCCCAGCTTTGATAGCCAGAGACATGGCCTCATCAAGACTGCAGGGTTCTGGATAACCTACCAGTAAATTCTTGATTTTATTGGATAGACCCCAATGGAACTGGCTCTTTAAAGCAGGGTCATTCCACTGGGTTTCTGCTGCCCAACGTCGAAACCCAGCACAATAATCTTCGACAGAGGAGTCTCCCTGTCGTAAACGTCTGATATTCCCTTCAGCCACCGATATCTTGTCTGGGTCATCATAGATTAGACCCAATGCAGCAAAAAAGTCATCCAGCGAGTCCAAGGCCTCAGATGTTGGGGGTAATGAAAAAGCCCATTCCTGCGGCGCCCCCTGCAGTCTAGACATGACAATGCCCACCTTCTGGGCGTCGTCCCCTGAAGACACTGGACGCAGTCAAAAGTAGAGCTTACAGGCATCCCGAAAGGATCCGAATTTCTGCCTATCCCCGGAAAAACGGTCGGGTAGCTCAATTTTCGGTTCCTTGCTGGGAACCTGCAGCGCAGTTTGTCGCTGTTTAATCTCCGCGACCTCCACAGCCAGTGTACCGAACTGGTGCGACAAAACCTCAAGGGGATTCATAGTAACAGCACAGAATCTCCCTGAGTAGGTAAGGGCTGGTCAATCTGTTGCGTCCTCTGGACGTGCAACCTCAATAACATAAATCGAAAGCACAACTATGCAAAAGGAAACAAAAACTAAAGGGGAATGCTCTCCCTATCACCCCCTAACCCGGGAGGGGGCCCTGCCTACTCGGCAGACCGACCGCGTTGATAAGTGCGAGCCTGCACTCGAACCTGGGCCACTGACCAATCCCTCACTGGAGGCCCTAGCACAAAACAAAAGGAGAAACAAAACCAAACAGTAAAGAACTTAGCTTCAAATGAAGAGCTTCCACCACTCTGTGTTGCTCCGACGCTGTCCAACATAGGACTGAAGTGAATTGACCAGCACAGGAGTAACAGTTAGCACTGCTTAAATAGGAGCAGAGCTACTTAGCACCAGGTGCTGACTGACATTAATCTTGCAACCACCACACCTCTCAGCTCCAGGAGAGGTAGGAATGCTGCTAAACCCTGGTCTGGCCTGAAAGCAAGGTGGAAACCTCAGAACGGCTGCAACACATGGGCTCAACATTTATGTTGCAATTCTTGTTCAGTTAAGCAACAAGAATGGCTGAAAATTGAAAAAACAAAACAATCTATGACTCTTGCTCTGCCTATGGTTTGGCGGGAGCCTACAAACCATTCAGATGACTGCTATTTCTGCTTGACTCCGCCTATAAAGGCTGTATTGTCAATGAAGAACATAGGAACAGTTCAATACCCAAATCTTCCATCTTGTATTCGACCTATTCCACATTCAGATAGTTCACCAGTTCCTACTCCACCCCAACATTATGAGTTTGAAGTAGAAAATGAAGAAAGTGTGAAAGAAGAAGAGCCCAACAAGCCTTCCACATCCCATGACTTTGAGGTAAATGATGATGCACCGCACAGACTGAATCAAGTGGAATTGAGTGATCTCATTATTCTTAATAGATTATTGTTACTAGATCACTAGATTAATATTTTATAGTTAAAGGGGTTGTCTCGCGGCAGCAAGTGGGGGTATACACTTCTGTATGGCCATATTAATGCACTTTGTAATATACATCGTGCATTAAATAGGAGCCATACAGAAGTTATTCACTTACCTGCTCCGTTGCTGGCGTCCTCATCTCCATGGCTCAGTCTAATTTCGCTGTCTGCTTGCTTTTTTAGACGCACTTGCACAGAAGGGTCTTCTTCTTCTGGTTCGTCCGGGCACGAGCGGCGTTTTGGCTCCGCCCGCTTCTACGCGTCATCGCGTAGCTCCGCCCCCATCACCTGTGCCGATTCCAGCCAATCAGGAGGCTGGAATCGGCAATGGATTGCACAGAGCCCATGGTGCACCATGGGAGAAGACCCGCGGTGCACCATGGGAGAAAACCGCAGTGCATCCTTGGGAAAAGAACCGGCGGCCATCTTTGGGAAACGTTTTATAAGTTGATGAAACACAAGAACTGTGAGTAGAAACCTGCTTTAAAAGCCATTTACACTGGTGCATAGCAATGTATGCTTAAGAAGGGGGACTGGGCAAAAAAAAGAAAAATCACTGTTGCCTCGAGACAAGCCCTTTAAGGTTAGGAGCACAAATTCTTGCAACAGTTTCAAAACAGATTCCAATCAGAGTCAAACTTGATTAGTACTAATGCTGTTGTGAATTGCAATTGATGGTTCCTTATGCTAGACCTGCGTGTCTCAATCACAATGTTTCAGAACTTTGGTTTCCAATTGAACCCATCTGCATAGATATTCACTGTAGATTGCAGATTTGTTTGTTTGCCACATCTATATATATAAAATTGAATGTATGTCTGCGTGTCTGTCTGTCTGTCTGTTTGTCCTTTATGCGCTACTACACCATTCATCCGATCGCCATGGAACTTTGGGAAGTTGTTGAGTACACTCCTGGGAAGACTACTGGCATAGAACATCTATCCTACGATAAATGGCGCGCGTGCGAGCGTCGTCGACAGTTACGCCCCCCCCCCCCCCCCACGTAGATCGTTCGATTTCCATCATTGCCACTAATTCTCTCGCTTCCTAATGTCATAGAAACTTGAAATTTGGCACGGGCATTGATTATGTCATAAATAGGAAAAGGTAATGAGTCCCAACTCGATTATTCAATTCTAAGCGCCAAAGAATTAGCAGCCAAATTTTACGTACGGAATCTAATTCTCTTACTTCCTGATATATGTAAATGAATGTCTGTCCTTTATGCATTACTACACCATTCACCCAATCGCCATGACACTTTGGGAAGTTGCTGAGTACACTCCTGGGAAGATTACTGGCATAGTACATCTATCCTACGATAGGTGGGGTGCGTGCGAGCGTCTTCGACAGTTATGCCCCCCCAGACAAAGATCGTTTGATTTCCATCTCAAGCACAAAAGCAAAAGGCATTACGAGCAACAGGAGGCGTGTTCAACTACAAAATGATGCATCCGCCGAACGTATCACTAAACCATTGCTGCATATTGAGAATGCTGATGTAAAATGAAAGCTGTGCTGTGATTGGTTGCTATTTCTTATACTGCTGAGGTAAAATGAAGGCTGTGCTGTGATTGGTTGCTATTTCTTATACTGCTGAGGTTGCATGAAAGCTGCGCTGCGATTCGTTGTTATATATTATACCACTGAGGTAACATGAAAGCTGCGCTGTGATTGGTTGCTATATATAATACCGCAGAGGTAACATGAAAGCTGCGCTGTGATTGGTTGTTATATATTATACTGCTGAGGTAACATGAAAGCTGCGCTGTGATTGATTGCTATTTTTTATATTGCTGAGGCAGAATAAAATCTGCACTGTGATTGGTTGTTATATATTATACTGCTAAGTAACATGAAAGCTGCACTGTGATTGGTTGTTATATTTTATACTGCTGAGGTAACATGAAAGCTGTGCTGTGATTGGTTACTATATATTATACTGCTGAGGTAACATGAAAGCTGCGCTGTGATTGGTTGTTATATATTATACCGCTGAGGTAACATGAAAGCTGTGCTGTGATTGGTTGTTATATATTATACTGCTGAGTAACATGAAAGCTGCACTGTGATTGGTTGTTATATTTTATACTGCTGAGGTAACATGAAAGCTGTGCTGTGATTGGTTACTATATATTATACTGCTGAGGTAACATGAAAGCTGCGCTGTGATTGGTTGTTATATATTATACCGCTGAGGTAACATGAAAGCTGCGCTGTGATTGGTTGTTATATATTATACCGCTGAGGTAACATGAAAGCTGCGCTGTGATTGGTTGTTATATATTATACTGAGGTAACATGAAAGCTGTGCTGTGATTGGTTGTTATATATTATACTGAGGTAACATGAAAGCTGTGCTGTGATTGGTTGTTATATATTATACTGAGGTAACATGAAAGCTGTGCTGTGATTGGTTGTTATATATTATACTGAGGTAACATGAAAGCTGCGCTGTGATTGGTTGTTATATATTATACTGAGGTAACATGAAAGCTGCGCTGTGATTGGTTGTTATATATTATACTGAGGTATCATGAAAGCTGTGCTGTGATTGGTTGTTATATATTATACTGCTGAGGTAACATGAAAGCTGCGCTGTGATTGGTTATATATTATACTGCTGAGGTAACATGAAAGCTGCTCTGTGATTAGTTGTTATATGTTATACTGAGGTAACATGAAAGCTGCGCTGTGATTGGTTGTTATATATTATACTGAGGTAACATGAAAGCTGCGCTGTGATTGGTTGTTATATATTATACTGAGGTAACATGAAAGCTGTGCTGTGATTGGTTGTTATATATTATACTGAGGTAACATGAAAGCTGCGCTGTGATTGGTTGTTATATGTTATACTGAGGTAACATGAAAGCTGTGCTGTGATTTGGTTTTTATCTAGATATATAAAAATGAATGAATGTCTGTCTGTCTTCGCAGCAACGCGCGACGGGTAAGCTAGTACTTAAATAAAAACAACTTGTTTAAAAAGAAAAATAATCCAGTTGTTTGCTGCAACGATAATGGCTGATGAAATGTTTGAATTTGAGCCCTGATCCAACTGAATGGAGGCTTCATAGACTCCTCCAAGCTTAGTGTGAAAGCTGCGTCACTTCACAACAGCAATCGTCTTCCTTCTATTCCTGTTGGTCATGCTGTTCACATGAAGGACACTGATGCAAACATGACAGCCCTCCTCGACTCCTTGCTTTTTATGTATGTGGGACAGTAGAGACGGGAAATCACATTACATTCAGACTGACCTGCAAGAAAAATGTTGTTGCCTCTTGTGGACCCAAATGATGTTCTTCTTTCATCCTTTCATATAAAGCTGGGTTTAATGAAAAATGTTGGCAAAGGTATGACCCAGGAAGGACGGGCATTTAAGTACTTATGAGATAAATCTCCTAGAGTGAGTGATGCAAGGGTTAAGGAAGGTATTTTTGTCGGGCCACAAATTCGACAACTTTTAAAGGATCCTGCGTTTGACCAAATGTTGGAGGAAAAAGATAAGGAAGCTTAACAAGCCTAAAGGGAGTTATTCATGGATTCTTAGGCAACAAGAGAGATGATGACTACAGTCAGTTGGTGACCGGACTTCAGGAAAAATACCATCAACTCGGATGCAACATGTCCCTTAAAATCCATTTTCTTCACTCCCACCTAGACTTCTTCCCTCTTAGTTGTGGAGCTGTCAGTGATGAACACGGAGAACACAGATATCACGGCGGTTGTAATGAAGCAATGCTTGCGGACTACTGCTGGTCTGTGTGTAGGGATGCTCCGGAACTCACTTCAAGAGGCAAACCAAATGAAAACGATCTCATGAAGTCACCACATGATTCTCTTCACACCAAACTGCTGGCCAGGAATTTTTCCATCACTTTAGAACTCTTAGAATGTAAAGGTCATTACCAAAAAATTCAAATGCACTTTCAATCTTGTTAGGATATGTAATTAAAATGTACCACCGCAGCACCGCACCGCCCTACATTGTATCCCTCATCCACAGCACCGCGCCGCCCTACATTGTATCCCTCATCCACAGCACCGCACCGCCCTACATTGTATCCCTCATCCACAGCACCGCGCTGCCCTACATTGTATCCCTCATCCATAGCAGATGCCGCCCTACATTGTATCCCTCATGCACAACACCGCGCCGCCCTACATTGTATCCCTCATCCACAGCACCGCGCCGTCCTACATTGTATCCCTCATCCACAGCACCGTGCTGCCCTACATTGTATCCCTCATCCACAGCACCGCGCCGCCCTACATTGTATCCCTCATCCACAGCACCGCCCTACATTGTATCCCTCATCCGCAGCCCTGCGCCGCCCTACATTGTATCCCTCATGCACAGACCCACGCTGCCCTACATTGTATCCCTCATCCACAGCACCACGCTGCCCTACATTGTATCCCTCATCCACAGCACCACGCTGCCCTACATTGTATCCCTCATCCACAGCACCGCGCTGCCCTACATTGTATCCCTCATCCACAGCACCGCACCGCCCTACATTGTATCCCTCATCCACAGCACCGTGCTGCCCTACATTGTATCCCTCATCCACAGCACCGCACCACCCTACATTGTATCCCTCATCCACAGCACCGCGCTGCCCTACATTGTATCCCTCATCCACAGCACCGCGCCGCCCTACATTGTATCCCTCATCCACAGCACCACGCTGCCCTACATTGTATCCCTCATGCACAGCACCACGCCGCCCTACATTGTATCCCTCATCCACAGCACCGCGCCGCCCTACATTGTATCCCTCATCCACAGCACCGTGCTGCCCTACATTGTATCCCTCATCCACAGCACCGTGCTGCCCTACATTGTATCCCTCATCCACAGCACCGCACCACCCTACATTGTATCCCTCATCCACAGCACCGCGCCGCCCTACATTGTATCCCTCATCCACAGCACCGCACCGCCCTACATTGTATCCCTCATCCACAGCACTGCTCCGCCCTACATTGTATCCCTCATCCACAGCACCGTGCTGCCCTACATTGTATCCCTCATGCACAGCACCGCGCTGCCCTACATTGTATCCCTCATCCACAGCACCGCACCGCCCTACATTGTATCCCTCATCCACAGCACCGCGCTGCCCTACATTGTATCCCTCATCCACAGCACCGCCCGCCATTGTATCCCTCATCCACAGCACTGCTCCGCCCTACATTGTATCCCTCATCCACAGCACCGTGCTGCCCTACATTGTATCCCTCATCCACAGCACCGCGCCGCCCTACATTGTATCCCTAATCCACAGCACCGCACCACCCTACATTGTATCACTCATCCACAGCACCGTGCCACTCTTTATTGTATCCCTCATCCACAGCACCATGCCACTCTTTGTTGTATCCCTCATCCACAGTGCAGCGCCACTCTACACTGTATCCCTCATCCACAGCACCGTGCCACTCTTTGTTGTATCCCTCATCCACAGCACAGCGCCGTCCTACATTGTATCCCTCATCCACAGCACCGTGCCACTCTTTGTTGTATCCCTCATCCACAGCACAGCGCCGCCCTACATTGTATCCCTCATCCGCAGCACCGCACCGCCCTACATTGTATACCTCATCCACAGCACCGCGCCGTCCTACATTGTATCCCTCATCCACAGCACCGCACCGTCCTACATTGTATCCCTCATCCACAGCACCGCGCCGTCCTACATTGTATCCCTCATCCACAGCACTGCGCCGTCCTACATTGTATCCCTCATCCACAGCACCGCGCTGCCCTACATTGTATCCCTCATCCACAGCACCGAGCTGCCCTACATTGTATCCCTCATCCACAGCACCGAGCTGCCCTACATTGTATCCCTCATCCACAGCACTGTGCTGCTCTTTATTGTATCCCTCATCCACAGCACAGCGCCACTCTACACTGTATCCCTCATCCACAGCAACGCCCTACATTGCGTCCCTCATCTCAATCCATAACCCAGCCCGGGCTGTCCGCTCTGCTGACGTAACCAGACAAAGCGACCCTTTTTATTCGAACCTCTCATTCCGCCTCCAAGGCTTCTCCAGAGCAGCACCAGTCCTCTGGAACGCACTACCAAATGCTATCCAGGCAATCCAGGACTCACAAAACTTCAGGCGTGCTCTAAAAACGCCCCTCTTCAGGGAGGCATACAGCATTCCATAAACAAACCCCTCTGTACCCCCCTGATAACATGCTCTCTGCCCTAGTGACAGCAATCCTTGCTAGCCACTAACAACTGCCCCTGCAGTCACACCGTTTATGCCATCTCACTGCTAAATGTCTGACCATTGTCTATGTGTAAAGCATCCCTCACTCTCCACCCCACCATACCGTGCACATCTCCATCCTGCCATACCGTGCACATCTCCACCCCCCCATACTGTGCACATCTCCATCCTGCCATACCGTGCACATCTCCAGCCCCTTTACCTTCTGTATCCCCCCATACCATGCACATCTCCATCCTGCCATACCGTGCACATCTCCACCCCCCCATACTGTGCACATCTCCATCCTGCCATACCGTGCACATCTCCAGCCCCTTTACCTTCTGTATCCCCCCATACCATGCACATCTCCATCCTGCCATACCGTGCACATCTCCACCCCCCATACCGCGCACATCTCCAGCCACTTTACCTTCTGTATCCCCCCATTACTTGTAGTATGTAAGCTGGTTGGAGCAGGACCCTCACCCCTATTCTCTCCATCAGCTGATGACTATGTAACCGTGGTTCTGTAATGTTTGTACTTTTGTCTTTCTGTATGCCCCTGTCTATGTAAGCGCTGCGGGATATGTTGGCGATATAAAAATAAAGTTTATTATTATAACTAGAGATGAGCGAGCACCAAAATGCTCGGGTGCTCGTTGCTCGAGTCAAACTTTTTGTAATGCTCGAGAGCTCGTTTTGAGTAACGACCGCCATTGACGACAATAGGCGACTCGAGCACTTTTGTATGGGACCGATGCTCCGCATAGGTCATGACTTGTGAAACACCCGAAAACATCAGAAAGTCATAGAAACACCACATAAACGGATAGGGAAGGGCAGTGGCAGCATGCATGGGTGCATCTGAGGCTCCCAGGTCCCACTATTAAGCCAAAATAGGTGCAAGAGTCTGGCATCACCCCCCTAACAATTTACTTGGGACAAACCCTCATGAGCAAGGCACACGCACTGGCACAACTAAGCTAAGCACCACACTACCTGCAACCATTGACAATCACTGCCTGCGGGTGACACTGCTGCCCCTTCTCCTGGTTTACATGCTGACATTGCTGTCCAATCCCCTCGTACGACCCTGCGTCCACAGCGCACACAAAAGTTTCCCTGTGCAGCATTCAGCTGCCCTCATGCCACACGCTCGCTTCATAGCCACATCACCCTCATGTCTATTTATAAGTGCGTAATGGATGAGGAGGAACCAGAGGCACACACTGCAAAGGGTTGGCAGGGCCAGGCAGCGACCCTCTTTGAAAGTGTGGATGATAGCCCACAATGGGGTAGAGAATTGATGATAAATTGACGTACGATCATCATTCCAATCCCGTGCCACCTCCATCAAAAAAATTGTCAGGAGCCGCAAACGTGGGCATAAAGGGGACTCAGGTGCCAGCCCAGCACTTCTACACATCTCCACAATGCAGCAATACTCTGTGTGGGAAGCACGTGAGCGGGCCCAGGGTCAGGCTCGGTCCCAGCCTCCACCTTGTGTGACCCAAGGTGCCGCAAGTTAAATAGCTATGGGAAATCCATGAGTCCCCACACACATCATTCTGTGTAGGTGTCCGATAGCTGAACACCACAATGGGAAGTCTTTGAGTTCCTTGGGCTCGCCTATGCTGTTGGTGCACAAAGATGGTATTACGCAAGAAGAAATCAGAGCGCCCAAACATGGCAGAGTTTCACCCCGCCAAGGACCTCGGCCTCGGCCCACATTTCTACCCTAGTCAGTCAGTGTATTTGTGCCAGACAGGTAAAACACCGCTATGGGAAGTCTTTGTGCACCCACAGCATCGGCGAGCCCGAAAAACTCAAGGTAAGTATTACACATAAAGAAATCAGAGTGCCCAAACAAGGCAGTTTCTTCCTGCCAAGGACCTCCACCTCGGCTCACACTCTCAGTAATCATGGGCATAAAGCGTACTTAAATGCTAGTGCAGCTGTGAACATCTCATTAATGCAGTAACGCTCCTTTTGTTTGGCCCAAACCACTGTCTCAGATAACTGTGGTAACACAGGAAAAATACATATTGCCCAGTGCTGATCCTCAGACCTCAAGCAGGAGGAGGAGGTGGCATAACAAGGCCAAGAAACCATGACCGAGGTAGGACCCGCAATACTCTGTGTGGGAAGTATGTGAGCGGGCCCTGAGTTAGGCTCGGTACCAGACTCCACCTTGTGTGACCCAAGGTGCCGGGAGTTACATAGCAATGGGAAATCCATGTGTCCCCACACAATTCATTCTGTGTAGGTGTCAGATAGCTCAACACCACAATGGGAAGCCTATGCTGTCAGTGCACAGAGATGGTATTACAGAGGAAGAAATCAGAGTGCCCAAACATGGCAGAGTTTCACCCCGCCAAGGACCTCGGCCCTCGGACCACATTTCTGCCCTTGTCAGTTAGTGTATTTGTGCCAGATAGGTAAAACACCGCGATGGAAAGTCTTTGTGCACACACAGTATAGGCAGACCCCTGTAACATTTCTGTAGCAAAAGTATAGGCAGACCCCAATAACATTCATGTAGCAGAATTATAGGCAGACCCCAGTAACATTTCTGTAGCAAGAGTATAGGTGAACCCCTGAAACATTGGTGTACCAAGAGTATAGGCGGACCCCATTAACATTTCTGTAGCAAAAGTATAGGCAGACCCCAATAACATTCATGTAGCAGAATTATAGGCAGACCCCAGTAACATTTCTGTAGCAAGAGTATAGGTGAACCCCTGAAACATTGGTGTACCAAGAGTATAGGCGGACCCCAGTAACATTTCTGTAGCAAAAGTCTAGGCGGAACCCAGTAACATTTGTGTAGCAAAAGTTTGGCGGACCCCTGTAACATTTCTATAGCAAGAGTATAGGGAGTCCCCAGTAACATTGGTGTACCAAGAGTATAAGCAGACCCCTGTAACATTTCTGTAGCAAGAGTATAGGCGACCCCTAAATATTGGTGTACAAAGAGTATAGGCGGACCCCTGTAACATTTCTGTAGCAAAAGTCTAGGCGGAACCCAGTAACATTTGTGTAGCAAAAGTATCGGCGGACCCCAGTAACATTTCTGTAGCAAAGGTATAGGTGAACCCCTGAAAAATTGGTGTACCAAGAGTATTGGCGGACCCCATTAACATTTCTGTAGCAAAAGTATAGGCAGACCCCAGTAACATTTCTGTAGCAAAGGTATAGGCGAACCCCAGTAGCATTTCTGTAGCTATAATATAGGCGAACCTCTGAAACATTGGTGTCCAAAGAGAATAGGCGGACCCCAGTAACATTTCTGTAGCAAAAGTATAAACGGACCCCAGTAACATTTCTGTAGCAAGAGTATAGGCAGACCCCTGTAACATTTCTGTAGCAAGAGTATAGGCAGACCCCTGTAACATTGGTGTCCAAAGAGAATAGGCAGACCCTATTAACATTTCTGTAGCAAAAGTGTAGACGAACCCCTGAAACATTGGTGTACCATTAGTGTAGGCGACGGACGGAAAAATTAGTTAGATACAGTATAGGCGAGGGCCAGAAAAAATGGTGTACCAAGAGTACAAGTGCACCCCTGACAAATTGCACAACCGCGAGGGCAGGTGAAACCCATAAACATTTTTTTAAAGGTACAGCTCGCTGTTGCTTAATTTGTAACAGAGCCTGGAGGCAGCCCTGTGAAAAAACTTTGGTTTCTGTTAAAGTATCAATACTTTTGAAACTTTGAAAAATTGTAAATAAAAAGAGAGCCTTTTGTGCTGCAGTAAAAATTGGCAGTTCAGCATGATGGCATGCTGTTTTAGGAGGAGTAGTAGTAGGAGGAGTAATAAGAGTGATTGACAAAGCTATTTTATTTTGTGGTGATAGAGCATGCTTTTTTCTCCTGTTGCAGCGAAAACAATCATTAGGTTCCCCTGCCTTCCGCCGGTGAAGAAGAGAAGTCTGGGGAAATCCAGGCTTTGTTCATCTTGATGAGTGTTAGCCTGTCGGCACTGGCAGTTGACAGGCGGGTATGCTTATTTGTGATGATTCCCCCAGCCGCACTAAACACCCTCTCTGACAAGAGACTAGCGGCAGGTCAGGCCAGAACCTTCAGGGCATACAGCCCAAGTTCATATCCAGCTTTGACACCCAATAGTTGTATGGGGCAGAGGCATCATGAAGGGCAGTGGTACACCCTCACCATCTTTTTACAGTGCTCTCTCCGACTTAGCCTTGACTGGTGAGTGGTGACACAGTCTTGCTGGGGAGCCATAAAGCTGTCAAAAGCCTTGGAGAGTGTTCCCCTACCTGCGCCGGACATGCAGCCTGATCCCCATTCCTCCCCTGCTACTTGGCCCTCTGAACTGCGTTTTCTGCCACTAGCACTGTCAGATGGGAATTTTAGCATCACTTTTTCCACCAGGACCCTGTGGTATTGCATCACTCTCGTACCCCTTTCCTCTTCGGAAATGAGAGTGGAAAGGTTCTTCTTATACCGTGGGTCGAGAAGGATTTACACCCAGTATTCCGTGTTGGCCAGAATGCGTGTAACGCGGGGGTTATGGGAAAGGTAGCCTAACATGAAGTCAGCCATGTGTGCCGGGGTCCCAGTACGCAACACATCGCTGTCCTCACTAGAAAGATGACTTTCAGGATCCTCCTCCTCCTCCTCTACAGCCCATACACGCTGAACAGATGAGAGGCAAGCAGCATGGGTACCCTCTGCAGTGTGCCCAGCTGTCTCTTCCCCCTCCTCCTCCTCCCCTTTTCCCCTCCTCCTCCAAAACGCGCTGAGATATAGACATGAGGGTGGTCTGGCTATCAAGTGACATACTGTCATCCCCCATCTTCTGTTCCAACCGCAAAGCATCGGCCTTTATGCTTCACAGCAAACTTATCAGCAGGTAAAGCAGCGGGATGGTAACGCTAATGATTGCCGCATCGCTGCTCACCATCTGGGTAGACTCCTCAAAGTTTCCGAGGACCTGCCAGATATCTGCCATCCATGCCCACTCCTCAGTAAAGAATTGCGGAGGCTGACTA
The DNA here is from genome assembly GCA_035609135.1 of Eleutherodactylus coqui. NCBI lineage: Eukaryota > Metazoa > Chordata > Amphibia > Anura > Eleutherodactylidae > Eleutherodactylus > Eleutherodactylus coqui. The sequence continues at coordinate 525,769,936 of CM069405.1, read as the reverse complement.
ACACTCCACCGCCCATGTTGCAGCTTGTATTCCACTATTGCTCTATGCTGCTTGTACAGCCTGGCCAACATGTGTAGCGTAGAATTCCAGCGTGTGGGCACGTCGCACAGCAGTCGGTATTCTGGTAGCTGAAATCAACATTGAAGGGTCCTCAGGGTGGCAGCATCCATGGTGGACTTGCGGAAATGTGCGTAGACGCGGCGCACCTTGCCGAACAGGTCGGACTAATGGTTGTAGTTTTTTAGAAACCGCTGAAGCACCAGATTGAAAACGTGGGCCAGGCTGCCGAGCTGCAGAGCCGCCACCAGGTTACGGCCGTTGTCACACACCACCATGCCCGGTTGGAGGCTCAGCGGCGAAAGCCAGAGGTTGGTCTGCTCTGTCAGACCATGCAACAGCTCGGGGGCCGTGTGCCTCTTGTCACCTAAGCTGATTAGTTTCAGCACGGCTTGCTGACGCTTGTCCACCGCTGTGCTGCCGCGCCGTAGACGTGGTAGACCCGGAGGTGGTTAATGTCCTTCGTCCCACCTTGTGGGGTGCTTGGCCGTCATATGCCTGCGCATGCTGGTGGGAGTGAGGCTGGTAGTGGTGACTCCCCGGCTGATCTTGGTGCAACACCGGTTGCTCACCACTGTTCATCAGTCGTCCGTGCTCTCACTAAAAAATATCCACAACTTTGAACACATAGCCTTCTGCATGGTGGCTTGCCATGAGGGGGTTTCTTTGGGAAACAGTTGGGGGGATTCTTCACTCTGGCCCTGCCTCTACCCCTGGCCACCCCACTGCCTCTTCCAACATGTGCTGCTGCTGCACTTGCCTCCCCCTCTGAAGCCCTGTCCTCAGTAGGCTTAGCAAACCAGGTGGCGTCAGTCACCTCATCGTCCAGCCGCTCTTCCTCCGAATCCTCTGTGCGCTCCTCCCTCAAACTTACTGCAATTACTACTACCTCACTGACAGACAACTGTGTCTCATCATCCTCATCCACAAAAAGCTCTTGAGACAGTTGCCGGAAGTCCCCAGCCTCATCACTCGGACTCTGGGAACTTTCCAAAGGTTGGGCATCGGTCACGACAAACTCCTCAGGTGAGAGAGGAACCATTTTTTCCCACTCAGGGCAGGGACCCGAGAACAGTTCCTGGGAGTCTGCCTGCTCAGAATATGTCATTTTCATGGAGTGAGGAGGCTGGGAGGAAGGAGGAGCAGCAGCCAGAGGATTCAGAGTTGCAGTCCCTAAGCTGGGAGTAGTGGACGGCGTAGAAGACTGGGTGGTTGATACATTGCTGGACGCGTTTTCTGCCATCCACGACAGGACCTGCTCACACTGCTCTGTTTGTAATAAAAGGTCTACCACGCGGACCCATAAATTGTGATATGAAGCTGGGGACCCCAGAAACTTGCCTCTCTCCTAATCCCGCAGCAGCCGGCTGTGATTCACCTGGACCAGGAACTCGGCCTGTGCCCACAACCTCACTTGGACGTCCACGTCCTCGACCCTTACCGCTACTCCTCATCATGGTGGATTAAGAATAGAGCAGGGCCCAAATAAATTACCCCACTGTACAGCACTGACAACTGTGGCTAATTCACCGCACACAGAGTCTTGTAGATAGCGGAGGCTCTATGCTGTGACTTGTGTCTTGTGCTGATACCGAGGGGTAATTTACCGCTCGCAGAGACTTGTAGATAGCGGAGGCTCTATGCTGTGACTTGTGTCTTGTGCTGATACCGAGGGGTAATTTACCGCACACAGAGACTTGTAGATAATAGAGGCTGTGTGGAGTGGGAGAAGACTCTAAAGCCAGTGGATAGTGCTGGTAACTGCGGCTATCTCAGCCCCACCAACGGAAAGGGTATTGTGAGACGCTCTGCACAGCGGCTGAGCTGAAATACTCTGCAGTGGCCCCGGTAATATTACAGTACTGTTTAGCGGTGAGACCGCGGTCTAATGCACTGCAGACATAGAATGGTATAACTGAAATAGTTCGCAGTAGCCTAGGAGATGTTAGAGTGCAGTTTAATGATGAGAGCTGGCTGTACGGCACTGCAGGCTGAGAATACTATTACTGAAAGGCTGGGAACAGGTCTAGATGCGTAATACAAAAATGGATGCACTACTGCTCCCAGCCAGCCACAACAGTAATGCACACGGTCAGATGTAGCCCTAAGAAGGTCCGTTGGGGTTCTTGACAACTGGATCCTACTCTAACACTTTCCCTATACCAACAGCAGCACTTTCCCTAACCTCTGCCAGCATGCGTCTGAGGTGAGCCGTGGGCGGGACCAGTTTAAGTACTCGGCGGTCACCTGATCTCACCAGCCACTCACTACTGTGGGGATGGAGAGGGCTGGCACGTCACAGCAGGAAGTCGTAATGCCTTCCCCGCATGTCTAGTGGCTAGAAAATGGCGGTAAACATGCGGGGAAGGAAATGCAATTGACTTGAGTACCGTGTGGTGTTCGTCTCGAGTAACAAGCATCTCGAGTACCCTAATACTCGAGCGAGCATCCTGAGTGCCCTAATACTCTAACGAGCATCAAGCTCGGACCAGTGTGCTCGCTCATCTCTAGTTATTACCTATAATATATCACAGAAACCAGTGCTAATAAAAACCTTCTCTGTCAAATTAGTTTTTCTCATCCCATAATTATGTAAGACCTGACACAGGAAGTTAGGGAGACATTCCACAATCTTCTTCTTTTGTTGGCCACTGGGATAGAAGAGGAATACAATTTGTAATATATGAAAATATCTGTTCAAAGTAAAGAATGTCTCTGCCCCCCCCCCCCCCCCCACCAAGCTCTTCACCTGATGACTACACCATCGCCCCAGCAGGTTTCAGCCCAGTTAGTACTCAGTGATCCTGGGAGGTTTAGCCCAATTTACACAACGGTTATTATTCGGAATCATTCAAATGAACAAAGCGGAATAATAATTGTTCCGTTTGAATGCAGCCAATGACGAATAACGAGGGATAATCATAATCTCACTCATCGTTCAGCTTTGGCCGGCCTGAAAACTCGCGCTGCTTGGCTGGGGCATTTATCATGCCATTTAAACACTGCTCATTCAGTGTTTCACAGGAAGATGGAACAATGCCTCAGCAGCGCCACTTATTGGATGGCGGCATTCCTGCAAGCACATGTTAGACTCTATAGAAGCCTTATAGCAAAGACTGGTAATTGAAACTAATTCCGAATCCATACACAGACAGCTGTTTTAGGTTGTTCTGCCCCTCATCAGTGTGCTGTAGTTTCATTTCTGCACCTGGAAGGTGAGTGAGGAGACGTATAAGGCCATCCATGCAAGACTTGTATAGTCTAACATTGATGTTCAGGAATGCTGCCTTCCAATAGGTGGCGCTGCAGAGGTATTGTTGCATCTTCCTATATATGCAGAGAAGCCAGCAAGGCCTTATGAGTCTCCTCAGACCTTTTAGGAGAAAACCCATGTCTATTGGCCTCTCACTAGCCATGTGAGACACACAAAACTCCCGTGAGTATGAACTCCGTGCTGTGGAATGGAGTTATGCGGCACACATGAGCGATTTTTTCCCTGATAGCGATGCTGCTTGGTAAACAATTGCTGCATGCTCTATTTTGTGCGTGCCTCATAGCACATCGCTCATTGTTTTCAATGGGACAATCAAACACATTGCATGCTGTGCAGCGTTGTTGCCCATTGAAAACAAAGGGAAGCACTTGCTGATGCTCCGACACATGTGAAACAGGCGCCGCAAGATTGGAATTTCTCAAAAGTGATGCGAAAAGTTTTGCATGAAAAACGCCTTGCATCTGCAGGTAAAACACAACATTGCCTCCTCTGGTGACCCACTAGTTGTCACGCAGCAGGGCGGTGAAGGAAAAGGAAAAAGGCTCTTGAATTGTGGAAGGGACAATGCCCATCGATCCCACCTGTCCTCAAACACTCTGCAGTACGGCAAGCTGGCAGTGGTTAGAATACCGGCTGATGTGTACCCAGCTTTCCCAGGCTTCTGCACGCATGCGAAGCAGAAGCTCAAATCGCCCGTCTGATCCGTTCTAACGCACTCCAGAGCTCTGCAGTATGCAGACAGCGGCCACCACCAGTTTTGTAACAGTAAATTGGATCCGATTTATGAATCCAATCTTCGGAGAATCTGGTTCCGTGTAACACGGACGAGGGGCACTAATTAATTTACAGTTTAATTCTCAAAGAAAAGAGCAGAGCTTATTTACAGAAAAATACAAAAGGGATGTTACCAGATAAATGGCAGGAGACTTACAGGTGATGTCACAGACCGTAAGATAACAGGGGATACAATAAGAGGGTTACCATTCTGTGGCGTGGAGTCTCGCCCAAGAAATCATTTAGTCCTCACAAAAAGGGACCTCCAAGGGGCTGACAATTTGGGGTCCGTGAGCTCCCACTTTTAAAGGACCCCTCAGTCACCTTCTCCCCCCTCCCTCTGAGGTCACACAGAGTGGGGGGGGGGGTGGATTTGTAGGAACTCTAAAAAAATCGTAATTCCTTACTTCCAGTCATATCTTCACACCTGGCTGACTGATTGGAAATATAGGCCCGGCATATTTTTAGTCCCGACTATACCTACGCGCTGAGTCCACACATGAGTAGTTTCCAATGTATCTGGTCTGAGATACGCATACACTGGAGAGAAAGAAAATTCATAGATTTGAATTATTTATTAAATGGCTGAGACTTTCAGTATTTATCTTTTTACTATTTATATAGTTAAAGAACATTTTGGGGTAAGTTTTACTCTTTTTGGCAAGGAGTCTCTCTGTCTCCATCTTTGCTGTTTTTTTTTTTTTTACGTCGGTGTAATCTAAAGTTCCAAGGCACCTCTCATATTCTGCGTTGTGGACCGGGAGGTTCATGGCACAACCACATAGTCATTATAATCATGTTGTCCTCTATGTGGCCTGCGGTGGCTCCTTCACTCAGCACAATATTATCCTGCCATAAGGAACAGAGCAGCTCAGATCAGGGATGGTACTTGCAGCCCCAGGCTGCTATCACACTGATCACCTGCTTTCATGTGAATTAACTCCAGTTGGGTGTTTGCTAAGAATTTGCCAGCAGCTACTCTTTATGGATGTGTGCCCCATTTGCTTGGTTATATCACGCCCAGTGACTCCCAGCCTCATATATGTACCAGACGGACCAGAGCTGATCCAGTACGGGGCATCTTCTGAAGACATGGCGCTCTACAAGGTGACAGTGGCCACAGGAAGTGAACCCTTCGCTGGGACCGTCAATAGCATCTCCATCAGTCTTGTGGGGGTGAAAGGAGAAAGTGCTAAGCAGGAGCTGTCCCACCTGCTGCTACCTGGAACGGTGAGTGGTCTTGGAGTTGGGCCAGCCCCAGCTGTATGTGGTCCTTGAGTGGTAGGGTCCCAGTAGGCTTTTATTCTTTGGTAGAATCACATTAACGAGGTCACCATGGGCCCCTCATCCCCAATGAAGGAGAAGTGACAGCCATGTGTCACTCGGCTCCTGCAGCTCTGGAGTCACATTAATCTTGGCCCCACATGTGCTTGGGCTTTATGTGGGTTTCCTTTAGAAGTTCCACAGTATTCCTCCTTTCCTGTGAGGGTCTGTAACCTTGGAGGTTGAAGAACATGGAACACATTTACTAGGGCTGTTGCACCCCAATTGTGCATACATGGCGCCTTCTCTTTGGCACAAATCAATTTTGACAAGTTCCCTACTGATTTGTACCAAACAGAGCAGATGTTGGGATTCTATCATGGTGGAAAGTTATTCCCTATCCACAAGACCAAATTGCAATGTGTAAATGTCCAGTCAGAGTATCTCCAGAGCAGCCGTCCTTGTGGGGCTTCCCAATATATAGTGGTTAGTACTTACAGTTGCAATCCAAACTATACACACATACACTGAAAATTAGGTTTATTTGTGCAGCGTCTGAGGAGTGGGCTCTGATATTATTGTATATTAATGCCACCAGGAACCTCAGCGTTTGACAGGGCTTGGATGCAGGAAGACCCCTACCACACCCCTAGCTCCCGATAGGCTCAGTTCTGTAAGGTCCTAGCAGCACTGTGTGTAAAGATATTTGCCTGCCCTGGAGGGTTAGGGTTAGAGATTATTGTCCTGTTACGTTTACATTATTTTTTGCAAAGACTTCCTTGTTACAGCTGTAATATGGAAGCATGTACAGTTAATAATGTAAGGCTAACAGCAAAACAATCCCTAACCCTCCAGGGCAGGCAAAAGTCTCTACAGACTATGTCTCCCTGTAGCAGCTGTCCCTCTTCCATCTTCCCTGGGAAACTGCTCGCTCCGGGCAGAAGGGAGACTTACAGCAGGGAGCAGCAGCAGCAGCGGGGAAGCGCTGGACTGCACTCTCCTGCCGCCACTGCCGCTCCATGCCGCCGCCACTGAGGAGAGAAGGGAGACGCACAGCCGAGAACAGCAAAGAACGTCCAGGGAACAGACGACAGCATCGGGGAGCAAGCCTTATGGCCGGGGAGCCTGCTACAGTGACACCAGCAGAGCTTAAATCTCGGCCGCCCAGGGAGCCTGGGACAGTGACAGCAGTAGTGGGGAGGACAACTGTGCGCCGGGAGCAGGGATGGGAGAATTATACTGGCTGTGTTTCCTGAACAGATACAATTCACAGACTGACACTAGAGAGTTGGTAATTAGTAGGGTAGCATCTAGATGGATGTCTCTCACACACATCTCATCCTTCAAACAAGCATACACATTCTTTAATGCAACCAAAAAGTTTACGTTATACTCTCTTTCCTTCCCCTGCACAGTACCTTAAACATTACAATGTTGCATTAACCTTCACATAAACAATAGAACATTTGGCATGCTAAATAACTTTAGAGTCTTTTGTCCTTAAGTGCAAAAAGAAGGGCAAACATAAAGGCACTACAAAGTCTCTTCATACAGGAGTCTCCTATCAGCATCAGGCAGTCCTTGTAAGGACAGGTGGTCCCATTGACTACTCAGACTCTGAATCCATTGTACATCCCATGGGCGAGGAATACTAGACCATGAGCTTAGACCTAAAGAGGCCAAAGAGGATGGACTGTCTGGGTCTTTGAGCCTTATCTCCCCATTTAGTTCAGGGTACTGCTCGAGGTGCTGCCACTCTTCACAATAGCTGTCTTGCAGTTGCTGTAACAGAGTCCAATTAGACTGGGTGCTGGAATCCTCTATGTTGGAGAAAGCTAAGGGTGGCCCACTCATGAGATGGCATAGTTCCTGGTTTCATCTGGACCACCAAATAAAGCTGGACTTTCAGGTCCTCAAAGTCCCGTACAAAGGGACACAACCCTGAAGGAATAGCAGCTCTAGCTTCTAGGTTATTTTTGTGGATGATGATCCAGGGAAAAAAGAAGGGCTCCCTGCTGGATTGGCTAGTGTCTCCCGAGGCAGCAGGCATCTTCTCTTCGTCTGAGGAGATGGACGTCGGCGGAAACCTTTTCCTAGCTGGCACTAGGTCTCCAGGCCTCAGAAAGTGCTTTTTGGAAGGCTCCAGGCAGTGGTCTCTCAGCAGCAGAGAAATAGGTGCTGGCAGTGGCATTGCCAACCCTGGCAGCTCCAGCTCGTCGCCCCAGTAGAAGTGGGGTTGCATGGGAGGATACCCGGCTGGCATTCCTACTATCACTTCGGTAGCCATCTCTTCCGTGTCAGGACTCACTCTGTTTTGGAGAGAGAGGTTCAGTGGCTCGCTCACTGCAGTGGAAGACTCCTTCTCTGGGTGGTCCTCAGCTGCAGACTTCTGTGGAGGTGACTGCCCTAGTTTCCCTTCAGGCACGGTGGGAAATTTTCATGGGCAAATAATTGCAGAGGGGTTTTCTCTCTGATCAGTGTGAACAGGCACAGGAAGGAACTTATCCTGTTTGTGACACCAAGATAGCTCTGCCCTGCAGCGTCCGAGGAGTGGGCCCCAGCCTAGCAGATGGCAGGGATGAGTTTAGGCCTTGTCACGGTGGCACTACCATCTCCCACCTGGAGGGAAACCAAGGACATGTCCAAGGGGTCAAGAGCAGGTTATAAAGGGGGTTAACCTTGTGCGGTTTACCTTGATTTTCTGGTCACATGTGACGCCACTGTTCCTTCCTCCATGGCGACTTCTTGTCAGAATAAAAGTCTACACATGGGGTTAAAGTTTAAAGGCAGAAGCGTGAACGGTAAGTAAAGCCGGTTACTGGAATGTAACTTGTAATACAGTCCAACACAGTCCATAATTTACATCCATTGGCAGGGTATTCAGTGCAAGAGAACATATGATATAACAGGGAGGAAAACGCGGGAGAACAGAATGGATTACGCGGGCCAAGTTATCTGTGCTTCTCTGTACCCAGACACCGTCTCACAAACACTCACCGACTCTCTACCGGCACACACAGAATTGTAGAAGGCTCCCAGCGCTGCACAGTGGGAACTCGCACTTGTTGCAGATTCTTGCTCTCACTTAATCTTCCAGGAGGGAAGACTAAGGGGTCCAAACCACCCATTTGCAATCCTCTGAGCCTCTTCCATATTCACCTCCACACAGACTGAAGGCGTCTGTGTCTAGGCCAGCTCCTGTCCGGTCTCTCTTCAATCCAATAATAAATAATAACATAATAATCTGTATTTGTATAACGCCAACATATTCCGCAGCGCTTACATAGACGGGGGATACAGAAACACAGAAGGACAAACATTACAGAACCACGGTTACATAGTAATCAGCTGATGGAGACAATAGGGGTGAGGGTCCTGCTCCAACGAGCTTACATAGTACAGATAATGGGGGGATACAGAAGGTAAAGGGGCTGGAAATGTCAAAACAAAAAAAAAACTCTCTCATGCACTGTGCAACCACATATATAAAACAAGGTCACATGACATACAAATAGATACTTTTCCAGGCATAACCCAGACTGTAACCCATTCAGTGCTGAAGCTATACAATACACATCATATTCACTCATGTGAAGCACATTGACAATACACAGAAGCACAAGACTACATATACCATTCAGAAACACCCAGAAGCTTCCACAAATAAACTTCTGTATACTACATTTGCCAAATTTGCAAACTTTCAACTGTGTTTTTTTGCAATATAAATCTCTTCACACAACTAATATAGCTTCTATGACTCCTGCAGTCTCCCCTCTTCACGTCCGGCGCCTTTGGTCCTCAGTGGAGCCCCTCCTGCTGTTCTGACCTGCTGCAGACGTGACGACAACCAGACGTCAGCTCTTCTTCAATAAGTGGGCATGGCCATGCCCAAGTGGTCACCTTTACATCAGAAACGGGCAGAGATTATGCCAAAATCTTACTCCAGCTGGTGGAAGCAATGCCTCTTAAGGGGGTTGTACCAAAATATCAAATTATCCAGCTACATGCTATCCGCAGGATAGGGAATAACTTGCTGATCAGTGGGGGTCTTACCACTGAGACCCCTGACAATCTGGAGAACGGGACTCCTGTGTCCCACTCTCCTGCTACAGTTGGGTCACTTCTTCCCCCTGAAGGGATGTCACTCTGAATGAAGCGTTGGCCAAGTATGCACAGTCAGCACTCCTTTCACTTAAATAGGAGTGATGGAAATCCCCCCATGGGTGCCGCTCAGGTATCTCCGCAGTCCCATTGAAAGTGCATGGAGTGTTAGTGTGCTTGCACAACCAGCTCCTCATATAGTTTGCTCCTCATTGTAGGGGGTGCAGTTACCCCACAGTGAGGAGGACGGTGAACATCGAACCCCCGGTCTCAAGATTGGCTGGAGTCTCAGTAGGGGAAGCCCCATCGATCTGCACATTATCCTCTAAGCTGTGGACATCCTGTGGACGGGGATAGCTGTATATTGTGCTCCACCCTTTTACTACATTTGTCACTGATAGATAAGCCCAGGCTTCAGTTAGATTGGCGTAAGAAATGCTGCTCTGAAGAAATAGGCCCCAACGTTTTATCTTCCCGTTCTCCGCCCCTGTTCAGAGGCTTCCATTTGCTTCCATTCCGTCGGGTTTCTTTTTTCTTTGGATTGAAAAATAAGGCTGCAAACTGCTCTATTTTCTATTAAAAAATGTAAATCTGACAGGATGGAAGGAAACTGAAGCCTTTCACAGAAATCAAGGGGAAACGAACAGATTATTTTTTTCAGTTTCCTCCAAAAACAGATGGAGACCCTGAACTGACCGTAACGCAGGTGTGAAAGCAGCCTTAGCCGCACTATTCTTCAGCCAGCTCCCGCTGTGCTCAGCTGGAATACGCCACACTTGTGGATTGATTCTCTTAGTATAACTATCTATGTAACTGAAACAGTGCAGCCACTCTCCAGGCTCGCAGTCCTACATTACAGCTCCTCCTCGAAGCCCTCAGAGATGACTCATACCTCAACCCAACCTGGGCCTACCACAGGCTTCCCCTTGTATTGAGCTGGACACTGCAGTCACTTCTTCTCGATTTACTCCAGACCAAGTACCACCTTCATGTAATCTCCCCTGTTGGTGATTGTACAATGTGCTGTCTCTCCTCGCTCCACACATCTACTGTGCCTCAGGGTACTACTGTGAGGGTTCTTAGTGACGGAAGCTCTGCATGTGATCACTGGAGGTCAGGGGGCCACAACCTTTTCTACTCAAAGAGCCACATTTAATTCAGCAAGTCAAGATCTCATCCCCCCATAACACACAATGTATTACTCCTATCATCACTGACCCCAAGAGCTCACAATCTAATTTATGTATCTCACAGACAATGAATCAACACCTACTATTTGTGTTTGCAGACCTCATTGCCCTATACATGTCCTCCTTCTATAGACACATTGGTCAGTCCTCCACATCTGGTAGATTTAGTTTGTTCATGTTCCTTCTGCCTCTACAGGTGTGTGACTATGAGCTGAACATCGAGGAGGATATTGGGATGCTCCTGTCTGTGCGACTCTTCAAGGAGACTTACCTGTTCCCGGTCCAGGATGCCTGGTACTGCCAGTATGTCAAGGTCATTGACCCCATTGGGAAGCTTCACCTGTTCCCCGTGTACCAGTGGGTCTCCGGGGACAGCAGTGTGCTGATCCCAGAGGGGAGAGGTGAGTAATCCTGAGCAGGGGGATGATCCAGACATGGAGGGTAAACCAGGATAACATATAGCTCCACCCAGAGAACATGTCATGGTCCATAGTCAGGCTGATGACTCCTGGCCATCCAGTCACCTGTTATCCCGCTGTGTTGATCCACAGGAAGAAGAACAAAATGGAGGTCAAGGAGAAGGTTAACAAACCTTCCTGAAACCAAATACTCCAATTAGTATAAATCCCTGGGAAAGTGGCCCGCCCCAGCATCATGTGTATTATAACAAGTCAATCATTTTAACAGGAAAGGAATCCAAAACATTACCGCTCTTACACTAGACTGCTGCATAATGTGACCGCTCTTACAGTAGAGCTCCATAGTGTGACCGCTCTTACAGTAGAGCTCCATAGTGTGACCGCTCTTACAGTAGAGCTCCATAGTGTGACCGCTCTTACAGTGGAGCTCCATAGTGTGACCGTTCTTACAGTAGAGGCTCCATACTGTGACCTCTATTACAGTAGAGGCTCCATAGTGTGACCGCTCTTATAGTAGAGGCTCCATAGTGTGACCGCTCTTACAGTAGAGGCTCCATAGTGTGACCTCTATTACAGTAGAGCTCCATAGTGTGACCGCTCTTACAGTAGAGGCTCCATAGTGTGACCGCTCTTACAGTAGAGGCTCCATAGTGTGACCGCTCTTACAGTAGAGGCTCCATAGTGTGACCGCTCTTACAGTGGAGGCTCCATAGTGTGACCGCTCATACAGTAGAGGCTCCATAGTGTGACCGCTCTTACAGAAGAGGCTCCATAGTGTGACCGCTCTTACAGTAGAGGCTCCATAGTGTGACCACACGTATAGTAGAGCTCTATAGTGTGACCACTCTTACAGTACAGGCTCCAGAGTGTGACCGCTCTTACAGAAGACAGCTCCATAGTGTGACCACACGTATAGTAGAGCTCCATAGTGTGACCGCTCTTACAGTAGAGGCTCCATAGTGTGACCGCTCTTACAGTAGAGGCTCCATAGTGTGACCGCTCTTACAGAAGAGGCTCCATAGTGTGACCACACGTATAGTAGAGCTCCATAGTGTGACCGCTCATACAGTAGAGGCTCCATAGTGTGACCGCTCTTACAGAAGAGGCTCCATAGTGTGACCACACGTATAGTAAAGCTCTATAGTGTGACCACTCTTACAGTAGAGGCTCCATAGTGTGACCGCTCTTACAGAAGAGGCTCAATAGTGTGACCACACGTATAGTAGAGCTCCATAGTGTGACCGCTCTTACAGTAGAGCTCCATAGTGTGACCGTTCTTACAGTAGAGCTCCATAGTGTGACCGCTCTTACAGTGCAGGCTCCATAGTGTGACCGCTCTTACAGTAAAGCTCCATAGTGTGATCGCTCTTACAGTAGAGGCTCCATAGTTTGACCACTCTTACAGTAGAGGCTCCATACTGAGACCTCTATTACAGTAGAGGCTCCATAGTGTGACCCATATTACAGTAGAGGCTCCAAAGTGTGACCGCTCTTACAGTAGAGCTCCATAGTGTGACCGCTCTTACAGTAGAGGCTCCATAATGTGACCGCTCTTACAGTAGAGGCTCCATAGTGTGACCGCTCTTACAGTAGATCGTCCATAGTGTGACCGTTCTTACAGTAAAGGCTCCACAGTGTGACGGCTCTTACAGTATAGCTCCATAGTGCGATGGCTCTACAGTAGACAGCTAAATAGTGTGACCGCTATTACAGTAGAGGCTCCATAGTGCGACCTGTCTAACAGTAGAGCTCCATAGTGTGACCACACTTACAGTAGAAGCTCCATACTGTGAACTCTATTACAGTAGAGGCTCCATAGTGTGACCGCTCTTACAGTAGAGGCTCCATAGTGTGACCCATCTTACAGTAGAGGCTCCATAGTGTGACCGCTCTTACAGTAGAGGCTCAATAGTGTGACCGCTCTTACAGTAGATCGTCCATAGTGTGACCGTTCTTACAGTAAAGGCTCCATAGTGTGACCGCTCTTACAGTAGACAGCTAAATAGTGTGACCGCTCTTACAGTAGAGGCTCCATAGTGCAACCTGTCAAACAGTAGAGCTCCATAGTGTGGCCACTCTTACAGTAGAGGCTCCATACTGTGACCTCTATTACAGTAGAGGCTCCATAGTGTGACCGCTCTTACAGTAAAGGCTCCATAGTGTGACCGCTCTTACAGTAGACAGCTAAATAGTGTGACCGCTCTTACAGTAGAGGCTCCATAGTGCAACCTGTCTAACAGTAGAGCTCCATAGTGTGGCCACTCTTACAGTAGAGGCTCCATACTGTGACCTCTATTACAGTAGAGGCTCCATAGTGTGACCGCTCTTACAGTAGAGGCTCCATAGTGTGACCCATATTACAGTAGAGGCTCCATAGTGTGACCCATCTAACAGTAGAGGCTCCATAGTGTGACCGCTCTTACAGTAGATCGTCCATAGTGTGACCGCTCTGACAGTAGAGCTCCATAGTGTGAGCACTCTAACAGAAGAGGCTCCATACTGTGACCTCTATTACAGTAGAGGCTCCATAGTGTGACCCATCTTACAGTATAGCTCCATAGTGTGACCGCTCTTACAGTAGAGGCTCCATAGTGTGACCCATCTTACAGTAGAGCTCCATAGTGTGACCGCTCTTACAGTAGATCGTCCATAGTGTGACCGCTCTTACAGTATAGCTCCATAGTGTGACGGCTCTACAGTAGACAGCTAAATAGTGTGACCGCTTTTATAGTAGACGCTCCATAGTGCGACCACTCTTACAGTAGAGGCTCCATACTGTGACCTCTATTACAGTAGAGGCTCCATAGTGTGACCGCTCTTACAGTAGAGGCTCCATAGTGTGACCCATCTTAAAGTAGAGGCTCCATAGTGTGACCGCTCTTATAGTAGATCGTCCATAGTGTGACCGTTCTTACAGTAAAGGCTCCATAGTGTGACCGCTCTTACAGTAGCGGCTCCATAGTGTGACCGCTCTTACAGTAGATCGTCCATAGTGTGACCGTTCTTACAGTAGAGGCTCCATAGTGTGACCGCTCTTACAGTAGAGGCTCCATAGTGTGACCGCTCTTACAGTAGAGGCTCCATAGTGTGACCGCTCTTACAGTAGAGGCTCCATAGTGTGACCTCTATTACAGTAGAGCTCCATAGTGTGACCGCTGTTACAGTAAAGCTCCATAGTGTGACCGCTCTTACAGTACAGCTCCATAGTGTGATCGCTCTTACAGTAGTACGTCCATAGTTTGACCACTCTTACAGTAGAGGCTCCATACTGAGACCTCTAATACAGTAGAGGCTCCATAGTGTGACCCAGATTACAGTAGAGCTCCAAAGTGTGACCGCTCTTACAGTAGAGCTCCATAGTGTGACCGCTCTCACAGTAGAGGCTCCATAATGTGACCGCTCTTACAGTAGAGGCTCCATAGTGTGACCGCTCTTACAGTAGATCGTCCATAGTGTGACCGCTCTTACAGTAGATCGTCCATAGTGTGACCGTTCTTACAGTAAAGGCTCCACAGTGTGACGGCTCTTACAGTATAGCTCCATAGTGCGACGGCTCTACAGTAAACAGCTAAATAGTGTGACCGCTATTACAGTAGAGGCTCCATAGTGCGACCTGTCTAACAGTAGAGCTCCATAGTGTGGCCACACTTACAGTAGAGGCTCCATACTGTGACCTCTATTACAGTAGAGGCTCCATAGTGTGACCGCTCTTACAGTAGAGGCTCCATAGTGTGACCCATCTTACAGTAGAGGCTCCATAGTGTGACCGCTCTTACAGTAGAGGCTCAATAGTGTGACCGCTCTTACAGTAGATCGTCCATAGTGTGACCGTTCTTACAGTAAAGGCTCCATAGTGTGACCGCTCTTACAGTAGACAGCTAAATAGTGTGACCGCTTTTACAGTAGAGGCTCCATAGTACGACCTGTCTAACAGTAGAGCTCCATAGTGTGGCCACTCTTACAGTAGAGGCTCCATACTGTGACCTCTATTACAGTAGAGGCTCCATAGTGTGACCGCTCTTACAGTAGAGGCTCCATAGTGTGACCCATATTACAGTAGAGGCTCCATAGTGTGACCCATCTTACAGTAGAGGCTCCATAGTGTGACCGCTCTTACAGTAGATCGTCCATAGTGTGACCGCTCTGACAGTAGAGCTCCATAGTGTGACCACTCTAACAGAAGAGGCTCCATACTGTGACCTCTATTACAGTAGAGGCTCCATAGTGTGACCGCTCTGACAGTAGAGGCTCCATAGTGTGACCCATCTTACAGTAGAGCTCCATAGTGTGACCGCTCTTACAGTAGATCGTCCATAGTGTGACCGCTCTTACAGTATAGCTCCATAGTGTGACGGCTCTACAGTAGACAGCTAAATAGTGTGACCGCTCTTATAGTAGACGCTCCATAGTGCGACCACTCTTACAGTAGAGGCTCCATACTGTGACCTCTATTACAGTAGAGGCTCCATAGTGTGACCGCTCTTACAGTAGAGGCTCCATAGTGTGACCCATCTTAAAGTAGAGGCTCCATAGTGTGACCGCTCTTACAGTAGATCGTCCATAGTGTGACCGTTCTTACAGTAAAGGCTCCATAGTGTGACCGCTCTTACAGTAGCGGCTCCATAGTGTGACCCATCTTAAAGTAGAGGCTCCATAGTGTGACCGCTCTTACAGTAGATCGTCCATAGTGTGACCGTTCTTACAGTAGAGGCTCCATAGTGTGACCGCTCTTACAGTAGAGGCTCCATAGTGTGACCGCTCTTACAGTAGAGGCTCCATAGTGTGACCGCTCTTACAGTAGAGGCTCCATAGTGTGACCTCTATTACAGTAGTGCTCCATAGTGTGACCGCTGTTACAGTAAAGCTCCATAGTGTGACCGCTCTTACAGTACAGCTCCATAGTGTGATCGCTCTTACAGTAGTATGTCCATAGTTTGACCACTCTTACAGTAGAGGCTCCATACTGAGACCTCTATTACAGTAGAGGCTCCATAGTGTGACCCATATTACAGTAGAGGCTCCAAAGTGTGACCGCTCTTACAGTAGAGCTCCATAGTGTGACCACTCTTACAGTAGAGGCTCCATAATGTGACCGCTCTTACAGTAGAGCTCCATAGTGTGACCGCTCTTACAGTAGAGGCTCCATAGTGTGACCGCTCTTACAGTAGATCGTCCATAGTGTGACCGTTCTTACAGTAAAGGCTCCACAGTGTGACCGCTCTTACAGTATAGCTCCATAGTGCGACGGCTCTACAGTAAACAGCTAAATAGTGTGACCGCTATTACAGTAGAGGCTCCATAGTGCGACCTGTCTAACAGTAGAGCTCCATAGTGTGGCCACACTTACAGTAGAGGCTCCATAGTGTGACCGCTCTTACAGTAGAGGCTCCATAGTGTGGCCACACTTACAGTAGAGGCTCCATACTGTGACCTCTATTACAGTAGAGGCTCCATAGTGTGACCGCTCTTACAGTAGAGGCTCCATAGTGTGACCCATCTTACAGTAGAGGCTCCATAGTGTGACCGCTCTTACAGTAGAGGCTCAATAGTGTGACCGCTCTTACAGTAGATCGTCCATAGTGTGACCGTTCTTACAGTAAAGGCTCCATAGTGTGACCGCTCTTACAGTAGACAGCTAAATAGTGTGACCGCTCTTACAGTAGAGGCTCCATAGTGCGACCTGTCTAACAGTAGAGCTCCATAGTGTGGCCACTCTTACAGTAGAGGCTCCATACTGTGACCTCTATTACAGTAGAGGCTCCATAGTGTGACCGCTCTTACAGTAGAGGCTCCATAGTGTGACCCATATTACAGTAGAGGCTCCATAGTGTGACCCATCTTAGAGTAGAGGCTCCATAGTGTGACCGCTCTTACAGTAGATCGTCCATAGTATGACCGCTCTGACAGTAGAGCTCCATAGTGTGACCACTCTAACAGAAGAGGCTCCATACTGTGACCTCTATTACAGTAGAGGCTACATAGTGTGACCGCTCTTACAGTAGAGCTCCATAGTGTGTCTGCTCTTACAGTAGAGCTCCATAATGTGACCCATCTTACAGTATAGCTCCATAGTGTGACCGCTCTTACAGTAGAGGCTCCATAGTGTGACCCATCTTACAGTAGAGCTCCATAGTGTGACCGCTCTTACAGTATAGCTCCATAGTGTGACGGCTCTACAGTAGACAGCTAAATAGTGTGACCGCTCTTATAGTAGACGCTCCATAGTGCGACCACTCTTACAGTAGAGGCTCCATACTGTGACCTCTATTACAGTAGAGGCTCCATAGTGTGACCGCTCTTACAGTAGAGGCTCCATAGTGTGACCCATCTTAAAGTAAAGGCTCCATAGTGTGACCGCTCTTACAGTAGATCGTCCATAGTGTGACCTTTCTTACAGTAAAGGCTCCATAGTGTGACCGCTCTTACAGTAGCGGCTCCATAGTGTGACCCATCTTAAAGTAGAGGCTCCATAGTGTGACCGCTCTTACAGTAGATCGTCCATAGTGTGACCGTTCTTACAGTAGAGGCTCCATAGTGTGACCGCTCTTACAGTGCAGGCTCCATAGTGTGACCGCTCTTACAGTACAGCTCCATAGTGTGATCGCTCTTACAGTAGTACGTCCATAGTTTGACCACTCTTACAGTAAAGGCTCCATACTGAGACCTCTATTACAGTAGAGGCTCCATAGTGTGACCCATATTACAGTAGAGGCTCCAAAGTGTGACCGCTCTTACAGTAGAGCTCCATAGTGTGACCGCTCTTACAGTAGAGGCTCCATAATGTGACCGCTCTTACAGTAGAGGCTCCATAGTGTGACCGCTCTTACAGTAGATCGTCCATAGTATGACCGCTCTTACAGTAAAGGCTCCACAGTGTGACGGCTCTTACAGTAAACAGCTAAATAGTGTGACCGCTATTACAGTAGAGGCTCCATAGTGCGACCAGTCTAACAGTAGAGCTCCATAGTGTGACCACACTTACAGTAGAGGCTCCATACTGTGACCTCTATTACAGTAGAGGCTCCATAGTGTGACCACTCTTACAGTAGAGGCTCCATACTGTGACCTCTATTACAGTAGAGGCTCCATACTGTGACCTCTATTACAGTAGAGCTCTATAGTGTGACCGCTCTTACAGTAGATCGTCCATAGTGTGACCGCTCTTACAGTATAGCTCCATAGTGTGACGGCTCTACAGTAGACAGCTAAATAGTGTGACCGCTCTTATAGTAGAGGCTCCATAGTGCGACCACTCTTACAGTAGAGGCTCCATACTGTGACCTATATTACAGTAGAGGCTCCATAGTGTGACCGCTCTTACAGTAGAGGCTCCATAGTGTGACCCATCTTAAAGTAGAGGCTCCATAGTGTGACCGCTCTTACAGTAGATCGTCCATAGTGTGACTGTTCTTACAGTAAAGGCTCCATAGTGTGACCGCTCTTACAGTAGCGGCTCCATAGTGTGACCCATCTTAAAGTAGAGGCTCCATAGTGTGACCGCTCTTACAGTAGATCGTCCATAGTGTGACCGTTCTTACAGTAGAGGCTCCATAGTGTGACCGCTCTTACAGTAAAGGCTCCATAGTGTCATCGCTCTTACAGTAGAGGCTCCATAGTGTGACTGCTTTTACAGTAGAGGCTCCATAGTGTGACTGCTTTTACAGTAGAGGCTGCATAGTGTGACCACTCTTACAGTAGAGGCTCCATAGTGTGACCGCTCTAACAGTAGAGCTCCATAGTGTGACCGCTCTTACAGTAGAGGCTCCATAGTGTGACCGCTCTTACAGTAGAGCTCCATAGTGTGACCGCTCTTACAGTAGAGGCTCCATAGTGTGACCGCTCTTAAAGTAGAGGCTCCATAGTGTGATCGCTCTTACAGTAGACGCTCCATAGTGTGACCGCTCTTATAGTAGAGCTCCATAGTGTGATCGCTCTTACAGTAGAGGCTCCATTGTGTGACCGCTCTTACAATAGAGACTCCATAGTGTGACCGCTCTTACAGCAGAGCTCCATAGTGTGACCGCTCTTACAGTAGGGCTCCATAGTGTGACCACTCTTACAGTAGGGGCTCCATAGTGTGACCGCTCTTACAATAGAGGCTTCATAGTGTGACCGCTCTTACAGTAGACTCCATAGTGTGACCGCTCTTACAGTAGAGGCTCCATAGTGTGACTGCTCTTACAGTAGAGCTCCATAGTGTGACCGCTCTTACAGTACAGTTCCATAGTGTGATAGCTCTCACAGTAGATAGCTCCATAGTGTGACCTCTCTAACATTAGAACTCCATAGTGTGACCACTCATACAGTAGAGGCTCCATAGTGTGATCTCTCCTACAGTAGAGGCTCCATAGTGTGACCGCTCTTACAGTAGAGGCTCCATAGTGTGATCTTTCCTACAGTAGAGGCTCCATAGTGTGACCGCTCTTACAGTAGAGGCTCCATAGTGTGACCCATCTTACAGTAGAGGCTCCATGGTGTGACCTCTCTTACAGTAGAGGCTCCATAGTGTGACCCCTCTTACATTAGAGGCTCCATAGTGTGATCGCTCTTACAGTAGAGTCTCCATAGTGTGACCGCTCCTACAGTAGAGGCTCCATAGTGTGACCGCTCTTACAGCAGAGAGCTCCATAATCTGACCAATCTTACAGTAGAGGCTTCATAGTGTGAGTGCTCTTATAGTAGAGGCTCCATAGTGTGACGGATTTTACAGTAGAGGCTCCATAGTGTGACCCATCTTACAGTAGAGGCTCCATAGTGAGACCCATCTTACAGTAGATGCTCTATATTGTGACTGCTCTTACAGTAGATCATCCATAGTGTGACCGTTCTTACAGTAGAGGCTCCATAGTGTGACCGCTCTACAGTAGACAGCTCCATAGTGTGACCGCTCTTACAGTAGATCTACATAAGGTGACGGTCTTACAGTAGAGAGCTCCCTAGTGTGACCACTCTTAAAGTAGAGGCTCCATCGTGTGACTGCTTTTACAGTAGAGGCTCCATAGTGTGACCACTCTTACAGTAGAGCTCCGTAGTATGATCGCTCTTACAGTAGAGACTCCATAGTGTGACCGCTCTTACAGTAGAGGCTCCATATTGTGACTTCTCTAACATTAGAGCTCCATAGTGTGACCACTCCAACAGTAGAGGCTCCATAATGTGATCGCTCTTACACTAGAGGCTCCATAGTGAGACCCATCTTAGAGTAGAGGCTCCATAGTGTGACCCATATTACAGTAGAGCTCCATAGTGTGATCGCTCTTACAGTAGAAGCTCCGTAGTATGACCGCTCTTACAGTAGAGGCTCCATATTGTGACCACTCTTACAGTAGAGGCTTCATAGTGTGAGTGCTCTTATAGTAGAGGCTCCATAGTGTGACCGCTCTTACAGTAAAGGCTCCATAGTGTGACCTGTCTAACAGTTGAGCTCCATAGTGTGACCACTCTTACAGTAGAGGCTCCATCCTGTGACCTCTATTACAGTAGAGGGTCCATAGTGTGACTGCTCTTACAGTAGAGGCTCCATAGTGTGACCCATCTTACGTAGAGGCTCTATAGTGTGACCGCACTTACAGTAGAGGCTCCATAGTGTGATCGCCTTTACAGTGGAGGCTCCAGAGTGTGACGGCTCTACAGTAGACAGCTCCATAGTGTGACCGCTCTTACAGTAGATCTCCATAACGTGACGGTCTTACAGTAGAGCTCCATAGTGTGACCACTCTTACAGTAGAGGCTCCATACTGTGACCTCTATTACAGTAGAGGCTCCATAGTTTAACTGCTCTTACAGTAGAGGCTCCATAGTGCGACGCATCTAACAGTAGAGGCTCCATAGTGTGACGGCTCTACCGTAGACAGCTCCATGATGTGACCGCTCTTACAGTAGATCTCCATAACGTGACGGTCTAACAGTAGAAGCTCCATAGTGTGACCACTCTTACAGTAGAGGCTCCATACTGTGACCTCTATTACAGTAGAGGCCCCATAGTGTGACCGCTCTTACAGTAGAGGCTCCATGGTGTGACCGTTCTTACAGTAGAGGTTCTATAGTGTGACCGCTCTTGCAGTAGAGCTCCATAGTGTGACCGCTCTTACAGTAGAGGCTACAGAATGTAATCGCTCTTACAGAAGAGGCTCCATAGTGTGACCACACTTATAGTAGAGCTCTATAGTGTGACCACTCTTACAGTAGAGCTCCATAGCGTGACCCCTCTTACAGTAGAGGCTCCATAGTGTGACCGCTCTTACAGTAGAGCTCCATAGTGTGACCGCTCTTACAGTACAGCTCCATAGTGTGATCGCTCTTATAGTAGAGGCTCCATAGTGTAACCGCACTTAAAGTAGAGGCTCCATAGTGTGACCACTCTTACAGTAGAGGCTTCATAGTGTGTGTGCTCTTATAGTAGAGTTTCCATAGTGTGACCGCTCTTACAGTAGAGGCTCCATAGTGTGACCCATCTTACAGTAGAGGCTCCATAGTGTGACCCATCTTACAGTAGAGGCTCCATAGTGTGACCGCTCTTACAGTAGGGGCTCCATAGTGTGACCGCTCTGACAGTAGAGGCTCCATAGTGTGAGCACTCACAGTATAGGCTCCATAGTGTGACGTCTCTTTTGGTAGAGGCTCCATAGTGTGACCGCTCTTACAGTAGAGGCTCCATAGTGTGACCCATCTTACAGAAGAGGCTCCATAGTGTGACCGCTCTTACAGTAGGGGCTCCATAGTGTAACCGCTCTTACAGAAGAGGCTCCATAGTGTGACCGCTTTTACAGTAGAGGCTCCATAGTGTGACCACTCTTACAGTAGAGCTCTATAGTGTTGTCGCTCTTACAGTAGAGGCTCCATAGTGTGACCGCTCTTATAGTAGATCGTCCATAGTGTGACGGTCTTACAGTAGAGCTCCATAGTGTGACCACTCTTACAGTAGAGGCTCCATACTGTGACCTAGATTACAGCAGAGGATCCATAGTTTGACTGCTCTTACAGTAGAGGCTCCATAGTGTGACGGCTCTTACAGTAGATCTCCATACCTGAAGGTCTTATAGTAGAGCTCCATAGTGTGACCACTCTTATAGTAGAGGCTCCATACTTGACCTCTATTACAGTAGAGGCTCCATAGTTTGACTGCTCTTACAGTAGAGGCTCCATAGTGTGACGCATCTTACAGTAGAGGCTCCATAGTGTGACCACTCTTACAGTAGAGGCTCCATACTTGACCTATATTACAGTAGAGGCTCCATAGTGTGACTGCTCTTACAGTAGAGGCTCCATAGAGTGACACATCTTACAGTAAAGGCTCTATAGTGTGACCCATCTTACAGTAGAGGCTCCATTGTGTGACCGCTCTTACAGTAGATCGTCCATAGTGTGTCCATTCTTACAGTAAAGGCTCCACTGTGTGACCGCTCTTACAGTAGAGGCTCCATAGTGTGATCACTTTTACAGTAGAGGCTCCATATTGTGATCGCTCTTACAGTAGAGGCTCCATAGTATGACCGCTCTTACAGTAGATCGTCCATAGTGTGACGGTCTTACAGTAGAGCTCCATAGTGTGACCACTCTTACAGTAGAGGATCCATACTTGACCTCTATTACAGTAAAGGCTCCATAGTTTGACTTCTCTTACAGTAGAGGCTCCATAGTGTGACTGCTTTTACAGTAGAGGCTCCATAGTGTGACGGCTCTACAGTAGACAGCTCCATGGTGTGACCGCTCTTACAGTAGATCTCCATAACGTGACGGTCTTACAGTAGAAGCTCCATAGTGTGACCACTCTTACAGTAGAGGCTCCATAGTGTGACCCATCTTACAGTAGAGGCTCTATAGTGTGACCCATCTTACAGTAGAGGCTCCATTGTGTGACCGCTCTTACAGTAGAGGCTCCATAGTGTGATCGCTTTTACAGTAGAGGCTCCAGAGTATGACGGCTCTACAGTAGACAGCTCCATAGTGTGACCGATCTTACAGTAGATCTCCATAACGTGACGGTCTTACAGTAGAGCTCCATAGTGTGACCACTCTTACAGTAGAGGCTCCATACTGTGACCTCTATTACAGTAGAGGCTCCATAGTTTGACTGCTCTTACTGTAGAGGCTCCATAGTGTGACGCATCTTACAGTAGAGGCTCCATAGTGTGGCGGCTCTACAGTAGACAGCTCCATGGTGTGACCGCTCTTACAGTAGAGGCTTCATAGTGTGAGTGCTCTTATAGTAGAGGTTCCATAGTGTGACCGCTCTTACAGTAGAGGCTCCATAGTGTGACCCATCTTACAGTAGAGGCTCCATAGTGTGACCCATCTTACAGTAGAGGCTCCATAGTGTAACCGCTCTTACAGTAGGGGCTCCATAGTGTAACTGCTCTTACAGTAGAGGCTCCATAGTGTGACCCATCTTACAGTAGAGGCTCCATAGTGTGACCGCTCTTACAGTAGGGGCTCCATAGTGTAACTGCTCTTACAGTAGAGGCTCCATAGTGTGACTGCTTTTACAGTAGAGGCTCCACAGTGTGACCACTCTTACAGTAGAGCTCCATAGTGTGATCGCTGTTACAGTAGAGGCTCCATAGTGTGACTGCTCTTACAGTAGAGGCTCCATACTGTGATCGCTCTTACACTAGAGGCTCCATAGTGAGACCCATCTTAGAGTAGAGGCTCCATAGTGTGACCCATATTACAGTAGAGCTCCATAGTGTGATCGCTCTTACAGTAGAAGCTCCATATTGTGACCACTCTTACAGTAGAGGCTTCATAGTGTGAGTGCTCTTATAGTAGAGGCTCCATAGTGTGACCGCTCTTACAGTAAAGGCTCCATAGTGTGACCTGTCTAACAGTTGAGCTCCATAGTGTGACCACTCTTACAGTAGAGGCTCCATCCTGTGACCTCTATTACAGTAGAGGGTCCATAGTGTGACTGCTCTTACAGTAGAGGCTCCATAGTGTGACCCATCTTACGTAGAGGCTCTATAGTGTGACCCATCTTACAGTAGAGGCTCCATTGTGTGACCGCACTTAGAGTAGAGGCTCCATAGTGTGATCGCCTTTACAGTGGAGGCTCCAGAGTGTGACGGCTCTACAGTAGACAGCTCCATAGTGTGACCGCTCTTACAGTAGATCTCCATAACGTGACGGTCTTACAGTAGAGCTCCACAGTGTGACCACTCTTACAGTAGAGGCTCCATACTGTGACCTCTATTACAGTAGAGGCTCCATAGTTTAACTGCTCTTACAGTAGAGGCTCCATAGTGCGACGCATCTAACAGTAGAGGCTCCATAGTGTGACGGCTCTACCGTAGACAGCTCCATGATGTGACCGCTCTTACAGTAGATCTCCATAACGTGACGGTCTAACAGTAGAAGCTCCATAGTGTGACCACTCTTACAGTAGAGGCTCCATACTGTGACCTCTATTACAGTAGAGGCCCCATAGTGTGACCGCTCTTACAGTAGAGGCTCCATGGTGTGACCGTTCTTACAGTAGAGGTTCTATAGTGTGACCGCTCTTGCAGTAGAGCTCCATAGTGTGACCGCTCTTACAGTAGAGGCTACAGAATGTAATCGCTCTTACAGAAGAGGCTCCATAGTGTGACCACACTTATAGTAGAGCTCTATAGTGTGACCACTCTTACAGTAGAGCTCCATAGCGTGACCCCTCTTACAGTAGAGGCTCCATAGTGTGACCGCTCTTACAGTAGAGCTCCATAGTGTGACCGCTCTTACAGTACAGCTCCATAGTGTGATCGCTCTTATAGTAGAGGCTCCATAGTGTAACCGCACTTAAAGTAGAGGCTCCATAGTGTGACCACTCTTACAGTAGAGGCTTCATAGTGTGTGTGCTCTTATAGTAGAGTTTCCATAGTGTGACCGCTCTTACAGTAGAGGCTCCATAGTGTGACCCATCTTACAGTAGAGGCTCCATAGTGTGACCCATCTTACAGTAGAGGCTCCATAGTGTGACCGCTCTTACAGTAGGGGCTCCATAGTGTGACCGCTCTGACAGTAGAGGCTCCATAGTGTGAGCACTCACAGTATAGGCTCCATAGTGTGACGTCTCTTACGGTAGAGGCTCCATAGTGTGACCGCTCTTACAGTAGAGGCTCCATAGTGTGACCCATCTTACAGTAGAGGCTCCATAGTGTGACCGCTCTTACAGTAGGGGCTCCATAGTGTAACCGCTCTTACAGAAGAGGCTCCATAGTGTGACCGCTTTTACAGTAGAGGCTCCATAGTGTGACCACTCTTACAGTAGAGCTCTATAGTGTTGTCGCTCTTACAGTAGAGGCTCCATAGTGTGACCGCTCTTATAGTAGATCGTCCATAGTGTGACGGTCTTACAGTAGCGCTCCATAGTGTGACCACTCTTACAGTAGAGGCTCCATACTGTGACCTAGATTACAGCAGAGGATCCATAGTTTGACTGCTCTTACAGTAGAGGCTCCATAGTGTGACGGCTCTTACAGTAGATCTCCATACCTGAAGGTCTTATAGTAGAGCTCCATAGTGTGACCACTCTTATAGTAGAGGCTCCATACTTGACCTCTATTACAGTAGAGGCTCCATAGTTTGACTGCTCTTACAGTAGAGGCTCCATAGTGTGACGCATCTTACAGTAGAGGCTCCATAGTGTGACCACTCTTACAGTAGAGGCTCCATACTTGACCTATATTACAGTAGAGGCTCCATAGTGTGACTGCTCTTACAGTAGAGGCTCCATAGAGTGACACATCTTACAGTAAAGGCTCTATAGTGTGACCCATCTTACAGTAGAGGCTCCATTGTGTGACCGCTCTTACAGTAGATCGTCCATAGTGTGTCCATTCTTACAGTAAAGGCTCCACTGTGTGACCGCTCTTACAGTAGAGGCTCCATAGTGTGATCACTTTTACAGTAGAGGCTCCATATTGTGATCGCTCTTACAGTAGAGGCTCCATAGTATGACCGCTCTTACAGTAGATCGTCCATAGTGTGACGGTCTTACAGTAGAGCTCCATAGTGTGACCACTCTTACAGTAGAGGATCCATACTTGACCTCTATTACAGTAAAGGCTCCATAGTTTGACTTCTCTTACAGTAGAGGCTCCATAGTGTGACTGCTTTTACAGTAGAGGCTCCATAGTGTGACGGCTCTACAGTAGACAGCTCCATGGTGTGACCGCTCTTACAGTAGATCTCCATAACGTGACGGTCTTACAGTAGAAGCTCCATAGTGTGACCACTCTTACAGTAGAGGCTCCATAGTGTGACCCATCTTACAGTAGAGGCTCTATAGTGTGACCCATCTTACAGTAGAGGCTCCATTGTGTGACCGCTCTTACAGTAGAGGCTCCAGTGTATGACGGCTCTACAGTAGACAGCTCCATAGTGTGACCGATCTTACAGTAGATCTCCATAACGTGACGGTCTTACAGTAGAGCTCCATAGTGTGACCACTCTTACAGTAGAGGCTCCATACTGTGACCTCTATTACAGTAGAGGCTCCATAGTTTGACTGCTCTTACTGTAGAGGCTCCATAGTGTGACGCATCTTACAGTAGAGGCTCCATAGTGTGGCGGCTCTACAGTAGACAGCTCCATGGTGTGACCGCTCTTACAGTAGAGGCTTCATAGTGTGAGTGCTCTTATAGTAGAGGTTCCATAGTGTGACCGCTCTTACAGTAGAGGCTCCATAGTGTGACCCATCTTACAGTAGAGGCTCCATAGTGTGACCCATCTTACAGTAGAGGCTCCATAGTGTGACCGCTCTTACAGTAGGGGCTCCATAGTGTAACTGCTCTTACAGTAGAGGCTCCATAGTGTGACCACTCTTACAGTAGAGCTCCATAGTGTGATCGCTGTTACAGTAGAGGCTCCATAGTGTGACTGCTCTTACAGTAGAGGCTCCACAGTGTGACCACTCTTACAGTAGAGCTCCATAGTGTGATCGCTGTTACAGTAGAGGCTCCATAGTGTGACTGCTCTTACAGTAGAGACTCCATACTGTGATCGCTCTTACAGTAGATCGTCCACAGTGTGACGGTCTTACAGTAGAGCTCCATAGTGTGACCACTCTTACAGTAGAGGCTATATACTGTGACCGCTCTTACAGTAGAGGCTCCATAGTGTGACGCATCTTATAGTAGAGGCTTCATAGTGTGAGTGCTCTTACAGTAGTGGCTCCATAGTGTAACCGCTCATACAGTAGAGGCTCCATAGTGTGACTGCTTTTACAGTAGAGGCTCCATAGTGTGACCACTCTTACAGTAGAGCTCTATAGTGTGATCGCTCTTACAGTAGAGGCTCCATAGTGTGACTGCTCTTACAGTAGAGACTCCATACTGTGATCGCTCTTACAGTAGAGGCTCCATAGTGTGACCGCTCTTACAGTAGATTGTCCATAGTGTGACGGTCTTACAGTAGAGCTCCGTAGTGTGACCACTCTTACAGTAGAGGCTCCATACTCTGACCTCTATTACAGTAGAGGCTCCATATTTGACTGCTCTTACAGTAGAGGCTCCATACTGTGACGGCTCTACAGTAGACAGCTCCATAGTGTAACCGCTCTTACAGTAGATCTCTATAACGTGACGGTCTTACAATAGAGTTCCATAGTGTGACCACTCTTACAGTAGAGGCTCCATACTGTGACCTCTATTACAGTAGAGGCTCCATAGTTTGACTGCTATTGCAGTAGAGGCTCAATAGTGTGACGGCTCTACAGTAGACAGCTCCATAGTGTGACCGCTCTTACAGTAGTTCTCCATAACGTGACGGTCTTAGAGTAGAGCTCCATAGTGTGACCACTCTTACAGTAGAGGCTCCATACTGAGACCCCTATTACAGTAGAGGCTCCATAGTGTGACGCATCTTACAGTAGAGGCTCCATAGTGTGACCGCTCTTACAGTAGAGGCTCCATAGTGTGACCGCTCTTACAGTAGAGGCTCCATAGTGTGACCGCTCTTACAGCAGAGCTCCATAGTGTGACCGCTCTTACAGTAGAGCTCCATAGTGTGACCGCTCTTACAGTAGGGGCTCCATAGTGTTACCGCTCTTACAGTAGAGGCTCCATAGTGTGACCCATCTTACAGTAGAGGCTCCATAGTGTAACCGCTCTTACAGTAGGGGCTCCATAGTGTAACTGCTCTTACAGTAGAGGCTCCATAGTGTGACCCATCTTACAGTAGAGGCTCCATAGTGTGACCGCTCTTACAGTAGGGGCTCCATAGTGTAACTGCTCTTACAGTAGAGGCTCCATAGTGTGACTGCTTTTACAGTAGAGGCTCCACAGTGTGACCACTCTTACAGTAGAGCTCCAAAGTGTGATCGCTCTTACAGTAGAGGCTCCATAGTGTGACTGCTCTTACAGTAGAGACTCCATACTGTGATCGCTCTTACAGTAGATCGTCCACAGTGTGACGGTCTTACAGTAGAGCTCCATAGTGTGACCACTCTTACAGTAGAGGCTCCATACTGTGACCGCTCTTACAGTAGGGCTCCATAGTGTGACCGCTCTTACAGTAGATCGTCCACAGTGTGACGGTCTTACAGTAGAGCTCCATAGTGTGACCACTCTTACAGTAGAGGCTCTATACTGTGACCGCTCTTACAGTAGAGGCTCCATAGTGTGACACATCTTATAGTAGAGGCTTCATAGTGTGAGTGCTCTTACAGTAGGGGCTCCATAGTGTGACCGCTCTTACAGTAGAGGCTCCATAGTGTGACCGCTCATACAGTAGAGGCTCCATAGTGTGACTGCTTTTACAGTAGAGGCTCCATAGTGTGACCACTCTTACAGCAGAGCTCTATAGTGTGATCGCTCTTACAGTAGAGGCTCCATAGTGTGACTGCTCTTACAGTAGAGACTCCATACTGTGATCGCTCTTACAGTAGAGGCTCCATAGTGTGACCGTTCTTACAGTAGATTGTCCATAGTGTGACGGCCTTACAGTAGAGCTCCATAGTGTGACCACTCTTACAGTAGAGGCTCCATACTCTGACCTCTATTACAGTAGAGGCTCCATAGTTTGACTGCTCTTGCAGTAGAGGCTCAATAGTGTGACGGCTCTACAGTAGACAGCTCCATAGTGTGACCGCTCTTACAGTAGTTCTCCATAACGTGACGGTTTAAGAGTAGAGCTCCATAGTGTGACCACTCTTACAGTAGAGGCTCCATACTGTGACCTCTATTACAGTAGAGGCTCCACAGTGTGACGCATCTTACAGTAGAGGCTCCATAGTGTGACCGCTCTTACAGTAGAGGCTCCATAGTGTGACCACTCTTACAGTAGCGCTCCATAGTGTAACCGCTCTTACAGTAGAGGGTCCATAGTGTGACCGCTCTTACAGTGAATCGTCCATAGTATGACCGTTCTTACAGTAAAGGCTCCATTGTGTGACCGCTCTTACAGTAGAGGCTCCATAGTGTGATCGCTTTTACATTAGAGGCTCTAGAGTGTGACGGCTATACAGTAGAGAGCTCCATAGTGTGACCGCTCTTATAGTAGATCTCCGTAACGTGACGGTCTTACAGTAGAGCTCCATAGTGTGACCGCTCTTACAGTAGAGGCTCCATACTTTGACTGCTCTTACAGTAGAGGCTCCATAGTGTGACGGCTCTTACAGTAGATCTCCATACCTGAAGGTCTTATAGTAGAGCTCCATAGTGTGACCACTCTAATAGTAGAGGCTCCATACTTGACCTCTATTACAGTAGAGGCTCCATAGTTTGACTGCTCTTACAGTAGAGGCTCCATAGTGTGACGCATCTTACAGTAGAGGCTCCATAGTGTGACCACTCTTACAGTAGAGGCTCCATACTTGACCTATATTACAGTAGAGGCTCCATAGTGTGACTGCTCTTACAGTAGAGGCTCCATAGAGTGACACATCTTACAGTAAAGGCTCTATAGTGTGACCCATCTTACAGTAGAGGCTCCATTGTGTGACCGCTCTTACAGTAGATCGTCCATAGTGTGTCCATTCTTACAGTAAAGGCTCCACTGTGTGACCGCTCTTACAGTAGAGGCTCCATAGTGTGATCACTTTTACAGTAGAGGCTCCATATTGTGATCGCTCTTACAGTAGAGGCTCCATAGTATGACCGCTCTTACAGTAGATCGTCCATAGTGTGACGGTCTTACAGTAGAGCTCCATAGTGTGACCACTCTTACAGTAGAGGATCCATACTTGACCTCTATTACAGTAAAGGCTCCATAGTTTGACTTCTCTTACAGTAGAGGCTCCATAGTGTGACTGCTTTTACAGTAGAGGCTCCATAGTGTGACGGCTCTACAGTAGACAGCTCCATGGTGTGACCGCTCTTACAGTAGATCTCCATAACGTGACGGTCTTACAGTAGAAGCTCCATAGTGTGACCACTCTTACAGTAGAGGCTCCATAGTGTGACCCATCTTACAGTAGAGGCTCTATAGTGTGACCCATCTTACAGTAGAGGCTCCATTGTGTGACCGCTCTTACAGTAGAGGCTCCATAGTGTGATCGCTTTTACAGTAGAGGCTCCAGAGTATGACGGCTCTACAGTAGACAGCTCCATAGTGTGACCGATCTTACAGTAGATCTCCATAACGTGACGGTCTTACAGTAGAGCTCCATAGTGTGACCACTCTTACAGTAGAGGCTCCATACTGTGACCTCTATTACAGTAGAGGCTCCATAGTTTGACTGCTCTTACTGTAGAGGCTCCATAGTGTGACCGCTCTTACAGTAGAGGCTCCATAGTGTGACACATCTTACAGTAGAGGCTCCATAGTGTGGCGGCTCTACAGTAGACAGCTCCATGGTGTGACCGCTCTTACAGTAGAGGCTTCATAGTGTGAGTGCTCTTATAGTAGAGGTTCCATAGTGTGACCGCTCCTACAGTAGAGGCTCCATAGTGTGACCCATCTTACAGTAGAGGCTCCATAGTGTGACCCATCTTACAGTAGAGGCTCCATAGTGTGACCGCTCTTACAGTAGGGGCTCCATAGTGTAACTGCTCTTACAGTAGAGGCTCCATAGTGTGACTGCTTTTACAGTAGAGGCTCCACAGTGTGACCACTCTTACAGTAGAGCTCCATAGTGTGATCGCTGTTACAGTAGAGGCTCCATAGTGTGACTGCTCTTACAGTAGAGACTCCATACTGTGATCGCTCTTACAGTAGATCGTCCACAGTGTGACGGTCTTACAGTAGAGCTCCATAGTGTGACCACTCTTACAGTAGAGGCTATATACTGTGACCGCTCTTACAGTAGAGGCTCCATAGTGTGACGCATCTTATAGTAGAGGCTTCATAGTGTGAGTGCTCTTACAGTAGTGGCTCCATAGTGTAACCGCTCATACAGTAGAGGCTCCATAGTGTGACTGCTTTTACAGTAGAGGCTCCATAGTGTGACCACTCTTACAGTAGAGCTCTATAGTGTGATCGCTCTTACAGTAGAGGCTCCATAGTGTGACTGCTCTTACAGTAGAGACTCCATACTGTGATCGCTCTTACAGTAGAGGCTCCATAGTGTGACCGCTCTTACAGTAGATTGTCCATAGTGTGACGGTCTTACAGTAGAGCTCCGTAGTGTGACCACTCTTACAGTAGAGGCTCCATACTCTGACCTCTATTACAGTAGAGGCTCCATATTTGACTGCTCTTACAGTAGAGGCTCCATACTGTGACGGCTCTACAGTAGACAGCTCCATAGTGTGACCGCTCTTACAGTAGATCTCTATAACGTGACGGTCTTACAATAGAGCTCCATAGTGTGACCACTCTTACAGTAGAGGCTCCATACTGTGACCTCTATTACAGTAGAGGCTCCATAGTTTGACTGCTATTGCAGTAGAGGCTCAATAGTGTGACGGCTCTACAGTAGACAGCTCCATAGTGTGACCGCTCTTACAGTAGTTCTCCATAACGTGACGGTCTTAGAGTAGAGCTCCATAGTGTGACCACTCTTACAGTAGAGGCTCCATACTGAGACCTCTATTACAGTAGAGGCTCCATAGTGTGACGCATCTTACAGTAGAGGCTCCATAGTGTGACCGCTCTTACAGTAGAGGCTCCATAGTGTGACCGCTCTTACAGTAGAGGCTCCATAGTGTGACCGCTCTTACAGCAGAGCTCCATAGTGTGACCGCTCTTACAGTAGAGCTCCATAGTGTGACCGCTCTTACAGTAGGGGCTCCATAGTGTAACTGCTCTTACAGTAGGGGCTCCATAGTGTGACTGCTCTTACAGTAGGGCTCCATAGTGTGACCGCTATTACAGTAGAGGCTCCATAGTGTGACCGCTCTTACAGTAGAGGCTCCATAGTGTGACCCATATTACAGTAGAGGCTCCATAGTGTGACTGCTCTTACAGTAGAGGCTCCATAGTGTGACCCATCTTACAGTAGAGGCTCCATAGTGTGACCGCTCTTACAGTAGGGGCTCCATAGTGTAACTGCTCTTACAGTAGAGGCTCCATAGTGTGACTGCTTTTACAGTAGAGGCTCCACAGTGTGACCACTCTTACAGTAGAGCTCCAAAGTGTGATCGCTGTTACAGTAGAGGCTCCATAGTGTGACTGCTCTTACAGTAGAGACTCCATACTGTGATCGCTCTTACAGTAGATCGTCCACAGTGTGACGGTCTTACAGTAGAGCTCCATAGTGTGACCACTCTTACAGTAGAGGCTCCATACTGTGACCGCTCTTACAGTAGGGCTCCATAGTGTGACCGCTCTTACAGTAGATCGTCCACAGTGTGACGGTCTTACAGTAGAGCTCCATAGTGTGACCACTCTTACAGTAGAGGCTCTATACTGTGACCGCTCTTACAGTAGAGGCTCCATAGTGTGACGCATCTTATAGTAGAGGCTTCATAGTGTGAGTGCTCTTACAGTAGGGGCTCCATAGTGTGACCGCTCTTACAGTAGAGGCTCCATAGTGTGACCGCTCATACAGTAGAGGCTCCATAGTGTGACTGCTTTTACAGTAGAGGCTCCATAGTGTGACCACTCTTACAGCAGAGCTCTATAGTGTGATCGCTCTTACAGTAGAGGCTCCATAGTGTGACTGCTCTTACAGTAGAGACTCCATACTGTGATCGCTCTTACAGTAGAGGCTCCATAGTGTGACCGTTCTTACAGTAGATTGTCCATAGTGTGACGGTCTTACAGTAGAGCTCCATAGTGTGACCACTCTTACAGTAGAGGCTCCATACTCTGACCTCTATTACAGTAGAGGCTCCATAGTTTGACTGCTCTTGCAGTAGAGGCTCCATAGTGTGACCGCTCTTACAGTAGTTCTCCATAACGTGACGGTTTAAGAGTAGAGCTCCATAGTGTGACCACTCTTACAGTAGAGGCTCCATACTGTGACCTCTATTACAGTAGAGGCTCCACAGTGTGACGCATCTTACAGTAGAGGCTCCATAGTGTGACCGCTCTTACAGTAGAGGCTCCATAGTGTGACCACTCTTACAGTAGCGCTCCATAGTGTAACCGCTCTTACAGTAGAGGGTCCATAGTGTGACCGCTCTTACAGTGAATCGTCCATAGTATGACCGTTCTTACAGTAAAGGCTCCATTGTGTGACCGCTCTTACAGTAGAGGCTCCATAGTGTGATCGCTTTTACATTAGAGGCTCTAGAGTGTGACGGCTATACAGTAGAGAGCTCCATAGTGTGACCGCTCTTATAGTAGATCTCCGTAACGTGACGGTCTTACAGTAGAGCTCCATAGTGTGACAGCTCTTACAGTAGAGGCTCCATAGTGTGACTGCTCTTACAGTAGAGGCTCCATAGTGTGACCGCTCTTACAGTAGAGGCTCCATACTTTGACTGCTCTTACAGTAGAGGCTCCATAGTGTGACGCATCTTACAGTAGAGGCTCCATAGTGTGATGGCTCTACAGTAGACAGCTCCATAGTGTGACCGCTCTTACAGTAGATCACCATAACGTGACGGTCTTACAGTAGAGCTCCCTAGTGTGACCACTCTTACAGTATAGGCTCCATACTGTGACCGCTCTCACAGTAGAGAGTCCATAGTGTGACCGCTCTTACAGCAGAGCTCCATAGTGTGACCGCTCTTACAGTAGAGGCTCCATAGTGTGACCGCTCTAACATTAGAGCTCAATAGTGTGACCACTCTTACAGTAGAGGCTCCATAATGTGACCGCTCTTACAGTAGAGGCTCCATAGTTGGACCCATCTCAAAGTAAAGGCTCCATAGTGTGACCGCTCTTACAGTAGAGACTCCATAGTGTGACCGCTCTTACAGTAGAGGCTCCATAGTGTGACCGCTCTTACAGTAGAGGCTCCATAGTGTGACCGCTCTTACAGTAGAGGCTCCATAGTGTGATCTCTCTTACAGTAGAGGCTCCGTAGCGTGACCGCACTTACAGTACAGCTGCATAGTGTGACCGCTCTTACAGTACAGCTGCATAGTGTGATCTCTCTTACAGTAGAGGCTCCATAGTGTAATCGCTCTTACAGTAGAGGCCCCATAGTGTGACCGCTCTTACAGTAGAGGGCTCCATGGTGTGACCGTTTTTACAGTAGAGGCTCTATAGTGTGACCGCTCTTACAGTAGAGGCTCCATAGTGTGACCGCTCTTACAATAGGGGCTCTATACTGTGACCTCTATTACAGTAGAGGCTCCATAGTGTGACCGCTCTTACAGTAGAGGCTCCATAGTGTGACCGCTCTTACAGTAGAGGCTCCATAGTGTGACCGCTCTTACAGTAGGGGCTCCATAGTGTGACCGCTCTTACAGTAGAGCTCCATAGTGTGACCGCTCTTACAGTAGAGGCTCCATAGTGTGACCGCTCTTACAGTAGAGGATCCATAGTGTGACCGCTCTTACAGTAGAGGCTCCATAGTGTGATCGCTTTTACAGTAGAGGCTCCAGAATATGATCACTCTTACAGAAGAGGCTCCATAGTGTGACCGCACTTATAGTAGAGCTCTATAGTGTGACCGCTCTTACAGTAGAGCTCTATAGCGTGACCGCTCTTACAGTATAGGTCCATAGTGTGACCACTCTTACAGTACAGCTCAATAGTGTGACTGCTCTTACAGTACAGCTCCATAGTGTGAGCGCTCTTACAGTAGAGGCTCCATAGTATGACCGATGTTACAGTAGAACGTCCATCGTGTGACCGCTCTTACAGTAGGGGCTCCATAGTGTGACCGCTCTGACAGTAGAGGCTCCATAGTGTGAGCACTCACAGTATAGGCTCCATAGTGTGACCGCTCTTACAGTAGAGGCTCCATAGTGTGACCCATCTTACAGTAGAGGCTCCATAGTGTGACCTCTCTTACAGTAGGGGCTCCATAGTGTAACCGCTCTTACAGAAGAGGCTCCATAGTGTGACCGCTTTTACAGTAGAGGCTCCATAGTGTGACCACTCTTACAGTAGAGCTCCATAGTGTTGTCGCTCTTACAGTAGAGGCTCCATAGTGTGACCGCTCTTATAGTAGATCGTCCATATTGTGACGGTCTTACAGTAGAGCTCCATAGTGTGACCACTCTTACAGTAGAGGCTCCATACTGTGACCTAGATTACAGTAGAGGATCCATAGTTTGACTGCTCTTACAGTAGAGGCTCCATAGTGTGACGGCTCTTACAGTAGATCTCCATAACTTGACGGTCTTACAGTAGAGCTCCATAGTGTGACCATTCTTACAGTAGAGGCTCCATACTTGACCTCTATTACAGTAGAGGCTCCATAGTTTGACTGCTCTTACAGTAGAGGCTCCATAGTGTGACGCATCTTACAGTAGAGGCTCCATAGTGTGACCACTCTTACAGTAGAGGCTCCATACTTGACCTATATTACAGTAGAGGCTCCATAGTGTGACTCCTCTTACAGTAGAGGCTCCATAGAGTGACACATCTTACAGTAGAGGCTCTATAGTGTGACCAATCTTACAGTAGAGGCTCCATTGTGTGACCGCTCTTACAGTAGATCGTCCATAGTGTGTCCATTCTTACAGTAAAGGCTCCACTGTGTGACCGCTCTTACAGTAGAGGCTCCATAGTGTGATCGCTTTTACAGTAGAGGCTCCATATTGTGATCGCTCTTACAGTAGAGGCTCCATAGTATGACCGCTCTTACAGTAGATCGTCCATAGTGTGACGGTCTTACAGTAGAGCTCCATAGTGTAACCACTCTTACAGTAGAGGATCCATACTTGACCTCTATTACAGTAGAGGCTCCATAGTTTGACTTCTCTTACAGTAGAGGCTCCATAGTGTGACTGCTTTTACAGTAGAGGCTCCATAGTGTGACGGCTCTACAGTAGACAGCTCCATGGTGTGACCGCTCTTACAGTAGATCTCCATAACGTGACGGTCTTACAGTAGAAGCTCCATAGTGTGACCACTCTTACAGTAGAGGCTCCATAGTGTGACCCATCTTACAGTAGAGGCTCCATTGTGTGACCGCTCTTACAGTAGAGGCTCCATAGTGTGATCGCTTTTACAGTAGAGGCTCCAGAGTATGACGGCTCTACAGTAGACAGCTCCATAGTGTGACCGATCTTACAGTAGATCTCCATAACGTGACGGTCTTACAGTAGAGCTCCATAGTGTGACCACTCTTACAGTAGAGGCTCCATACTGTGACCTCTATTACAGTAGAGGCTCCATAGTTTGACTGCTCTTACTGTAGAGGCTCCATAGTGTGACGCATCTTACAGTAGAGGCTCCATAGTGTGGCGGCTCTACAGTAGACAGCTCCATGGTGTGACCGCTCTTACAGTAGAGGCTTCATAGTGTGAGTGCTCTTATAGTAGAGGTTCCATAGTGTGACCGCTCTTACAGTAGAGGCTCCATAGTGTGACCCATCTTACAGTAGAGGCTCCATAGTGTGACCCATCTTACAGTAGAGGCTCCATAGTGTAACCGCTCTTACAGTAGGGGCTCCATAGTGTAACTGCTCTTACAGTAGAGGCTCCATAGTGTGATCCATCTTACAGTAGAGGCTCCATAGTGTGACCGCTCTTACAGTAGGGGCTCCATAGTGTAACTGCTCTTACAGTAGAGGCTCCATAGTGTGACCGCTCTTACAGTAGATCGTCCACAGTGTGACGGTCTTACAGTAGAGCTCCATAGTGTGACCACTCTTACAGTAGAGGCTCCATAGTGTGACTGCTCTTACAGTAGAGACTCCATACTGTGATCGCTCTTACAGTAGATCGTCCACAGTGTGACGGTCTTACAGTAGAGCTCCATAGTGTGACCACTCTTACAGTAGAGTCTCCATAGTGTGACCGCTCATACAGTAGAGGCTCCATAGTGTGACCGCTCTTACAGTAGATCGTCCACAGTGTGACGGTCTTACAGTAGAGGCTGCATAGTGTGACCGCTCTTACAGTAGAGGCTCCATAGTGTGATCGCTTTTACAGTAGAGGCTTCAGAATGTGATCACTCTTACAGAAGAGGCTCCATAGTGTGACCACACTTATAGTAGTGCTCTATAGTGTGACCACTCTTACAGTAGAGGCTCCATAGTGTGACCGCTCTTACAGTAGAGGCTCCATAGTGTGACCGCTCTTACAGTAGAGGCTCCATAGTGTGACCGCTCTTACAGTAGAGGCTACATAGCGTGACCGCTCTTACAGTAGAGGCTCCATAGTGTGACCGCTCTTACAGTACTACTCCATAGTGTGACCGCTCTTACAGTACAGCTCCATAGTGTGATCGCTCTTACAGTAGAAGCTCCGTAGTGTGACCGCTCTTACAGTAGAGGCTCCATAGTGTGACCGCTCTTACAGTCGAGGCTGCATAGTGTGACCGCTCTTACAGTAGAACGTCCATAGTGTGACCACTCTTATAGTAGAGGCTTCATAGTGTGAGTGCTCTTATAGTAGAGGCTCCATAGTGTGACCGCTCTTACAGTAGAGGCTCCATAGTGTGACCGCTCTTACAGTCGAGGCTGCATAGTGTGACCGCTCTTACAGTAGAACGTCAATAGTGTGACCGCTCTTATAGTAGAGGCTCCATACTGTGACCCATCTTACAGTAGAGGCTCCATAGTGTGACCCATCTTACAGTAGAGGCTCCATAGTGTGACCCATCTTACAGTAGAGGCTCCATAGTGTGACCTGTCTAACAGTAGAGCTCCATACTGTGACCTCTATTACAGTAGAGGCTCCATAGTGTGACCGTTCTTACAGTAGATATCCATAACGTGACGGTCTTACAGTAGAGGCTGCATAGTGTGACCGCTCTTACAGTAGAGGCTCCATAGTGTGACCCATCTTACAGTAGATCGTCCATAATGTGAACGTTCTTACAGTAACTGCTCCATAGTGTGACCGCTCTCAAAGTAGAGGCTCCATAGCGTGACCGCTCTTACAGTAGAGACTCCATAGTGTGACAGCTCTTATAGTAGAGCTCCATAGTGTGTCGGCTCTACAGTAGACAGCTCCATAGTGTGACCGTTCTTACAGTAGATATCCATAACGCGACGGTCTTACAGTAGAGGCTGCATAGTGTGACCGCTCTTACAGTAGAGGCTCCATAGTGTGACCCATCTTACAGTAAAGGCTCCATAGTGTGACCGCTCTTACAGTAGAGGCTCCATAGAGTGACGGCTCTACAGTAGACCGCTCTATAGTGTTACCGCTCTTACAGTAGATCTCCATAACGTGACGGTCTTACACTAGAGGCTCCATAGTGTGACCGCTCTTACAGTAGGGGCTCCATAGTGTGACCGCTCTTACAGTAGAGGCTCCATTGTGTGATCGCTCTTACAGTAGAGCACCATAGTGTGACCGCTCTTACAGTAGAGGCTCCATAGTGTTACCACTCTTACAGTAGGGGCTCCATAGTGTAACCACTCTTACAGTAGGGGCTCCATAGTGTAACCGCTCTTACAGTAGGGGCTCCATAGTGTAACCGCTTTTACAGTAGAGGCTCCATAGTGTGACTGCTTTTACCGTAGAGGCTCCATAGTGTGACCACTCTTACACTAGAACTCCATAGTGTGACCGCTCTTACAGTAGAGGCTACATAGTGTGACCACTCTTACAGTAGAGGCTCCATAGTGTGACCGCTCATACAGTAGAGGCTCCATAGTGTGACCGCTCTTACAGTAGAGCTCCATAGTGTGACCGCTCCTACTGTAGAGGCTCCATAGTGTGTCCACTCTTACCATAGAGCTCCATAGTGTGATCGCTCTTACAGTAGAGGCTCCATAGTGTGACCGCTCTTACAGTAGAGCTCCATAGTGTGACCGCTCTTACAGTAGAGGCTCCATAGTGTGACCGCTCTTAAAGTAGAGGCTCCATAGTGTGACCGCTCCTACTGTAGAGGCTCCATAGTGTGTCCACTGTTACACTAGAGCTGCATAGTGTGATCGCTCTTACAGTAGAGGCTCCATTGTGTGACCGCTCTTACACTAGAGGCTCCATAGTGTGACCGCTCTTACAGTAGAGGCTCCATAGTGTGACCGCTCTTACAGTAGAGGCTCCATAGTGTGACCACTCTTACAGTAGGGCTCCATAGTGTGACTGCTCTTACAGTAGGGCTCCATAGTGTGACTGCTCTTACAGTAGAGGCTCCATAGTGTGACCGCTTTTACAGTAGAGGCTCCATAGTGTGACCACTCTTACAGTAGGGCTCCATAGTGTGACCACTCTTACAGTAGAGGCTCCATAGTGTGACCCATCTTACACTAGAGCTCCATAGTGTGACCGCTCTTACAGTAGAGGCTCCATAGTGTGACCGCTCTTACAGTAGGGCTCCATAGTGTGACTGCTCTTACAGTAGAGACTCCATAGTGTGACCGCTCTTACAGCAGAGCTCCATAGTGTGACCGCTCTCACAGTAGCGCTCCATAGTGTGACCGCTCCTACTGTAGAGGCTCCATAGTGTGTCCACTGTTACACTAGAGCTGCATAGTGTGATCGCTCTTACAGTAGAGGCTCCATTGTGTGACCGCTCTTACACTAGAGCTCCATAGTGTGATCGCTCTTACAGTAGAGGCTCCATAGTGTGACCGCTCTTACAGTAGAGCTCCATAGTGTGACCGCTCCTACTGTAGAGGCTCCATAGTGTGTCCACTCTTACACTAGAGCTGCATAGTGTGATCGCTCTTACAGTAGAGGCTCCATTGTGTGACCGCTCTTACACTAGAGGCTCCATAGTGTGACCGCTATTACAGTAGGGCTCCATAGTGTGACCGCTCTTACAGTAGAGGCTCCATAGTGTGACCGCTCTTACAGTAGGGGCTCCATAGTGTGACC
The DNA here is from genome assembly GCA_035609135.1 of Eleutherodactylus coqui. Lineage (NCBI taxonomy): Eukaryota > Metazoa > Chordata > Amphibia > Anura > Eleutherodactylidae > Eleutherodactylus > Eleutherodactylus coqui. The sequence goes on along the minus strand of CM069405.1, from coordinate 525,729,657 downwards.
GCTCTTACAGTAGAGGCTCCATAGTGTGACCACTCTTACAGTAGGGCTCCATAGTGTGACCGCTCTTACAGTAGGGCTCCATAGTGTGACTGCTCTTACAGTAGGGCTCCATAGTGTGACCGCTCTAACAGTAGAGGCTCCATAGTGTGACCGCTTTTACAGTAGAGGCTCCATAGTGTGACCACTCTTACAGTAGGGCTCCATAGTGTGACCACTCTTACAGTAGAGGCTCCATAGTGTGACCCATCTTACACTAGAGCTCCATAGTGTTACCGCTCTTACAGTAGAGGCTCCATAGTGTGACCGCTCTTACAGTAGGGCTCCATAGTGTGACCGCTCTTACAGTAGAGACTCCATAGTGTGACCGCTCTTACAGCAGAGCTCCATAGTGTGACCGCTCTCACAGTAGAGCTCCATAGTGTGACCGCTCTTACAGTAGAGGCTCCATAGTGTGACGGCTCTTACAGTAGAAGCTCCATAGTGTGACCCATCTTACAGTAGAGGCTCCATAGTGTGACGCATGTTACAGTAGAGGCTCCATAGTGTGATGGCTCTACAGTAGACAGCTCCATGGTGTGACCGCTCTTACAGTAGAGGCTTCATAGTGTGAGTGCTCTTATAGTAGAGGTTCCATAGTGTGACCGCTCTTACAGTAGGGCTCCATAGTGTGACCCATCTTACAGTAGAGCTCCATAGTGTGACCCATCTTACAGTAGAGGCTCCATAGTGTGACCGCTCTTACAGTAGGGGCTCCATAGTGTAACCGCTCTTACAGTAGAGGCTCCATAGTGTGACCGCTCTTACAGTAGAGCTCCATAGTGTGACCCATCTTACAGTAGAGGCTCCATAGTGTGACCGCTCTTACAGTAGAGGCTCCATAGTGTGACCGCTCTTACAGTTCAGGCTCCATAGTGTGATCGCTCTTACAGTAGAGGCTCCATAGTGTGACTGCTCTTACAGTAGAGAATCCATACTGTGATCGCTTTTACAGTTGAGGCTCCATAGTTTGACCGCTCTTACAGCAGAGCTCCATAGTGTGACCGCTCTTACAGCAGAACTCCATAGTGTGACCGCTCTTACAATACTGCTCCATAGTGTGATTGCTCTTACAGTAGAGAGCTCCGTAGTGTGGACACTCTTATAGTAGAGGCTGCATAGTGTGACCACTCTTACAGTAGAGCTCCGTAGTGTGGACACTCTTATAGTAGAGGCTGCATCGTGTGATCGCTCTTCCAGTAGAGGCGTCATAGTGTGATTGCTTTTACGGTAGAGCTCTATAGTGTAACCACTCTTAAAGTAGAGCTCCATAGTGTGACCGCTCTTACAGTTGAGAACTCAATAGTCTGTCCGCTTTTACAGTAGAGGCTCCATAGTGTGACTGCTCTTAGAGTAGAGCTCCATAGTGTGACCGCTCTTACAGTAGAGCTCCATAGTGTGACAGCTCTTACAGTAGAGGCTCCATAGTGTGACTGCTCTTAGAGTAGAGCTCCATAGTGTGACCGCTCTTACAGTAGAGCTCCATAGTGTGACCGCTCTTACAGTAGATCGTCCATAGTGTGACCGTTCTTACAGTAGAGGCTCCATAGTGTAACCGTTCTTACAGTAGAGCTCCATAGTGTGACTATTCTTACACTAGAGCTCCATAGTGTGACTGCTCTTACAGTAAAGGCTCCATAGTGTGACTGCTCTTAGAGTAGAGCTCCATAGTGTGACCGCACTTACAGTAGAACGTCCATAGTGTGACTGCTCTTACAATAGGGAACTCCATAGTATGACCGCTCTTACAGTAGAGGCTCCATAGTGTGACCGCTCTTATTGTAGAGGCTCCATAGTGTGACTATTCGTGCAGTAGAGGTTCCATACTGTGACCTCTATTACAGTAGAGGCTCCATAGTGTGATCGCTCTTACAGTAGAGGCTCCATAGTGTGACCGCTCTTTCAGTAGAGCTCCATAGTGTGACCGCTCTCACAGTAGAGGCTTCATAGTGTGATCGCTCTTACAGTAGAGGCTCCATAGTGTGACTGCTCTTACAGTAGAGAATCCATACTGTGATCGCTCTTACAGTAGAGGCTCCATAGTGTGACGGCTCTTACAGCAGAGCTCCATAGTGTGACCGCTCTTACAGTAGAGAGCTCCGTAGTGTGGACACTCTTATAGTAGAGGCTGCATAGTGTGACCACTCTTACAGTAGAGCTCCGTAGTGTGGACACTCTTATAGTAGAGGCTCCATAGTGTGATCGCTCTTACAGTAGAGGCTCCATAGTGTGACTGCTCTAAGAGTAGAGCTCCATAGTGTGACCGCACTTACAGTACAGCTCCATAGTGTCATCGCTCTTACAGTAGAGGCTCCGTAGTATGACCTCTCTTACAGTAGAACGTCCATAGTGTGACTGCTCTTACAATAGGGAACTCCATAGTGTGACCGCTCTTACAGTAGAGGCTCCATAGTGTGACTGCTTTTATTGTAGAGGCTCCATAGTGTGACTATTCTTGCAGTAGAGGTTCCATACTGTGACCTCTATTACAGTAGAGGCTCCATAGTGTGACTGCTCTTAGAGTAGAGCTCCATAGTGTGAACGCTCTTACAGTAGAGGCTCCATAGTGTGACCGCTCTTACAGTAGAGGCTCCATAGTGTGACCGCTCTTACAGTAGAGGCGCCATACTGTGACCTCTCTTACAGTAGAGCTCCATAGTGTGACCGCTCTTACAGTAGAGGCTCCATAGTGTGACCGCTCTTACAGTAGATCTCCATAGTGTGACCGCTCTTACAGTAGAGGCTCCATACTGTGACCGCTCTTACAGTAGAGGCTCCATAGTGTGACCGCTCTTACAATAGGGAACTCCATAGTGTGACCGCTCTTACAGTAGAGGCTCCATAGTGTGACTGCTTTTATTGTAGAGGCTCCATAGTGTGACTATTCTTGCAGTAGAGGTTCCATACTGTGACCTCTATTACAGTAGAGGCTCCATAGTGTGACTGCTCTTAGAGTAGAGCTCCATAGTGTGAACGCTCTTACAGTAGAGGCTCCATAGTGTGACCGCTCTTACAGTAGAGGCTCCATAGTGTGACCGCTCTTACAGTAGAGGCGCCATACTGTGACCGCTCTTACAGTAGAGACTCCATAGTGTGACCGCTCTTACAGTAGAGCTCCATAGTGTGACCGCTCTTACAGTAGAGGCTTCATAGTGTGACCGCTTTTACAGTAGAGGCTCCATAGTGTGACCGCTCTTACAGTAGAGGCTCCATAGTGTGACCGCTCTTACAGTAGAGGCTCCATAGTGTGACCGCTCTTACAGTAGAGGCTCCATACTGTGACCGCTCTTACAGTAGAGACTCCATAGTGTGACCGCTCTTACAGTAGAGGCTCCATAGTGTGACCACTCTTACAGTAGAGGCTCCATAGTGTGATGGCTCTTACAGTAGAACGTCCATAGTGTGACCGTTCTTAGATTAAAGGCTCCATAGTGTGACCGCTCTTACAGTAGAGGCTCCATAGTGTGACGGCTCTTACAGTAGAGCTCAATAGTGTGACGGTCTTACAGTAGACAGCTCCATAGTGTGACTGCTCTTACAGTAGATCTCCATAGCGTGATGGTCTTACAGTAGAGCTCCATAGTGTGATCGCTCTTACAGTAGAGGCTCCATAGTGTGACCACTCTTACAGTAGAGGCTCCATAGTGTGACTGCTTTTACCGTAGAGGCTCCATAGTGTGACCGCTCTTACACTAGAACTCCATAGTGTGACCGCTCTTACAGTAGAGGCTACATAGTGTGACCGCTCTTACAGTAGAGGCTCCATAGTGTGACCGCTCATACAGTAGAGGCTCCATAGTGTGACCGCTCTTACAGTAGAGCTCCATAGTGTGACCGCTGCTACTGTAGAGGCTCCATAGTGTGACCACTCTTACACTAGAGCTCCATAGTGTGAACGCTCTTACAGTAGAGGCTCCATAGTGTAACCGCTCTTACAGTAGAGCTCCATAGTGTGACCGCTCCTACTGTAGAGGCTCCATAGTGTGTCCACTCTTACACTAGAGCTGCATAGTGTGATCGCTCTTACAGTAGAGGCTCCATTGTGTGACCGCTCTTACACTATAGGCTCCATAGTGTGACCGCTCTTACAGTAGAGGCTCCATAGTGTGACCGCTCTTACAGTAGGGGCTCCATAGTGTGACCGCTCTTACAGTAGAGGCTCCATAGTGTGACCACTCTTACAGTAGGGCTCCATAGTGTGACCGCTATTACAGTAGGGCTCCATAGTGTGACTGCTCTTACAGTAGGGCTCCATAGTGTGACCGCTCTTACAGTAGAGGCTCCATAGTGTGACCGCTTTTACAGTAGAGGCTCCATAGTGTGACCACTCTTACAGTAGGGCTCCATAGTGTGACCACTCTTACAGTAGAGGCTCCATAGTGTGACCCATCTTACACTAGAGCTCCATAGTGTGACCGCTCTTACAGTAGAGGCTCCATAGTGTGACCGCTCTTACAGTAGGGCTCCATAGTGTGACTGCTCTTACAGTAGAGACTCCATAGTGTGACCGCTCTTACAGCAGAGCTCCATAGTGTGACCGCTCTCACAGTAGAGCTCCATAGTGTGACCGCTCTTACAGTAGAGGCTCCATAGTGTGACGGCTCTTACAGTAGAAGCTCCATAGTGTGACCCATCTTACAGTAGAGGCTCCATAGTGTGACGCATGTTACAGTAGAGGCTCCATAGTGTGACGGCTCTACAGTAGACAGCTCCATGGTGTGACCGCTCTTACAGTAGAGGCTTCATAGTGTGAGTGCTCTTATAGTAGAGGTTCCATAGTGTGACCGCTCTTACAGTAGGGCTCCATAGTGTGACCCATCTTACAGTAGAGCCCCATAGTGTGACCCATCTTACAGTAGAGGCTCCATAGTGTGACCGCTCTTACAGTAGGGGCTCCATAGTGTAACCGCTCTTACAGTAGAGGCTCCATAGTGTGACCGCTCTTACAGTAGAGCTCCATAGTGTGACCGCTCTTACAGTAGAGCTCCATAGTGTGACCCATTTTACAGTAGAGGCTCCATAGTGTGACCGCTCTTACAGTAGAGGCTCCATAGTGTGACCGCTCTTACAATTGAGGCTCCATAGTTTGACCGCTCTTACAGCAGAGCTCCATAGTGTGACCGCTCTTACAGCAGAGCTCCATAGTGTGACCGCTCTTACAATACTGCTCCATAGTGTGATTGCTCTTACAGTAGAGAGCTCCGTAGTGTGGACACTCTTATAGTAGAGGCTGCATAGTGTGACCACTCTTACAGTAGAGCTCCGTAGTGTGGACACTCTTATAGTAGAGGCTGCATAGTGTGATCGCTCTTCCAGTTGAGGCTTCATAGTGTGATTGCTTTTACGGTAGAGCTCCATAGTGTAACCACTCTTAAAGTAGAGCTCCATAGTGTGACCGCTCTTACAGTTAAGAACTCAATAGTCTGTCCGCTTTTACAGTAGAGGCTCCATAGTGTGACTGCTCTTAGAGTAGAGCTCCATAGTGTGACCGCTCTTACAGTAGAGCTCCATAGTGTGACAGCTCTTACAGTAGAGGCTCCATAGTGTGACTGCTCTTAGAGTAGAGCTCCATAGTGTGACCGCTCTTACAGTAGAGCTCCATAGTGTGACCGCTCTTACAGTAGATCGTCCATAGTGTGACCGTTCTTACAGTAGAGGCTCCATAGTGTAACCGTTCTTACAGTAGAGCTCCATAGTGTGACTATTCTTACACTAGAGCTCCATAGTGTGACCGCTCTTACAGTAAAGGCTCCATAGTGTGACTGCTCTTAGAGTAGAGCTCCATAGTGTGACCGCACTTACAGTAGAACGTCCATAGTGTGACTGCTCTTACAATAGGGAACTCCATAGTGTGACCGCTCTTACAGTAGAGGCTCCATAGTGTGACCGCTCTTTCAGTAGAGCTCCATAGTGTGACCGCTCTTACAGTAGAGGCTTCATAGTGTGATCGCTCTTACAGTAGAGGCTCCATAGTGTGACTGCTCTTACAGTAGAGAATCCATACTGTGATCGCTCTTACAGTAGAGGCTCCATAGTGTGACCGCTCTTACAGCAGAGCTCCATAGTGTGACCGCTCTTACAGTAGAGAGCTCCGTAGTGTGGACACTCTTATAGTAGAGGCTGCATAGTGTGACCACTCTTACAGTAGAGCTCCGTAGTGTGGACACTCTTATAGTAGAGGCTCCATAGTGTGATCGCTCTTACAGTAGAGGCTCCATAGTGTGACCGCTCTTACAGTTGAGAACTCAATAGTGTGTCCGCTTTTACAGTAGAGGCTCCATAGTGTGACTGCTCTAAGAGTAGAGCTCCATAGTGTGACCGCACTTACAGTACAGCTCCATAGTGTCATCGCTCTTACAGTAGAGGCTCCGTAGTGTGACCGCTCTTACAGTAGAGGCTCCATAGTGTGACCGCTCTTACCGTAGAGGCTCCATAGTGTGACCGCTCTTACAGTAGAGGCGCCATACTGTGACCTCTCTTACAGTAGAGCTCCATAGTGTGACCGCTCTTACAGTAGAGGCTTCATAGTGTGACCGCTTTTACAGTAGAGGCTCTATAGTGTGACCGCTCTTACAGTAGAGGCTCCATAGTGTGACCGCTCTTACAGTAGAGGCTCCATACTGTGACCGCTCTTACAGTAGAGACTCCATAGTGTGACCGCTCTTACAGTAGAGGCTCCATACTGTGACCGCTCTTACAGTAGAGGCTCCATAGTGTGACCGCTCTTACAATAGGGAACTCCATAGTGTGACCGCTCTTACAGTAGAGGCTCCATAGTGTGACTGCTTTTATTGTAGAGGCTCCATAGTGTGACTATTCTTGCAGTAGAGGTTCCATACTGTGACCTCTATAACAGTAGAGGCTCCATAGTGTGACTGCTCTTAGAGTAGAGCTCCATAGTGTGAACGCTCTTACAGTAGAGGCTCCATAGTGTGACCGCTCTTACAGTAGAGGCTCCATAGTGTGACCGCTCTTACAGTAGAGGCGCCATACTGTGACCTCTCTTACAGTAGAGCTCCATAGTGTGACCGCTCTTACAGTAGAGGCTTCATAGTGTGACCGCTTTTACAGTAGAGGCTCCATAGTGTGACCGCTCTTACAGTAGAGCTCCATAGTGTGACCGCTCTTACACTAGAGCTCCATAGTGTGACCGCTCTTACAGTAGAGGCTCCATAGTGTGACCGCTCTTACAGTAGAGGCTCCATAGTGTGACCGCTCTTACAGTAGAGGCTCCATAGTGTGACCACTCTTACAGTAGAGGCTCCATAGTGTGATGGCTCTTACAGTAGAACGTCCATAGTGTGACCGTTCTTAGATTAAAGGCTCCATAGTGTGACCGCTCTTACAGTAGAGGCTCCATAGTGTGACGGCTCTTACAGTAGAGCTCAATAGTGTGACGGTCTTACAGTAGACAGCTCCATAGTGTGACTGCTCTTACAGTAGATCTCCATAGCGTGATGGTCTTACAGTAGAGCTCCATAGTGTGATCGCTCTTACAGTAGAGGCTCCATAGTGTGACCACTCTTACAGTAGAGGCTCCATAGTGTGACTGCTTTTACCGTAGAGGCTCCATAGTGTGACCGCTCTTACACTAGAACTCCATAGTGTGACCGCTCTTACAGTAGAGGCTACATAGTGTGACCGCTCTTACAGTAGAGGCTCCATAGTGTGACCGCTCATACAGTAGAGGCTCCATAGTGTGACCGCTCTTACAGTAGAGCTCCATAGTGTGACCGCTCTTACAGTAGAGGCTCCATAGTGTGACCGCTCTTACAGTGGAGGCTCCATAGTGTGACCGCTCATACAGTAGAGGCTCCATAGTGTGACCGCTCTTACAGAAGAGGCTCCATAGTGTGACCGCTCTTACAGTAGAGGCTCCATAGTGTGACCACACGTATAGTAGAGCTCTATAGTGTGACCACTCTTACAGTACAGGCTCCAGAGTGTGACCGCTCTTACAGAAGACAGCTCCATAGTGTGACCACACGTATATTAGAGCTCCATAGTGTGACCGCTCTTACAGTAGAGGCTCCATAGTGTGACCGCTCTTACAGTAGAGGCTCCATAGTGTGACCGCTCTTACAGAATAGGCTCCATAGTGTGACCACACGTATAGTAGAGCTCCATAGTGTGACCGCTCATACAGTAGAGGCTCCATAGTGTGACCGCTCTTACAGAAGAGGCTCCATAGTGTGACCACACGTATAGTAAAGCTCTATAGTGTGACCACTCTTACAGTAGAGGCTCCATAGTGTGACCGCTCTTACAGAAGAGGCTCCATAGTGTGACCACACGTATAGTAGAGCTCCATAGTGTGACCGCTCTTACAGTAGAGCTCCATAGTGTGACCGTTCTTACAGTAGAGCTCCATAGTGTGACCGCTCTTACAGTGCAGGCTCCATAGTGTGACCGCTCTTACAGTAAAGCTCCATAGTGTGATCGCTCTTACAGTAGTACGTCCATAGTTTGACCACTCTAACAGTAGAGGCTCCATACTGAGACCTCTATTACAGTAGAGGCTCCATAGTGTGACCCATATTACAGTAGAGGCTCCAAAGTGTGACCGCTCTTACAGTAGAGCTCCATAGTGTGACCGCTCTTACAGTAGAGGCTCCATAATGTGACCGCTCTTACAGTAGAGACTCCATACTGTGACCTCTATTACAGTAGAGGCTCCATAGTGTGACCGCTCTTACAGTAGAGGCTCCATAGTGTGACCGCTCTTACAGTAGAGACTCCATAGTGTGACCGCTCTTACAGTAGAGGCTCCATAGTGTGACCGCTCTTACAGTAGATCGTCCATAGTGTGACCGTTCTTACAGTAAAGGCTCCACAGTGTGATGGCTCTTACAGTATAGCTCCATAGTGCGATGGCTCTACAGTAGACAGCTAAATAGTGTGACCGCTATTACAGTAGAGGCTCCATAGTGCGACCTGTCTAACAGTAGAGCTCCATAGTGTGACCACACTTACAGTAGAAGCTCCATACTGTGAACTCTATTACAGTAGAGGCTCCATAGTGTGACCGCTCTTACAGTAGAGGCTCCATAGTGTGACCCATCTTACAGTAGAGGCTCCATAGTGTGACCGCTCTTACAGTAGAGGCTCAATAGTGTGACCGCTCTTACAGTAGATCGTCCATAGTGTGACCGTTCTTACAGTAAAGGCTCCATAGTGTGACCGCTCTTACAGTAGACAGCTAAATAGTGTGACCGCTCTTACAGTAGAGGCTCCATAGTGCAGCCTGTCTAACAGTAGAGCTCCATAGTGTGGCCACTCTTACAGTAGAGGCTCCATACTGTGACCTCTATTACAGTAGAGGCTCCATAGTGTGACCGCTCTTACAGTAAAGGCTCCATAGTGTGACCGCTCTTACAGTAGACAGCTAAATAGTGTGACCGCTCTTACAGTAGAGGCTCCATAGTGCAACCTGTCTAACAGTAGAGCTCCATAGTGTGGCCACTCTTACAGTAGAGGCTCCATACTGTGACCTCTATTACAGTAGAGGCTCCATAGTGTGACCGCTCTTACAGTAGAGGCTCCATAGTGTGACCCATATTACAGTAGAGGCTCCATAGTGTGACCCATCTTACAGTAGAGGCTCCATAGTGTGACCGCTCTTACAGTAGATCGTCCATAGTGTGACCGCTCTGACAGTAGAGCTCCATAGTGTGAGCACTCTAACAGAAGAGGCTCCATACTGTGACCTCTATTACAGTAGAGGCTCCATAGTGTGACCCATCTTACAGTATAGCTCCATAGTGTGACCGCTCTTACAGTAGAGGCTCCATAGTGTGACCCATCTTACAGTAGAGCTCCATAGTGTGACCGCTCTTACAGTAGATCGTCCATAGTGTGACCGCTCTTACAGTATAGCTCCATAGTGTGACGGCTCTACAGTAGACAGCTAAATAGTGTGACCGCTTTTATAGTAGACGCTCCATAGTGCGACCACTCTTACAGTAGAGGCTCCATACTGTGACCTCTATTACAGTAGAGGCTCCATAGTGTGACCGCTCTTACAGTAGAGGCTCCATAGTGTGACCCATCTTAAAGTAGAGGCTCCATAGTGTGACCGCTCTTATAGTAGATCGTCCATAGTGTGACCGTTCTTACAGTAAAGGCTCCATAGTGTGACCGCTCTTACAGTAGCGGCTCCATAGTGTGACCCATCTTAAAGTAGAGGCTCCATAGTGTGACCGCTCTTACAGTAGATCGTCCATAGTGTGACCGTTCTTACAGTAGAGGCTCCATAGTGTGACCGCTCTTACAGTAGAGGCTCCATAGTGTGACCGCTCTTACAGTAGAGGCTCCATAGTGTGACCGCTCTTACAGTAGAGGCTCCATAGTGTGACCTCTATTACAGTAGAGCTCCATAGTGTGACCGCTGTTACAATAAAGCTCCATAGTGTGACCGCTCTTACAGTACAGCTCCATAGTGTGATCGCTCTTACAGTAGTACGTCAATAGTTTGACCACTCTTACAGTAGAGGCTCCATACTGAGACCTCTATTACAGTAGAGGCTCCATAGTGTGACCCAGATTACAGTAGAGCTCCAAAGTGTGACCGCTCTTACAGTAGAGCTCCATAGTGTGACCGCTCTTACAGTAGAGGCTCCATAATGTGACCGCTCTCACAGTAGAGGCTCCATAGTGTGACCGCTCTTACAGTAGATCGTCCATAGTGTGACCGTTCTTACAGTAAAGGCTCCACAGTGTGACGGCTCTTACAGTATAGCTCCATAGTGCGACGGCTCTACAGTAAACAGCTAAATAGTGTGACCGCTATTACAGTAGAGGCTCCATAGTGCGACCTGTCTAACAGTAGAGCTCCATAGTGTGGCCACACTTACAGTAGAGGCTCCATACTGTGACCTCTATTACAGTAGAGGCTCCATAGTGTGACCGCTCTTACAGTAGAGGCTCCATAGTGTGACCCATCTTACAGTAGAGGCTCCATAGTGTGACCGCTCTTACAGTAGAGGCTCAATAGTGTGACCGCTCTTACAGTAGATCGTCCATAGTGTGACCGTTCTTACAGTAAAGGCTCCATAGTGTGACCGCTCTTACAGTAGACAGCTAAATAGTGTGACCGCTTTTACAGTAGAGGCTCCATAGTACGACCTGTCTAACAGTAGAGCTCCATAGTGTGGCCACTCTTACAGTAGAGGCTCCATACTGTGACCTCTATTACAGTAGAGGCTCCATAGTGTGACCGCTCTTACAGTAGAGGCTCCATAGTGTGACCCATATTACAGTAGAGGCTCCATAGTGTGACCCATCTTACAGTAGAGGCTCCATAGTGTGACCGCTCTTACAGTAGATCGTCCATAGTGTGACCGCTCTGACAGTAGAGCTCCATAGTGTGACCACTCTAACAGAAGAGGCTCCATACTGTGACCTCTATTACAGTAGAGGCTCCATAGTGTGACCGCTCTGACAGTAGAGGCTCCATAGTGTGACCCATCTTACAGTAGAGCTCCATAGTGTGACCGCTCTTACAGTAGATCGTCCATAGTGTGACCGCTCTTACAGTATAGCTCCATAGTGTGACGGCTCTACAGTAGACAGCTAAATAGTGTGACCGCTCTTATAGTAGACGCTCCATAGTGCGACCACTCTTACAGTAGAGGCTCCATACTGTGACCTCTCTTACAGTAGAGGCTCCATAGTGTGACCGCTCTTACAGTAGAGGCTCCATAGTGTGACCCATCTTAAAGTAGAGGCTCCATAGTGTGACCGCTCTTACTGTAGATCGTCCATAGTGTGACCGTTCTTACAGTAAAGGCTCCATAGTGTGACCGCTCTTACAGTAGCGGCTCCATAGTGTGACCCATCTTAAAGTAGAGGCTCCATAGTGTGACCGCTCTTACAGTAGATCGTCCATAGTGTGACCGTTCTTACAGTAGAGGCTCCATAGTGTGACCGCTCTTACAGTAGAGGCTCCATAGTGTGACCGCTCTTACAGTAGAGGCTCCATAGTGTGACCTCTATTACAGTAGTGCTCCATAGTGTGACCGCTGTTACAGTAAAGCTCCATAGTGTGACCGCTCTTACAGTACAGCTCCATAGTGTGATCGCTCTTACAGTAGTATGTCCATAGTTTGACCACTCTTACAGTAGAGGCTCCATACTGAGACCTCTATTACAGTAGAGGCTCCATAGTGTGACCCATATTACAGTAGAGGCTCCAAAGTGTGACCGCTCTTACAGTAGAGCTCCATAGTGTGACCGCTCTTACAGTAGAGGCTCCATAATGTGACCGCTCTTACAGTAGAGGCTCCATAGTGTGACCGCTCTTACAGTAGATCGTCCATAGTGTGACCGTTCTTACAGTAAAGGCTCCACAGTGTGACGGCTCTTACAGTATAGCTCCATAGTGCGACGGCTCTACAGTAAACAGCTAAATAGTGTGACCGCTATTACAGTAGAGGCTCCATAGTGCGACCTGTCTAACAGTAGAGCTCCATAGTGTGGCCACACTTACAGTAGAGGCTCCATACTGTGACCTCTATTACAGTAGAGGCTCCATAGTGTGACCGCTCTTACAGTAGAGGCTCCATAGTGTGACCCATCTTACAGTAGAGGCTCCATAGTGTGACCGCTCTTACAGTAGAGGCTCAATAGTGTGACCGCTCTTACAGTAGATCGTCCATAGTGTGACCGTTCTTACAGTAAAGGCTCCATAGTGTGACCGCTCATACAGTAGACAGCTAAATAGTGTGACCGCTCTTACAGTAGAGGCTCCATAGTGCGACCTGTCTAACAGTAGAGCTCCATAGTGTGGCCACTCTTACAGTAGAGGCTCCATACTGTGACCTCTATTACAGTAGAGGCTCCATAGTGTGACCGCTCTTACAGTAGAGGCTCCATAGTGTGACCCATATTACAGTAGAGGCTCCATAGTGTGACCCATCTTAGAGTAGAGGCTCCATAGTGTGACCGCTCTTACAGTAGATCGTCCATAGTGTGACCGCTCTGACAGTAGAGCTCCATAGTGTGACCACTCTAACAGAAGAGGCTCCATACTGTGACCTCTATTACAGTAGAGGCTCCATAGTGTGACCGCTCTTACAGTAGAGCTCCATAGTGTGTCTGCTCTTACAGTAGAGCTCCATAATGTGACCCATCTTACAGTATAGCTCCATAGTGTGACCGCTCTTACAGTAGAGGCTCCATAGTGTGACCGCTCTTACAGTAGAGCTCCATAGTGTGTCTGCTCTTACAGTAGAGCTCCATAATGTGACCCATCTTACAGTATAGCTCCATAGTGTGACCCATCTTACAGTAGAGCTCCATAGTGTGACCGCTCTTACAGTAGATCGTCCATAGTGTGACCGCTCTTACAGTATAGCTCCATAGTGTGACGGCTCTACAGTAGACAGCTAAATAGTGTGACCGCTCTTATAGTAGACGCTCCATAGTGCGACCACTCTTACAGTAGAGGCTCCATACTGTGACCTCTATTACAGTAGAGGCTCCATAGTGTGACCGCTCTTACAGTAGAGGCTCCATAGTGTGACCCATCTTAAAGTAAAGGCTCCATAGTGTGACCGCTCTTACAGTAGATCGTCCATAGTGTGACCGTTCTTACAGTAAAGGCTCCATAGTGTGACCGCTCCTACAGTAGCGGCTCCATAGTGTGACCCATCTTAAAGTAGAGGCTCCATAGTGTGACCACTCTTACAGTAGATCGTCCATAGTGTGACCGTTCTTACAGTAGAGGCTCCATAGTGTGACCGCTCTTACAGTAGAGGCTCCATAGTGTGACCGCTCTTACAGTACAGCTCCATAGTGTGATCGCTCTTACAGTAGTACGTCCATAGTTTGACCACTCTTACAGTAAAGGCTCCATACTGAGACCTCTATTACAGTAGAGGCTCCATAGTGTGACCCATATTACAGTAGAGGCTCCAAAGTGTGACCGCTCTTACAGTAGAGCTCCATAGTGTGACCGCTCTTACAGTAGAGGCTCCATAATGTGACCGCTCTTACAGTAGAGGCTCCATAGTGTGACCGCTCTTACAGTAGATCGTCCATAGTATGACCGCTCTTACAGTAAAGGCTCCACAGTGTGACGGCTCTTACAGTAAACAGCTAAATAGTGTGACCGCTATTACAGTAGAGGCTCCATAGTGCGACCTGTCTAACAGTAGAGCTCCATAGTGTGACCACACTTACAGTAGAGGCTCCATACTGTGACCTCTATTACAGTAGAGGCTCCATAGTGTGACCACTCTTACAGTAGAGGCTCCATACTGTGACCTCTATTACAGTAGAGGCTCCATACTGTGACCTCTATTACAGTAGAGCTCTATAGTGTGACCGCTCTTACAGTAGATCGTCCATAGTGTGACCGCTCTTACAGTATAGCTCCATAGTGTGACGGCTCTACAGTAGACAGCTAAATAGTGTGAAAGCTCTTATAGTAGAGGCTCCATAGTGCGACCACTCTTACAGTAGAGGCTCCATACTGTGACCTCTATTACAGTAGAGGCTCCATAGTGTGACCGCTCTTACAGTAGAGGCTCCATAGTGTGACCCATCTTAAAGTAGAGGCTCCATAGTGTGACCGCTCTTACAGTAGATCGTCCATAGTGTGACCGTTCTTACAGTAAAGGCTCCATAGTGTGACCGCTCTTACAGTAGCGGCTCCATAGTGTGACCCATCTTAAAGTAGAGGCTCCATAGTGTGACCGCTCTTACAGTAGATCGTCCATAGTGTGACCGTTCTTACAATAGAGGCTCCATAGTGTGACCGCTCTTACAGTAAAGGCTCCATAGTGTCATCGCTCTTAGAGTAGGGGCTCCATAGTGTAACCGCTCTTACAGTAGAGGCTCCATAGTGTGACTGCTTTTACAGTAGAGGCTGCATAGTGTGACCACTCTTACAGTAGAGGCTCCATAGTGTGACCGCTCTAACAGTAGAGCTCCATAGTGTGACCGCTCTTACAGTAGAGGCTCCATAGTGTGACCGCTCTTACAGTAGAGCTCCATAGTGTGACCGCTCTTACAGTAGAGGCTCCATAGTGTGACCGCTCTTAAAGTAGAGGCTCCATAGTGTGATCGCTCTTACAGTAGACGCTCCATAGTGTGACCGCTCTTATAGTAGAGCTCCATAGTGTGATCGCTCTTACAGTAGAGGCTCCATTGTGTGACCGCTCTTACAATAGAGACTCCATAGTGTGACCGCTCTTACAGCAGAGCTCCATAGTGTGACCGCTCTTACAGTAGGGCTCCATAGTGTGACCACTCTTACAGTAGGGGCTCCATAGTGTGACCGCTCTTACAATAGAGGCTTCATAGTGTGACCGCTCTTACAGTAGACTCCATAGTGTGACCGCTCTTACAGTAGAGGCTCCATAGTGTGACCGCTCTTACAGTTAAGCTCCATAGTGTGACTGCTCTTAAAGTAGAGCTCCATAGTGTGACCGCTCTTACAGTACAGTTCCATAGTGTGATCGCTCTCACAGTAGATAGCTCCATAGTGTGACCTCTCTAACATTAGAACTCCATAGTGTGACCACTCATACAGTAGAGGCTCCATAGTGTGACCGCTCTTACAGTAGAGGCTCCATAGTGTGATCTTTCCTACAGTAGAGGCTCCATAGTGTGACCGCTCTTACAGTAGAGGCTCCATAGTGTGACCCATCTTACAGTAGAGGCTCCATGGTGTGACCTCTCTTACAGTAGAGGCTCCATAGTGTGACCGCTCTTACATTAGAGGCTCCATAGTGTGATCGCTCTTACAGTAGAGTCTCCATAGTGTGACCGCTCCTACAGTAGAGGCTCCATAGTGTGACCGCTCTTACAGCAGAGAGCTCCATAATCTGACCAATCTTACAGTAGAGGCTTCATAGTGTGAGTGCTCTTATAGTAGAGGCTCCATAGTGTGACGGATTTTACAGTAGAGGCTCCATAGTGTGACCCATCTTACAGTAGAGGCTCCATAGTGAGACCCATCTTACAGTAGATGCTCTATATTGTGACTGCTCTTACAGTAGATCATCCATAGTGTGACCGTTCTTACAGTAGAGGCTCCATAGTGTGACCGCTCTACAGTAGACAGCTCCATAGTGTGACCGCTCTTACAGTAGATCTACATAAGGTGACGGTCTTACAGTAGAGAGCTCCCTAGTGTGACCACTCTTAAAGTAGAGGCTCCATCGTGTGACTGCTTTTACAGTAGAGGCTCCATAGTGTGACCACTCTTACAGTAGAGCTCCGTAGTATGATCGCTCTTACAGTAGAGACTCCATAGTGTGACCGCTCTTACAGTAGAGGCTCCATATTGTGACTTCTCTAACATTAGAGCTCCATAGTGTGACCACTCCAACAGTAGAGGCTCCATAATGTGATCGCTCTTACACTAGAGGCTCCATAGTGAGACCCATCTTAGAGTAGAGGCTCCATAGTGTGACCCATATTACAGTAGAGCTCCATCGTGTGATCGCTCTTACAGTAGAAGCTCCGTAGTATGACCGCTCTTACAGTAGAGGCTCCATATTGTGACCACTCTTACAGTAGAGGCTTCATAGTGTGAGTGCTCTTATAGTAGAGGCTCCATAGTGTGACCGCTCTTACAGTAAAGGCTCCATAGTGTGACCTGTCTAACAGTTGAGCTCCATAGTGTGACCACTCTTACAGTAGAGGCTCCATCCTGTGACCTCTATTACAGTAGAGGGTCCATAGTGTGACTGCTCTTACAGTAGAGGCTCCATAGTGTGACCCATCTTACGTAGAGGCTCTATAGTGTGACCCATCTTACAGTAGAGGCTCCATTGTGTGACCGCACTTACAGTAGAGGCTCCATAGTGTGATCGCCTTTACAGTGGAGGCTCCAGAGTGTGACGGCTCTACAGTAGACAGCTCCATAGTGTGACCGCTCTTACAGTAGATCTCCATAACGTGACGGTCTTACAGTAGAGCTCCATAGTGTGACCACTCTTACAGTAGAGGCTCCATACTGTGACCTCTATTACAGTAGAGGCTCCATAGTTTAACTGCTCTTACAGTAGAGGCTCCATAGTGTGACGGCTCTACCGTAGACAGCTCCATGATGTGACCGCTCTTACAGTAGATCTCCATAACGTGACGGTCTAACAGTAGAAGCTCCATAGTGTGACCACTCTTACAGTAGAGGCTCCATACTGTGACCTCTATTACAGTAGAGGCCCCATAGTGTGACCGCTCTTACAGTAGAGGCTCCATGGTGTGACCGTTCTTACAGTAGAGGTTCTATAGTGTGACCGCTCTTGCAGTAGAGCTCCATAGTGTGACCGCTCTTACAGTAGAGGCTACAGAATGTAATCGCTCTTACAGAAGAGGCTCCATAGTGTGACCACACTTATAGTAGAGCTCTATAGTGTGACCACTCTTACAGTAGAGCTCCATAGCGTGACCCCTCTTACAGTAGAGGCTCCATAGTGTGACCGCTCTTACAGTAGAGCTCCATAGTGTGACCGCTCTTACAGTACAGCTCCATAGTGTGATCGCTCTTATAGTAGAGGCTCCATAGTGTAACCGCACTTAAAGTAGAGGCTCCATAGTGTGACCACTCTTACAGTAGAGGCTTCATAGTGTGTGTGCTCTTATAGTAGAGTTTCCATAGTGTGACCGCTCTTACAGTAGAGGCTCCATAGTGTGACCCATCTTACAGTAGAGGCTCCATAGTGTGACCCATCTTACAGTAGAGGCTCCATAGTGTGACCGCTCTTACAGTAGGGGCTCCATAGTGTGACCGCTCTGACAGTAGAGGCTCCATAGTGTGAGCACTCACAGTATAGGCTCCATAGTGTGACGTCTCTTTTGGTAGAGGCTCCATAGTGTGACCGCTCTTACAGTAGAGGCTCCATAGTGTGACCCATCTTACAGAAGAGGCTCCATAGTGTGACCGCTCTTACAGTAGGGGCTCCATAGTGTAACCGCTCTTACAGAAGAGGCTCCATAGTGTGACCGCTTTTACAGTAGAGGCTCCATAGTGTGACCACTCTTACAGTAGAGCTCTATAGTGTTGTCGCTCTTACAGTAGAGGCTCCATAGTGTGACCGCTCTTATAGTAGATCGTCCATAGTGTGACGGTCTTACAGTAGAGCTCCATAGTGTGACCACTCTTACAGTAGAGGCTCCATACTGTGACCTAGATTACAGCAGAGGATCCATAGTTTGACTGCTCTTACAGTAGAGGCTCCATAGTGTGACGGCTCTTACAGTAGATCTCCATACCTGAAGGTCTTATAGTAGAGCTCCATAGTGTGACCACTCTTATAGTAGAGGCTCCATACTTGACCTCTATTACAGTAGAGGCTCCATAGTTTGACTGCTCTTACAGTAGAGGCTCCATAGTGTGACGCATCTTACAGTAGAGGCTCCATAGTGTGACCACTCTTACAGTAGAGGCTCCATACTTGACCTATATTACAGTAGAGGCTCCATAGTGTGACTGCTCTTACAGTAGAGGCTCCATAGAGTGACACATCTTACAGTAAAGGCTCTATAGTGTGACCCATCTTACAGTAGAGGCTCCATTGTGTGACCGCTCTTACAGTAGATCGTCCATAGTGTGTCCATTCTTACAGTAAAGGCTCCACTGTGTGACCGCTCTTACAGTAGAGGCTCCATAGTGTGATCACTTTTACAGTAGAGGCTCCATATTGTGATCGCTCTTACAGTAGAGGCTCCATAGTATGACCGCTCTTACAGTAGATCGTCCATAGTGTGACGGTCTTACAGTAGAGCTCCATAGTGTGACCACTCTTACAGTAGAGGATCCATACTTGACCTCTATTACAGTAAAGGCTCCATAGTTTGACTTCTCTTACAGTAGAGGCTCCATAGTGTGACTGCTTTTACAGTAGAGGCTCCATAGTGTGACGGCTCTACAGTAGACAGCTCCATGGTGTGACCGCTCTTACAGTAGATCTCCATAACGTGACGGTCTTACAGTAGAAGCTCCATAGTGTGACCACTCTTACAGTAGAGGCTCCATAGTGTGACCCATCTTGCAGTAGAGTCTCTATAGTGTGACCCATCTTACAGTAGAGGCTCCATTGTGTGACCGCTCTTACAGTAGAGGCTCCATAGTGTGATCGCTTTTACAGTAGAGGCTCCAGAGTATGACGGCTCTACAGTAGACAGCTCCATAGTGTGACCGATCTTACAGTAGATCTCCATAACGTGACGGTCTTACAGTAGAGCTCCATAGTGTGACCACTCTTACAGTAGAGGCTCCATACTGTGACCTCTATTACAGTAGAGGCTCCATAGTTTGACTGCTCTTACTGTAGAGGCTCCATAGTGTGACGCATCTTACAGTAGAGGCTCCATAGTGTGGCGGCTCTACAGTAGACAGCTCCATGGTGTGACCGCTCTTACAGTAGAGGCTTCATAGTGTGAGTGCTCTTATAGTAGAGGTTCCATAGTGTGACCGCTCTTACAGTAGAGGCTCCATAGTGTGACCCATCTTACAGTAGAGGCTCCATAGTGTGACCCATCTTACAGTAGAGGCTCCATAGTGTGACCGCTCTTACAGTAGGGGCTCCATAGTGTAACTGCTCTTACAGTAGAGGCTCCATAGTGTGACTGCTTTTACAGTAGAGGCTCCACAGTGTGACCACTCTTACAGTAGAGCTCCATAGTGTGATCGCTGTTACAGTAGAGGCTCCATAGTGTGACTGCTCTTACAGTAGAGACTCCATACTGTGATCGCTCTTACAGTAGATCGTCCACAGTGTGACGGTCTTACAGTAGAGCTCCATAGTGTGACCACTCTTACAGTAGAGGCTATATACTGTGACCGCTCTTACAGTAGAGGCTCCATAGTGTGACGCATCTTATAGTAGAAGCTTCATAGTGTGAGTGCTCTTACAGTAGTGGCTCCATAGTGTAACCGCTCATACAGTAGAGGCTCCATAGTGTGACTGCTTTTACAGTAGAGGCTCCATAGTGTGACCACTCTTACAGTAGAGCTCTATAGTGTGATCGCTCTTACAGTAGAGGCTCCATAGTGTGACTGCTCTTACAGTAGAGACTCCATACTGTGATCGCTCTAACAGTAGAGGCTCCATAGTGTGACCGCTCTTACAGTAGATTGTCCATAGTGTGACGGTCTTACAGTAGAGCTCCGTAGTGTGACCACTCTTACAGTAGAGGCTCCATACTCTGACCTCTATTACAGTAGAGGCTCCATATTTGACTGCTCTTACAGTAGAGGCTCCATACTGTGACGGCTCTACAGTAGACAGCTCCATAGTGTGACCGCTCTTACAGTAGATCTCTATAACGTGACGGTCTTACAATAGAGCTCCATAGTGTGACCACTCTTACAGTAGAGGCTCCATACTGTGACCTCTATTACAGTAGAGGCTCCATAGTTTGACTGCTATTGCAGTAGAGGCTCAATAGTGTGACGGCTCTACAGTAGACAGCTCCATAGTGTGACCGCTCTTACAGTAGTTCTCCCTAACGTGACGGTCTTAGAGTAGAGCTCCATAGTGTGACCACTCTTACAGTAGAGGCTCCATACTGAGACCTCTATTACAGTAGAGGCTCCATAGTGTGACGCATCTTACAGTAGAGGCTCCATAGTGTGACCGCTCTTACAGTAGAGGCTCCATAGTGTGACCGCTCTTACAGTAGAGGCTCCATAGTGTGACCGCTCTTACAGCAGAGCTCCATAGTGTGACCGCTCTTACAGTAGAGCTCCATAGTGTGACCGCTCTTACAGTAGGGGCTCCATAGTGTTACCGCTCTTACAGTAGAGGCTCCATAGTGTGACCCATCTTACAGTAGAGGCTCCATAGTGTAACCGCTCTTACAGTAGGGGCTCCATAGTGTAACTGCTCTTACAGTAGAGGCTCCATAGTGTGACCCATCTTACAGTAGAGGCTCCATAGTGTGACCGCTCTTACAGTAGGGGCTCCATAGTGTAACTGCTCTTACAGTAGAGGCTCCATAGTGTGACTGCTTTTACAGTAGAGGCTCCACAGTGTGACCACTCTTACAGTAGAGCTCCAAAGTGTGATCGCTGTTACAGTAGAGGCTCCATAGTGTGACTGCTCTTACAGTAGAGACTCCATACTGTGATCGCTCTTACAGTAGATCGTCCACAGTGTGACGGTCTTACAGTAGAGCTCCATAGTGTGACCACTCTTACAGTAGAGGCTCCATACTGTGACCGCTCTTACAGTAGGGCTCCATAGTGTGACCGCTCTTACAGTAGATCGTCCACAGTGTGACGGTCTTACAGTAGAGCTCCATAGTGTGACCACTCTTACAGTAGAGGCTCTATACTGTGACCGCTCTTACAGTAGAGGCTCCATAGTGTGACGCATCTTATAGTAGAGGCTTCATAGTGTGAGTGCTCTTACAGTAGGGGCTCCATAGTGTGACCGCTCTTACAGTAGAGGCTCCATAGTGTGACCGCTCATACAGTAGAGGCTCCATAGTGTGACTGCTTTTACAGTAGAGGCTCCATAGTGTGACCACTCTTACAGCAGAGCTCTATAGTGTGATCGCTCTTACAGTAGAGGCTCCATAGTGTGACTGCTCTTACAGTAGAGACTCCATACTGTGATCGCTCTTACAGTAGAGGCTCCATAGTGTGACCGTTCTTACAGTAGATTGTCCATAGTGTGACGGTCTTACAGTAGAGCTCCATAGTGTGACCACTCTTACAGTAAAGGCTCCATACTCTGACCTCTATTACAGTAGAGGCTCCATAGTTTGACTGCTCTTGCAGTAGAGGCTCAATAGTGTGACGGCTCTACAGTAGACAGCTCCATAGTGTGACCGCTCTTACAGTAGTTCTCCATAACGTGACGGTTTAAGAGTAGAGCTCCATAGTGTGACCGCTCTTACAGTAGAGGCTCCATAGTGTGACCGCTCTTACAGTAGAGGCTCCATAGTGTGACCACTCTTACAGTAGCGCTCCATAGTGTAACCGCTCTTACAGTAGAGGGTCCATAGTGTGACCGCTCTTACAGTGAATCGTCCATAGTATGACCGTTCTTACAGTAAAGGCTCCATTGTGTGATCGCTTTTACATTAGAGGCTCTAGAGTGTGACGGCTATACAGTAGAGAGCTCCATAGTGTGACCGCTCTTATAGTAGATCTCCGTAACGTGACGGTCTTACAGTAGAGCTCCATAGTGTGACCGCTCTGACAGTAGAGGCTCCATACTTTGACTGCTCTTACAGTAGAGGCTCCATAGTGTGACGCATCTTACAGTAGAGGCTCCATAGTGTGATGGCTCTACAGTAGACAGCTCCATAGTGTGACCGCTCTTACAGTAGATCACCATAACGTGACGGTCTTACAGTAGAGCTCCCTAGTGTGACCACTCTTACAGTATAGGCTCCATACTGTGACCGCTCTCACAGTAGAGAGTCCATAGTGTGACCGCTCTTACAGCAGAGCTCCATAGTGTGACCGCTCTTACAGTAGAGGCTCCATAGTGTGACCGCTCTAACATTAGAGCTCAATAGTGTGACCACTCTTACAGTAGAGGCTCCATAATGTGACCGCTCTTACAGTAGAGGCTCCATAGTTGGACCCATCTCAAAGTAAAGGCTCCATAGTGTGACCGCTCTTACAGTAGAGCTCCATAGTGTGACCGCTCTTACAGTAGAGACTCCATAGTGTGACCGCTCTTACAGTAGAGGCTCCATAGTGTGACCGCTCTTACAGTAGAGGCTCCATAGTGTGACCGCTCTTACAGTAGAGGCTCCATAGTGTGACCGCTCTTACAGTAGAGGCTCCATACTGTGACCGCTCTTACAGTAGAGACTCCATAGTGTGACCGCTCTTACAGTAGAGCTCCATAGTGTGACCGCTCTTACAGTAGAGACTCCATAGTGTGGCCGCTCTTACAGTAGAGGCTCCATAGTGTGACCGCTCTTACAGTAGAGGCTCCATAGTGTGACCGCTCTTACAGTAGAGGCTCCATAGTGTGATCTCTCTTACAGTAGAGGCTCCGTAGCGTGACCGCACTTACAGTACAGCTGCATAGTGTGACCGCTCTTACAGTACAGCTGCATAGTGTGATCTCTCATACAGTAGAGGCTCCATAGTGTAATCGCTCTTACAGTAGAGGCCCCATAGTGTGACCGCTCTTACAGTAGAGGGCTCCATGGTGTGACCGTTTTTACAGTAGAGGCTCTATAGTGTGACCGCTCTTACAGTAGAGGCTCCATAGTGTGACCGCTCTTACAATAGGGGCTCTATACTGTGACCTCTATTACAGTAGAGGCTCCATAGTGTGACCTCTATTACAGTAGAGGCTCCATAGTGTGACCGCTCTTACAGTAGAGGCTCCATAGTGTGACCGCTCTTACAGTAGAGGCTCCATAGTGTGACCGCTCTTACAGTAGAGACTCCATAGTGTGACCGCTCTTACAGTAGAGCTCCATAGTGTGACCGTTCTTACAGTAGAGGCTCCATAGTGTGACCGCTCTTACAGTAGAGGATCCATAGTGTGATCGCTTTTACAGTAGAGGCTCCATAGTGTGACCGCTTTTACAGTAGAGGCTCCATAGTGTGACCCATCTTACAGTAGAGGCTCCATAGTGTGACCGCTCTTACAGTAGAGGCTCCATAGTGTGACCGCTCTTACAGTAGGGGCTCCATAGTGTGACCGCTCTTACAGTAGAGGCTCCATAGTGTGACCGCTCTTACAGTAGAGGCTCCATAGTGTGACCGCTCTTACAGTAGAGGATCCATAGTGTGACCGCTCTTACAGTAGAGGCTCCATAGTGTGATCGCTTTTACAGTAGAGGCTCCAGAATATGATCACTCTTACAGAAGAGGCTCCATAGTGTGACCGCACTTATAGTAGAGCTCTATAGTGTGACCGCTCTTACAGTAGAGCTCTATAGCGTGACCGCTCTTACAGTATAGGTCCATAGTGTGACCACTCTTACAGTACAGCTCCATAGTGTGACTGCTCTTACAGTACAGCTCCATAGTGTGAGCGCTCTTACAGTAGAGGCTCCATAGTATGACCGATGTTACAGTAGAACGTCCATCGTGTGACCGCTCTTACAGTAGGGGCTCCATAGTGTGACCGCTCTGACAGTAGAGGCTCCATAGTGTGAGCACTCACAGTATAGGCTCCATAGTGTGACGGCTCTTACGGTAGAGGCTCCATAGTGTGACCGCTCTTACAGTAGAGGCTCCATAGTGTGACCCATCTTACAGTAGAGGCTCCATAGTGTGACCTCTCTTACAGTAGGGGCTCCATAGTGTAACCGCTCTTACAGAAGAGGCTCCATAGTGTGACCGCTTTTACAGTAGAGGCTCCATAGTGTGACCACTCTTACAGTAGAGCTCCATAGTGTTGTCGCTCTTACAGTAGAGGCTCCATAGTGTGACCGCTCTTATAGTAGATCGTCCATATTGTGACGGTCTTACAGTAGAGCTCCATAGTGTGACCACTATTACAGTAGAGGCTCCATACTGTGACCTAGATTACAGTAGAGGATCCATAGTTTGACTGCTCTTACAGTAGAGGCTCCATAGTGTGACGGCTCTTACAGTAGATCTCCATAACTTGACGGTCTTACAGTAGAGCTCCATAGTGTGACCATTCTTACAGTAGAGGCTCCATACTTGACCTCTATTACAGTAGAGGCTCCATAGTTTGACTGCTCTTACAGTAGAGGCTCCATAGTGTGACGCATCTTACAGTAGAGGCTCCATAGTGTGACCACTCTTACAGTAGAGGCTCCATACTTGACCTATATTACAGTAGAGGCTCCATAGTGTGACTCCTCTTACAGTAGAGGCTCTATAGAGTGACACATCTTACAGTAGAGGCTCTATAGTGTGACCAATCTTACAGTAGAGGCTCCATTGTGTGACCGCTCTTACAGTAGATCGTCCATAGTGTGTCCATTCTTACAGTAAAGGCTCCACTGTGTGACCGCTCTTACAGTAGAGGCTCCATAGTGTGATCGCTTTTACAGTAGAGGCTCCATATTGTGATCGCTCTTACAGTAGAGGCTCCATAGTATGACCGCTCTTACAGTAGATCGTCCATAGTGTGACGGTCTTACAGTAGAGCTCCATAGTGTAACCACTCTTACAGTAGAGGATCCATACTTGACCTCTATTACAGTAGAGGCTCCATAGTTTGACTTCTCTTACAGTAGAGGCTCCATAGTGTGACTGCTTTTACAGTAGAGGCTCCATAGTGTGACGGCTCTACAGTAGACAGCTCCATGGTGTGACCGCTCTTACAGTAGATCTCCATAACGTGACGGTCTTACAGTAGAAGCTCCATAGTGTGACCACTCTTACAGTAGAGGCTCCATAGTGTGACCCATCTTACAGTAGAGGCTCCATTGTGTGACCGCTCTTACAGTAGAGGCTCCATAGTGTGATCGCTTTTACAGTAGAGGCTCCAGAGTATGACGGCTCTACAGTAGACAGCTCCATAGTGTGACCGATCTTACAGTAGATCTCCATAACGTGACGGTCTTACAGTAGAGCTCCATAGTGTGACCACTCTTACAGTAGAGGCTCCATACTGTGACCTCTATTACAGTAGAGGCTCCATAGTTTGACTGCTCTTACTGTAGAGGCTCCATAGTGTGACGCATCTTACAGTAGAGGCTCCATAGTGTGGCGGCTCTACAGTAGACAGCTCCATGGTGTGACCGCTCTTACAGTAGAGGCTTCATAGTGTGAGTGCTCTTATAGTAGAGGTTCCATAGTGTGACCGCTCTTACAGTAGAGGCTCCATAGTGTGACCCATCTTACAGTAGAGGCTCCATAGTGTGACCCATCTTACAGTAGAGGCTCCATAGTGTAACCGCTCTTACAGTAGGGGCTCCATAGTGTAACTGCTCTTACAGTAGAGGCTCCATAGTGTGATCCATCTTACAGTAGAGGCTCCATAGTGTGACCGCTCTTACAGTAGGGGCTCCATAGTGTAACTGCTCTTACAGTAGAGACTCCATACTGTGATCGCTCTTACAGTAGATCGTCCACAGTGTGACGGTCTTACAGTAGAGCTCCATAGTGTGACCACTCTTACAGTAGAGGCTCCATAGTGTGACTGCTCTTACAGTAGAGACTCCATACTGTGATCGCTCTTACAGTAGATCGTCCACAGTGTGACGGTCTTACAGTAGAGCTCCATAGTGTGACCACTCTTACAGTAGAGGCTCCATAGTGTGACCGCTCATACAGTAGAGGCTCCATAGTGTGACCGCTCTTACAGTAGATCGTCCACAGTGTGACGGTCTTACAGTAGAGGCTGCATAGTGTGACCGCTCTTACAGTAGAGGCTCCATAGTGTGATCGCTTTTACAGTAGAGGCTTCAGAATGTGATCACTCTTACAGAAGAGGCTCCATAGTGTGACCACACTTATAGTAGTGCTCTATAGTGTGACCACTCTTACAGTAGAGGCTCCATAGTGTGACCGCTCTTACAGTAGAGGCTCCATAGTGTGACCGCTCTTACAGTAGAGGCTCCATAGTGTGACCGCTCTTACAGTAGAGGCTACATAGCGTGACCGCTCTTACAGTAGAGGCTCCATAGTGTGACCGCTCTTACAGTACTACTCCATAGTGTGACCGCTCTTACAGTAGATCGTCCACAGTGTGACGGTCTTACAGTAGAGGCTGCATAGTGTGACCGCTCTTACAGTAGAGGCTCCATAGTGTGATCGCTTTTACAGTAGAGGCTTCAGAATGTGATCACTCTTACAGAAGAGGCTCCATAGTGTGACCACACTTATAGTAGTGCTCTATAGTGTGACCACTCTTACAGTAGAGGCTCCATAGTGTGACCGCTCTTACAGTAGAGGCTCCATAGTGTGACCGCTCTTACAGTAGAGGCTCCATAGTGTGACCGCTCTTACAGTAGAGGCTACATAGCGTGACCGCTCTTACAGTAGAGGCTCCATAGTGTGACCGCTCTTACAGTACTACTCCATAGTGTGACCGCTCTTACAGTAGATCGTCCACAGTGTGACGGTCTTACAGTAGAGGCTGCATAGTGTGACCGCTCTTACAGTAGAGGCTCCATAGTGTGATCGCTTTTACAGTAGAGGCTTCAGAATGTGATCACTCTTACAGAAGAGGCTCCATAGTGTGACCACACTTATAGTAGTGCTCTATAGTGTGACCACTCTTACAGTAGAGGCTCCATAGTGTGACCGCTCTTACAGTAGAGGCTCCATAGTGTGACCGCTCTTACAGTAGAGGCTCCATAGTGTGACCGCTCTTACAGTAGAGGCTACATAGCGTGACCGCTCTTACAGTAGAGGCTCCATAGTGTGACCGCTCTTACAGTACTACTCCATAGTGTGACCGCTCTTACAGTACAGCTCCATAGTGTGATCGCTCTTACAGTAGAAGCTCCGTAGTGTGACCGCTCTTACAGTAGAGGCTCCATAGTGTGACCGCTCTTACAGTCGAGGCTGCATAGTGTGACCGCTCTTACAGTAGAACGTCCATAGTGTGACCACTCTTATAGTAGAGGCTTCATAGTGTGAGTGCTCTTATAGTAGAGGCTCCATAGTGTGACCGCTCTTACAGTAGAGGCTCCATAGTGTGACCGCTCTTACAGTCGAGGCTGCATAGTGTGACCGCTCTTACAGTAGAACGTCCATAGTGTGACCGCTCTTATAGTAGAGGCTCCATAGTGTGACCGCTCTTTCAGTAGAGGCTCCATACTGTGACCTCTATTACAGTAGAGGCTCCATAGTGTGACCCATCTTACAGTAGAGGCTCCATAGTGTGACCCATCTTACAGTAGAGGCTCCATAGTGTGACCTGTCTAACAGTAGAGCTCCATACTGTGACCTCTATTACAGTAGAGGCTCCATAGTGTGACCCATCTTACAGTAGATCGTCCATAATGTGAACGTTCTTACAGTAATTGCTCCATAGTGTGACCGCTCTCAAAGTAGAGGCTCCATAGCGTGACCGCTCTTACAGTAGAGACTCCATAGTGTGACAGCTCTTATAGTAGAGCTCCATAGTGTGACGGCTCTACAGTAGACAGCTCCATAGTGTGACCGTTCTTACAGTAGATATCCATAACGTGACGGTCTTACAGTAGAGGCTGCATAGTGTGACCGCTCTTACAGTAGAGGCTCCATAGTGTGACCCATCTTACAGTAGATCGTCCATATAGTGAACGTTCTTACAGTAACTGCTCCATAGTGTGACCGCTCTCAAAGTAGAGGCTCCATAGCGTGACCGCTCTTACAGTAGAGACTCCATAGTGTGACAGCTCTTATAGTAGAGCTCCATAGTGTGACGGCTCTACAGTAGACAGCTCCATAGTGTGACCGTTCTTACAGTAGATATCCATAACGTGACGGTCTTACAGTAGAGGCTGCATAGTGTGACCGCTCTTACAGTAGAGGCTCCATAGTGTGACCCATCTTACAGTAAAGGCTCCATAGTGTGACCGCTCTTACAGTAGAGGCTCCATAGAGTGACGGCTCTACAGTAGACCGCTCTATAGTGTTACCGCTCTTACAGTAGATCTCCATAACGTGACGGTCTTACACTAGAGGCTCCATAGTGTGACCGCTCTTACAGTAGGGGCTCCATAGTGTGACCGCTCTTACAGTAGAGGCTCCATAGTGTGATCGCTCTTACAGTAGAGCACCATAGTGTGACCGCTCTTACAGTAGAGGCTCCATAGTGTTACCACTCTTACAGTAGGGGCTCCATAGTGTAACCACTCTTACAGTAGGGGCTCCATAGTGTAACCGCTCTTACAGTAGGGGCTCCATAGTGTAACCGCTCTTACAGTAGGGGCTCCATAGTGTAACCGCTTTTACAGTAGAGGCTCCATAGTGTGACTGCTTTTACCGTAGAGGCTCCATAGTGTGACCACTCTTACACTAGAACTCCATAGTGTGACCGCTCTTACAGTAGAGGCTACATAGTGTGACCACTCTTACAGTAGAGGCTCCATAGTGTGACCGCTCATACAGTAGAGGCTCCATAGTGTGACCGCTCTTACAGTAGAGCTCCATAGTGTGACCGCTCCTACTGTAGAGGCTCCATAGTGTGTCCACTCTTACAATAGAGCTCCATAGTGTGATCGCTCTTACAGTAGAGGCTCCATAGTGTGACCGCTCTTACAGTAGAGCTCCATAGTGTGACCGCTCCTACTGTAGAGGCTCCATAGTGTGTCCACTCTTACACTAGAGCTGCATAGTGTGATCGCTCTTACAGTAGAGGCTCCATTGTGTGACCGCTCTTACACTAGAGGCTCCATAGTGTGACCGCTCTTACAGTAGAGGCTCCATAGTGTGACCGCTCTTACAGTTGAGGCTCCATAGTGTGACCACTCTTACAGTAGGGCTCCATAGTGTGACTGCTCTTACAGTAGGGCTCCATAGTGTGACTGCTCTTACAGTAGAGGCTCCATAGTGTGACCGCTTTTACAGTAGAGGCTCCATAGTGTGACCACTCTTACAGTAGGGCTCCATAGTGTGACCACTCTTACAGTAGAGGCTCCATAGTGTGACCCATCTTACACTAGAGCTCCATAGTGTGACCGCTCTTACAGTAGAGGCTCCATAGTGTGACCGCTCTTACAGTAGGGCTCCATAGTGTGACTGCTCTTACAGTAGAGACTCCATAGTGTGACCGCTCTTACAGCAGAGCTCCATAGTGTGACCGCTCTCACAGTAGAGCTCCATAGTGTGACCGCTCCTACTGTAGAGGCTCCATAGTGTGTCCACTCTTACACTAGAGCTCCATAGTGTGATCGCTCTTACAGTAGAGGCTCCATAGTGTGACCGCTCTTACAGTAGAGCTCCATATTGTGACCGCTCCTACTGTAGAGGCTCCATAGTGTGTCCACTCTTACACTAGAGCTGCATAGTGTGATCGCTCTTACAGTAGAGGCTCCATTGTGTGACCGCTCTTACACTAGAGCTCCATAGTGTGATCGCTCTTACAGTAGAGGCTCCATAGTGTGACCGCTCTTACAGTAGAGCTCCATAGTGTGACCGCTCCTACTGTAGAGGCTCCATAGTGTGTCCACTCTTACACTAGAGCTGCATAGTGTGATCGCTCTTACAGTAGAGGCTCCATTGTGTGACCGCTCTTACACTAGAGGCTCCATAGTGTGACCGCTATTACAGTAGGGCTCCATAGTGTGACCGCTCTTACAGTAGAGGCTCCATAGTGTGACCGCTCTTACAGTAGGGGCTCCATAGTGTGACCGCTCTTACAGTAGAGGCTCCATAGTGTGACCACTCTTACAGTAGGGCTCCATAGTGTGACCGCTCTTACAGTAGGGCTCCATAGTGTGACTGCTCTTACAGTAGGGCTCCATAGTGTGACCGCTCTTACAGTAGAGGCTCCATAGTGTGACCGCTTTTACAGTAGAGGCTCCATAGTGTGACCACTCTTACAGTAGGGCTCCATAGTGTGACCACTCTTACAGTAGAGGCTCCATAGTGTGACCCATCTTACACTAGAGCTCCATAGTGTTACCGCTCTTACAGTAGAGGCTCCATAGTGTGACCGCTCTTACAGTAGGGCTCCATAGTGTGACCGCTCTTACAGTAGAGACTCCATAGTGTGACCGCTCTTACAGTAGAGGCTCCATAGTGTGACGGCTCTTACAGTAGAAGCTCCATAGTGTGACCCATCTTACAGTAGAGGCTCCATAGTGTGACGCATGTTACAGTAGAGGCTCCATAGTGTGATGGCTCTACAGTAGACAGCTCCATGGTGTGACCGCTCTTACAGTAGAGGCTTCATAGTGTGAGTGCTCTTATAGTAGAGGTTCCATAGTGTGACCGCTCTTACAGTAGGGCTCCATAGTGTGACCCATCTTACAGTAGAGCTCCATAGTGTGACCCATCTTACAGTAGAGGCTCCATAGTGTGACCGCTCTTACAGTAGGGGCTCCATAGTGTAACCGCTCTTACAGTAGAGGCTCCATAGTGTGACCGCTCTTACAGTAGAGCTCCATAGTGTGACCCATCTTACAGTAGAGGCTCCATAGTGTGACCGCTCTTACAGTAGAGGCTCCATAGTGTGACCGCTCTTACAGTTCAGGCTCCATAGTGTGATCGCTCTTACAGTAGAGGCTCCATAGTGTGACTGCTCTTACAGTAGAGAATCCATACTGTGATCGCTTTTACAGTTGAGGCTCCATAGTTTGACCGCTCTTACAGCAGAGCTCCATAGTGTGACCGCTCTTACAGCAGAGCTCCATAGTGTGACCGCTCTTACAATACTGCTCGATAGTGTGATTGCTCTTACAGTAGAGAGCTCCGTAGTGTGGACACTCTTATAGTAGAGGCTGCATAGTGTGACCACTCTTACAGTAGAGCTCCGTAGTGTGGACACTCTTATAGTAGAGGCTGCATAGTGTGATCGCTCTTCCAGTAGAGGCTTCATAGTGTGATTGCTTTTACGGTAGAGCTCTATAGTGTAACCACTCTTAAAGTAGAGCTCCATAGTGTGACCGCTCTTACAGTTGAGAACTCAATAGTCTGTCCGCTTTTACAGTAGAGGCTCCATAGTGTGACTGCTCTTAGAGTAGAGCTCCATAGTGTGACCGCTCTTACAGTAGAGCTCCATAGTGTGACAGCTCTTACAGTAGAGGCTCCATAGTGTGACTGCTCTTAGAGTAGAGCTCCATAGTGTGACCGCTCTTACAGTAGAGCTCCATAGTGTGACCGCTCTTACAGTAGATCGTCCATAGTGTGACCGTTCTTACAGTAGAGGCTCCATAGTGTAACCGTTCTTACAGTAGAGCTCCATAGTGTGACTATTCTTACACTAGAGCTCCATAGTGTGACTGCTCTTACAGTAAAGGCTCCATAGTGTGACTGCTCTTAGAGTAGAGCTCCATAGTGTGACCGCACTTACAGTAGAACGTCCATAGTGTGACTGCTCTTACAATAGGGAACTCCATAGTGTGACCGCTCTTACAGTAGAGGCTCCATAGTGTGACCGCTCTTATTGTAGAGGCTCCATAGTGTGACTATTCGTGCAGTAGAGGTTCCATACTGTGACCTCTATTACAGTAGAGGCTCCATAGTGTGATCGCTCTTACAGTAGAGGCTCCATAGTGTGACCGCTCTTTCAGTAGAGCTCCATAGTGTGACCGCTTTTACAGTAGAGGCTTCATAGTGTGATCGCTCTTACAGTAGAGGCTCCATAGTGTGACTGCTCTTACAGTAGAGAATCCATACTGTGATCGCTCTTACAGTAGAGGCTCCATAGTGTGACCGCTCTTACAGTAGAGAGCTCCGTAGTGTGGACACTCTTATAGTAGAGGCTGCATAGTGTGACCACTCTTACAGTAGAGCTCCGTAGTGTGGACACTCTTATAGTAGAGGCTCCATAGTGTGATCGCTCTTACAGTAGAGGCTCCATAGTGTGACCGCTCTTACAGTTGAGAACTCAATAGTGTGTCCGCTTTTACAGTAGAGGCTCCATAGTGTGACTGCTCTAAGAGTAGAGCTCCATAGTGTGACCGCACTTACAGTACAGCTCCATAGTGTCATCGCTCTTACAGTAGAGGCTCCGTAGTATGACCTCTCTTACAGTAGAACGTCCATAGTGTGACTGCTCTTACAATAGGGAACTCCATAGTGTGACCGCTCTTACAGTAGAGGCTCCATAGTGTGACTGCTTTTATTGTAGAGGCTCCATAGTGTGACTATTCTTGCAGTAGAGGTTCCATACTGTGACCTCTATTACAGTAGAGGCTCCATAGTGTGACTGCTCTTAGAGTAGAGCTCCATAGTGTGAACGCTCTTACAGTAGAGGCTCCATAGTGTGACCGCTCTTACAGTAGAGGCTCCATAGTGTGACCGCTCTTACAGTAGAGGCGCCATACTGTGACCTCTCTTACAGTAGAGCTCCATAGTGTGACCGCTCTTACAGTAGAGGCTTCATAGTGTGACCGCTTTTACAGTAGAGGCTCTATAGTGTGACCGCTCTTACAGTAGAGGCTCCATAGTGTGACCGCTCTTACAGTAGAGGCTCCATACTGTGACCGCTCTTACAGTAGAGACTCCATAGTGTGACCGCTCTTACAGTAGAGGCTCCATACTGTGACCGCTCTTACAGTAGAGGCTCCATAGTGTGACCGCTCTTACAATAGGGAACTCCATAGTGTGACCGCTCTTACAGTAGAGGCTCCATAGTGTGACTGCTTTTATTGTAGAGGCTCCATAGTGTGACTATTCTTGCAGTAGAGGTTCCATACTGTGACCTCTATTACAGTAGAGGCTCCATAGTGTGACTGCTCTTAGAGTAGAGCTCCATAGTGTGAACGCTCTTACAGTAGAGGCTCCATAGTGTGACCGCTCTTACAGTAGAGGCTCCATAGTGTGACCGCTCTTACAGTAGAGGCGCCATACTGTGACCTCTCTTACAGTAGAGCTCCATAGTGTGACCGCTCTTACAGTAGAGGCTTCATAGTGTGACCGCTTTTACAGTAGAGGCTCCATAGTGTGACCGCTCTTACAGTAGAGGCTCCATAGTGTGACCGCTCTTACAGTAGAGGCTCCATAGTGTGACCGCTCTTACAGTAGAGGCTCCATACTGTGACCGCTCTTACAGTAGAGACTCCATAGTGTGACCGCTCTTACAGTAGAGGCTCCATAGTGTGACCACTCTTACAGTAGAGGCTCCATAGTGTGATGGCTCTTACAGTAGAACGTCCATAGTGTGACCGTTCTTAGATTAAAGGCTCCATAGTGTGACCGCTCTTACAGTAGAGGCTCCATAGTGTGACGGCTCTTACAGTAGAGCTCAATAGTGTGACGGTCTTACAGTAGACAGCTCCATAGTGTGACTGCTCTTACAGTAGATCTCCATAGCGTGATGGTCTTACAGTAGAGCTCCATAGTGTGATCGCTCTTACAGTAGAGGCTCCATAGTGTGACCACTCTTACAGTAGAGGCTCCATAGTGTGACTGCTTTTACCGTAGAGGCTCCATAGTGTGACCGCTCTTACACTAGAACTCCATAGTGTGACCGCTCTTACAGTAGAGGCTACATAGTGTGACCGCTCTTACAGTAGAGGCTCCATAGTGTGACCGCTCATACAGTAGAGGCTCCATAGTGTGACCGCTCTTACAGTAGAGCTCCATAGTGTGACCGCTGCTACTGTAGAGGCTCCATAGTGTGACCACTCTTACACTAGAGCTCCATAGTGTGATCGCTCTTACAGTAGAGGCTCCATAGTGTGACCGCTCTTACAGTAGAGCTCCATAGTGTGACCGCTCCTACTGTAGAGGCTCCATAGTGTGTCCACTCTTACACTAGAGCTGCATAGTGTGATCGCTCTTACAGTAGAGGCTCCATTGTGTGACCGCTCTTACACTAGAGGCTCCATAGTGTGACCGCTCTTACAGTAGAGGCTCCATAGTGTGACCGCTCTTACAGTAGGGGCTCCATAGTGTGACCGCTCTTACAGTAGAGGCTCCATAGTGTGACCACTCTTACAGTAGGGCTCCATAGTGTGACCGCTATTACAGTAGGGCTCCATAGTGTGACTGCTCTTACAGTAGGGCTCCATAGTGTGACCGCTCTTACAGTAGAGGCTCCATAGTGTGACCGCTTTTACAGTAGAGGCTCCATAGTGTGACCACTCTTACAGTAGGGCTCCATAGTGTGACCACTCTTACAGTAGAGGCTCCATAGTGTGACCCATCTTACACTAGAGCTCCATAGTGTGACCGCTCTTACAGTAGAGGCTCCATAGTGTGACCGCTCTTACAGTAGGGCTCCATAGTGTGACTGCTCTTACAGTAGAGACTCCATAGTGTGACCGCTCTTACAGCAGAGCTCCATAGTGTGACCGCTCTCACAGTAGAGCTCCATAGTGTGACCGCTCTTACAGTAGAGGCTCCATAGTGTGACGGCTCTTACAGTAGAAGCTCCATAGTGTGACCCATCTTACAGTAGAGGCTCCATAGTGTGACGCATGTTACAGTAGAGGCTCCATAGTGTGACGGCTCTACAGTAGACAGCTCCATGGTGTGACCGCTCTTACAGTAGAGGCTTCATAGTGTGAGTGCTCTTATAGTAGAGGTTCCATAGTGTGACCGCTCTTACAGCAGGGCTCCATAGTGTGACCCATCTTACAGTAGAGCCCCATAGTGTGACCCATCTTACAGTAGAGGCTCCATAGTGTGACCGCTCTTACAGTAGGGGCTCCATAGTGTAACCGCTCTTACAGTAGAGGCTCCATAGTGTGACCGCTCTTACAGTAGAGCTACATAGTGTGACCGCTCTTACAGTAGAGCTCCATAGTGTGACCCATTTTACAGTAGAGGCTCCATAGTGTGACCGCTCTTACAGTAGAGGCTCCATAGTGTGACCGCTCTTACAATTGAGGCTCCATAGTTTGACCGCTCTTACAGCAGAGCTCCATAGTGTGACCGCTCTTACAGCAGAGCTCCATAGTGTGACCGCTCTTACAATACTGCTCCATAGTGTGATTGCTCTTACAGTAGAGAGCTCCGTAGTGTGGACACTCTTATAGTAGAGGCTCCATAGTGTGATCGCTGTTACAGTAGAGGCTCCATAGTGTGACCGCTCTTACAGTTGAGAACTCAATAGTGTGTCCGCTTTTACAGTAGAGGCTCCATAGTGTGACTGCTCTAAGAGTAGAGCTCCATAGTGTGACCGCACTTACAGTACAGCTCCATAGTGTCACCGCTCTTACAGTAGAGGCTCCGTAGTATGACCTCTCTTACAGTAGAACGTCCATAGTGTGACTGCTCTTACAATAGGGAACTCCATAGTGTGACCGCTCTTACAGTAGAGGCTCCATAGTGTGACTGCTTTTATTGTAGAGGCTCCATAGTGTGACTATTCTTGCAGTAGAGGTTCCATACTGTGACCTCTATTACAGTAGAGGCTCCATAGTGTGACTGCTCTTAGAGTAGAGCTCCATAGTGTGAACGCTCTTACAGTAGAGGCTCCATAGTGTGACCGCTCTTACAGTAGAGGCTCCATAGTGTGACCGCTCTTACAGTAGAGGCGCCATACTGTGACCTCTCTTACAGTAGAGCTCCATAGTGTGACCGCTCTTACAGTAGAGGCTTCATAGTGTGACCGCTTTTACAGTAGAGGCTCTATAGTGTGACCGCTCTTACAGTAGAGGCTCCATAGTGTGACCGCTCTTACAGTAGAGGCTCCATACCGTGACCGCTCTTACAGTAGAGACTCCATAGTGTGACCGCTCTTACAGTAGAGGCTCCATACTGTGACCGCTCTTACAGTAGAGGCTCCATAGTGTGACCGCTCTTACAATAGGGAACTCCATAGTGTGACCGATCTTACAGTAGAGGCTCCATAGTGTGACTGCTTTAATTGTAGAGGCTCCATAGTGTGACTATTCTTGCAGTAGAGGTTCCATACTGTGACCTCTATTACAGTAGAGGCTCCATAGTGTGACTGCTCTTAGAGTAGAGCTCCATAGTGTGAACGCTCTTACAGTAGAGGCTCCATAGTGTGACCGCTCTTACAGTAGAGGCTCCATAGTGTGACCGCTCTTACAGTAGAGGCGCCATACTGTGACCTCTCTTACAGTAGAGCTCCATAGTGTGACCGCTCTTACAGTAGAGGCTTCATAGTGTGACCGCTTTTACAGTAGAGGCTCCATAGTGTGACCGCTCTTACAGTAGAGGCTCCATAGTGTGACCGCTCTTACAGTAGAGGCTCCATAGTGTGACCGCTCTTACAGTAGAGGCTCCATACTGTGACCGCTCTTACAGTAGAGACTCCATAGTGTGACCGCTCTTACAGTAGAGGCTCCATAGTGTGACCACTCTTACAGTAGAGGCTCCATAGTGTGACGGCTCTTACAGTAGAGCTCCATAGTGTGACCGTTCTTAGATTAAAGGCTCCATAGTGTGACCGCT
Organism: Eleutherodactylus coqui; assembly: GCA_035609135.1. NCBI lineage: Eukaryota > Metazoa > Chordata > Amphibia > Anura > Eleutherodactylidae > Eleutherodactylus > Eleutherodactylus coqui. The sequence goes on along the minus strand of CM069405.1, from coordinate 525,692,738 downwards.
CTTACAGTAGAGGCTCCATAGTGTGATGGCTCTTACAGTAGAGCTCAATAGTGTGACGGTCTTACAGTAGACAGCTCCATAGTGTGACTGCTCTTACAGTAGATCTCCATAGCGTGATGGTCTTACAGTAGAGCTCCATAGTGTGATCGCTCTTACAGTAGAGGCTCCATAGTGTGACCACTCTTACAGTAGAGGCTCCATAGTGTGACTGCTTTTACCGTAGAGGCTCCATAGTGTGACCGCTCTTACACTAGAACTCCATAGTGTGACCGCTCTTACAGTAGAGGCTACATAGTGTGACCGCTCTTACAGTAGAGGCTCCATAGTGTGACCGCTCATACAGTAGAGGCTCCATAGTGTGACCGCTCTTACAGTAGAGCTCCATAGTGTGACCGCTGCTACTGTAGAGGCTCCATAGTGTGACCACTCTTACACTAGAGCTCCATAGTGTGATCGCTCTTACAGTAGAGGCTCCATAGTGTGACCGCTCTTACAGTAGAGCTCCATAGTGTGACCGCTCCTACTGTAGAGGCTCCATAGTGTGTCCACTCTTACACTAGAGCTCCATAGTGTGATCGCTCTTACAGTAGAGGCTCCATAGTGTGACCGCTCTTACAGTAGAGCTCCATAGTGTGACCGCTGCTACTGTAGAGGCACCATAGTGTGACCACTCTTACACTAGAGCTCCATAGTGTGATCGCTCTTACAGTAGAGGCTCCATAGTGTGACCGCTCTTACAGTAGAGCTCCATAGTGTGACCGCTGCTACTGTAGAGGCTCCATAGTGTGACCACTCTTACACTAGAGCTCCATAGTGTGATCGCTCTTACAGTAGAGGCTCCATAGTGTGACCGCTCTTACAGTAGAGCTCCATAGTGTGACCGCTCTTACAGTAGAGCTCCATAGTGTGATCGCTCTTACAGTAGAGGCTCCATTGTGTGACCGCTCTTACACTAGAGGCTCCATAGTGTGACCGCTCTTACAGTAGAGGCTCCATAGTGTGACCGCTCTTACAGTAGGGGCTCCATAGTGTGACCGCTCTTACAGTAGAGGCTCCATAGTGTGACCACTCTTACAGTAGGGCTCCATAGTGTGACCGCTATTACAGTAGGGCTCCATAGTGTGACTGCTCTTACAGTAGGGCTCCATAGTGTGACCGCTCTTACAGTAGAGGCTCCATAGTGTGACCGCTTTTACAGTAGAGGCTCCATAGTGTGACCACTCTTACAGTAGGGCTCCATAGTGTGACCACTCTTACAGTAGAGGCTCCATAGTGTGACCCATCTTACACTAGAGCTCCATAGTGTGACCGCTCTTACAGTAGAGGCTCCATAGTGTGACCGCTCTTACAGTAGGGCTCCATAGTGTGACTGCTCTTACAGTAGAGACTCCATAGTGTGACCGCTCTTACAGCAGAGCTCCATAGTGTGACCGCTCTCACAGTAGAGCTCCATAGTGTGACCGCTCTTACAGTAGAGGCTCCATAGTGTGACGGCTCTTACAGTAGAAGCTCCATAGTGTGACCCATCTTACAGTAGAGGCTCCATAGTGTGACGCATGTTACAGTAGAGGCTCCATAGTGTGACGGCTCTACAGTAGACAGCTCCATGGTGTGACCGCTCTTACAGTAGAGGCTTCATAGTGTGAGTGCTCTTATAGTAGAGGTTCCATAGTGTGACCGCTCTTACAGTAGGGCTCCATAGTGTGACCAATCATACAGTAGAGCCCCATAGTGTGACCCATCTTACAGTAGAGGCTCCATAGTGTGACCGCTCTTACAGTAGGGGCTCCATAGTGTAACCGCTCTTACAGTAGAGGCTCCATAGTGTGACCGCTCTTACAGTAGAGCTCCATAGTGTGACCGCTCTTACAGTAGAGCTCCATAGTGTGACCCATTTTACAGTAGAGGCTCCATAGTGTGACCGCTCTTACAGTAGAGGCTCCATAGTGTGACCGCTCTTACAATTGAGGCTCCATAGTTTGACCGCTCTTACAGCAGAGCTCCATAGTGTGACCGCTCTTACAGCAGAGCTCCATAGTGTGACCGCTCTTACAATACTGCTCCATAGTGTGATTGCTCTTACAGTAGAGAGCTCCGTAGTGTGGACACTCTTATAGTAGAGGCTGCATAGTGTGACCACTCTTACAGTAGAGCTCCGTAGTGTGGACACTCTTATAGTAGAGGCTGCATAGTGTGATCGCTCTTGCAGTAGAGGCTTCATAGTGTGACCGCTCTTACAGTAGGGGCTCCATAGTGTGATTGCTTTTACGGTAGAGCTCCATAGTGTAACCACTCTTAAAGTAGAGCTCCATAGTGTGACCGCTCTTACAGTTAAGAACTCAATAGTTTGTCCGCTTTTACAGTAGAGGCTCCATAGTGTGACTGCTCTTAGAGTAGAGCTCCATAGTGTGACCGCTCTTACAGTAGAGCTCCATAGTGTGACAGCTCTTACAGTAGAGGCTCCATAGTGTGACTGCTCTTAGAGTAGAGCTCCATAGTGTGACCGCTCTTACAGCAGAGCTCCATAGTGTGACCGCTCTTACAGTAGATCGTCCATAGTGTGACCGTTCTTACAGTAGAGGCTCCATAGTGTAACCGTTCTTACAGTAGAGCTCCATAGTGTGACTATTCTTACACTAGAGCTCCATAGTGTGACTGCTCTTACAGTAAAGGCTCCATAGTGTGACTGCTCTTAGAGTAGGGCTCCATAGTGTGACCGCACTTACAGTAGAACGTCCATAGTGTGACTGCTCTTACAACAGGGAACTCCATAGTGTGACCGCTCTTACAGTAGAGGCTCCATAGTGTGACCGCTCTTATTGTAGAGGCTCCATAGTGTGACTATTCGTGCAGTAGAGGTTCCATACTGTGACCTCTATTACAGTAGAGGCTCCATAGTGTGATCGCTCTTACAGTAGAGGCTCCATAGTGTGACCGCTCTTTCAGTAGAGCTCCATAGTGTGACCGCTCTTACAGTAGAGGCTTCATAGTGTGATCGCTCTTACAGTAGAGGCTCCATAGTGTGACTGCTCTTACAGTAGAGAATCCATACTGTGATCGCTCTTACAGTAGAGGCTCCATAGTGTGACCGCTCTTACAGCAGAGCTCCATAGTGTGACCGCTCTTACAGTAGAGAGCTCCGTAGTGTGGACACTCTTATAGTAGAGGCTGCATAGTGTGACCACTCTTACAGTAGAGCTCCGTAGTGTGGACACTCTTATAGTAGAGGCTCCATAGTGTGATCGCTCTTACAGTAGAGGCTCCATAGTGTGACCGCTCTTACAGTTGAGAACTCAATAGTGTGTCCGCTTTTACAGTAGAGGCTCCATAGTGTGACTGCTCTAAGAGTAGAGCTCCATAGTGTGACCGCACTTACAGTACAGCTCCATAGTGTCATCGCTCTTACAGTAGAGGCTCCGTAGTATGACCTCTCTTACAGTAGAACGTCCATAGTGTGACTGCTCTTACAATAGGGAACTCCATAGTGTGACCGCTCTGACAGTAGAGGCTCCATAGTGTGACTGCTCTTAGAGTAGAGCTCCATAGTGTGAACGCTCTTACAGTAGAGGCTCCATAGTGTGACCGCTCTTACAGTAGAGGCTCCATAGTGTGACCGCTCTTACAGTAGAGGCGCCATACTGTGACCTCTCTTACAGTAGAGCTCCATAGTGTGACCGCTCTTACAGTAGAGGCTTCATAGTGTGACCGCTTTTACAGTAGAGGCTCTATAGTGTGACCGCTCTTACAGTAGAGGCTCCATAGTGTGACCGCTCTTACAGTAGAGGCTCCATACTGTGACCGCTCTTACAGTAGAGACTCCATAGTGTGACCGCTCTTACAGTAGAGGCTCCATACTGTGACCGCTCTTACAGTAGAGGCTCCATAGTGTGACTGCTTTTATTGTAGAGGCTCCATAGTGTGACTATTCTTGCAGTAGAGGTTCCATACTGTGACCTCTATTACAGTAGAGGCTCCATAGTGTGACTGCTCTTAGAGTAGAGCTCCATAGTGTGAACGCTCTTACAGTAGAGGCTCCATACTGTGACCGCTCTTACAGTAGAGACTCCATAGTGTGACCGCTCTTACAGTAGAGGCTCCATAGTGTGACCACTCTTACAGTAGAGGCTCCATAGTGTGATGGCTCTTACAGTAGAACGTCCATAGTGTGACCGTTCTTAGATTAAAGGCTCCATAGTGTGACCGCTCTTACAGTAGAGGCTCCATAGTGTGACGGCTCTTACAGTAGAGCTCAATAGTGTGACGGTCTTACAGTAGACAGCTCCATAGTGTGACTGCTCTTACAGTAGATCTCCATAGCGTGATGGTCTTACAGTAGAGCTCCATAGTGTGATCGCTCTTACAGTAGAGGCTCCATAGTGTGACCACTCTTACAGTAGAGGCTCCATAGTGTGACTGCTTTTACCGTAGAGGCTCCATAGTGTGACCGCTCTTACACTAGAACTCCATAGTGTGACCGCTCTTACAGTAGAGGCTACATAGTGTGACCGCTCTTACAGTAGAGGCTCCATAGTGTGACCGCTCTTACAGTAGAGCTCCATAGTGTGACCGCTGCTACTGTAGAGGCTCCATAGTGTGACCACTCTTACACTAGAGCTCCATAGTGTGATCGCTCTTACAGTAGAGGCTCCATAGTGTGACCGCTCTTACAGTAGAGCTCCATAGTGTGACCGCTCTTACAGTAGAGGCTCCATAGTGTGACCGCTCCTACTGTAGAGGCTCCATAGTGTGTCCACTCTTACACTAGAGCTGCATAGTGTGATCGCTCTTACAGTAGAGGCTCCATTGCGTGACCGCTCTTACACTAGAGGCTCCATAGTGTGACCGCTCTTACAGTAGAGGCTCCATAGTGTGACCGCTCTTACAGTAGGGGCTCCATAGTGTGACCGCTCTTACAGTAGAGGCTCCATAGTGTGACCACTCTTACAGTAGGGCTCCATAGTGTGACCGCTATTACAGTAGGGCTCCATAGTGTGACTGCTCTTACAGTAGGGCTCCATAGTGTGACCGCTCTTACAGTAGAGGCTCCATAGTGTGACCGCTTTTACAGTAGAGGCTCCATAGTGTGACCACTCTTACAGTAGGGCTCCATAGTGTGACCACTCTTACAGTAGAGGCTCCATAGTGTGACCCATCTTACACTAGAGCTCCATAGTGTGACCGCTCTTACAGTAGAGGCTCCATAGTGTGACCGCTCTTACAGTAGGGCTCCATAGTGTGACTGCTCTTACAGTAGAGACTCCATAGTGTGACCGCTCTTACAGCAGAGCTCCATAGTGTGACCGCTCTCACAGTAGAGCTCCATAGTGTGACCGCTCTTACAGTAGAGGCTCCATAGTGTGACGGCTCTTACAGTAGAAGCTCCATAGTGTGACCCATCTTACAGTAGAGGCTCCATAGTGTGACGCATGTTACAGTAGAGGCTCCATAGTGTGACGGCTCTACAGTAGACAGCTCCATGGTGTGACCGCTCTTACAGTAGAGGCTTCATAGTGTGAGTGCTCTTATAGTAGAGGTTCCATAGTGTGACCGCTCTTACAGCAGGGCTCCATAGTGTGACCCATCTTACAGTAGAGCCCCATAGTGTGACCCATCTTACAGTAGAGGCTCCATAGTGTGACCGCTCTTACAGTAGGGGCTCCATAGTGTAACCGCTCTTACAGTAGAGGCTCCATAGTGTGACCGCTCTTACAGTAGAGCTCCATAGTGTGACCGCTCTTACAGTAGAGCTCCATAGTGTGACCCATTTTACAGTAGAGGCTCCATAGTGTGACCGCTCTTACAGTAGAGGCTCCATAGTGTGACCGCTCTTACAATTGAGGCTCCATAGTGTGACCGCTCTTACAGCAGAGCTCCATAGTGTGACCGCTCTTACAATACTGCTCCATAGTGTGATTGCTCTTACAGTAGAGAGCTCCGTAGTGTGGACACTCTTATAGTAGAGGCTCCATAGTGTGATCGCTGTTACAGTAGAGGCTCCATAGTGTGACCGCTCTTACAGTTGAGAACTCAATAGTGTGTCCGCTTTTACAGTAGAGGCTCCATAGTGTGACTGCTCTAAGAGTAGAGCTCCATAGTGTGACCGCACTTACAGTACAGCTCCATAGTGTCACCGCTCTTACAGTAGAGGCTCCGTAGTATGACCTCTCTTACAGTAGAACGTCCATAGTGTGACTGCTCTTACAATAGGGAACTCCATAGTGTGACCGCTCTTACAGTAGAGGCTCCATAGTGTGACTGCTTTTATTGTAGAGGCTCCATAGTGTGACTATTCTTGCAGTAGAGGTTCCATACTGTGACCTCTATTACAGTAGAGGCTCCATAGTGTGACTGCTCTTAGAGTAGAGCTCCATAGTGTGAACGCTCTTACAGTAGAGGCTCCATAGTGTGACCGCTCTTACAGTAGAGGCTCCATAGTGTGACCGCTCTTACAGTAGAGGCGCCATACTGTGACCTCTCTTACAGTAGAGCTCCATAGTGTGACCGCTCTTACAGTAGAGGCTTCATAGTGTGACCGCTTTTACAGTAGAGGCTCTATAGTGTGACCGCTCTTACAGTAGAGGCTCCATAGTGTGACCGCTCTTACAGTAGAGGCTCCATACTGTGACCGCTCTTACAGTAGAGACTCCATAGTGTGACCGCTCTTACAGTAGAGGCTCCATACTGTGACCGCTCTTACAGTAGAGGCTCCATAGTGTGACCGCTCTTACAATAGGGAACTCCATAGTGTGACCGCTCTTACAGTAGAGGCTCCATAGTGTGACTGCTTTTATTGTAGAGGCTCCATAGTGTGACTATTCTTGCAGTAGAGGTTCCATACTGTGACCTCTATTACAGTAGAGGCTCCATAGTGTGACTGCTCTTAGAGTAGAGCTCCATAGTGTGAACGCTCTTACAGTAGAGGCTCCATAGTGTGACCGCTCTTACAGTAGAGGCTCCATAGTGTGACCGCTCTTACAGTAGAGGCGCCATACTGTGACCTCTCTTACAGTAGAGCTCCATAGTGTGACCGCTCTTACAGTAGAGGCTTCATAGTGTGACCGCTTTTACAGTAGAGGCTCCATAGTGTGACCGCTCTTACAGTAGAGGCTCCATAGTGTGACCGCTCTTACAGTAGAGCTCCATAGTGTGACCGCTCTTACAGTAGAGGCTCCATAGTGTGACCGCTCTTACAGTAGAGGCTCCATACTGTGACCGCTCTTACAGTAGAGACTCCATAGTGTGACCGCTCTTACAGTAGAGGCTCCATAGTGTGACCACTCTTACAGTAGAGGCTCCATAGTGTGATGGCTCTTACAGTAGAACGTCCATAGTGTGACCGTTCTTAGATTAAAGGCTCCATAGTGTGACCGCTCTTACAGTAGAGGCTCCATAGTGTGACGGCTCTTACAGTAGAGCTCAATAGTGTGACGGTCTTACAGTAGACAGCTCCATAGTGTGACTGCTCTTACAGTAGATCTCCATAGCGTGATGGTCTTACAGTAGAGCTCCATAGTGTGATCGCTCTTACAGTAGAGGCTCCATAGTGTGACCACTCTTACAGTAGAGGCTCCATAGTGTGACTGCTTTTACCGTAGAGGCTCCATAGTGTGACCGCTCTTACACTAGAACTCCATAGTGTGACCGCTCTTACAGTAGAGGCTACATAGTGTGACCGCTCTTACAGTAGAGGCTCCATAGTGTGACCGCTCATACAGTAGAGGCTCCATAGTGTGACCGCTCTTACAGTAGAGCTCCATAGTGTGACCGCTGCTACTGTAGAGGCTCCATAGTGTGACCACTCTTACACTAGAGCTCCATAGTGTGATCGCTCTTACAGTAGAGGCTCCATAGTGTGACCGCTCTTACAGTAGAGCTCCATAGTGTGACCGCTCCTACTGTAGAGGCTCCATAGTGTGTCCACTCTTACACTAGAGCTCCATAGTGTGATCGCTCTTACAGTAGAGGCTCCATAGTGTGACCGCTCTTACAGTAGAGCTCCATAGTGTGACCGCTGCTACTGTAGAGGCACCATAGTGTGACCACTCTTACACTAGAGCTCCATAGTGTGATCGCTCTTACAGTAGAGGCTCCATAGTGTGACCGCTCTTACAGTAGAGCTCCATAGTGTGACCGCTGCTACTGTAGAGGCTCCATAGTGTGACCACTCTTACACTAGAGCTCCATAGTGTGATCGCTCTTACAGTAGAGGCTCCATAGTGTGACCGCTCTTACAGTAGAGCTCCATAGTGTGACCGCTCTTACAGTAGAGCTCCATAGTGTGATCGCTCTTACAGTAGAGGCTCCATTGTGTGACCGCTCTTACACTAGAGGCTCCATAGTGTGACCGCTCTTACAGTAGAGGCTCCATAGTGTGACCGCTCTTACAGTAGGGGCTCCATAGTGTGACCGCTCTTACAGTAGAGGCTCCATAGTGTGACCACTCTTACAGTAGGGCTCCATAGTGTGACCGCTATTACAGTAGGGCTCCATAGTGTGACTGCTCTTACAGTAGGGCTCCATAGTGTGACCGCTCTTACAGTAGAGGCTCCATAGTGTGACCGCTTTTACAGTAGAGGCTCCATAGTGTGACCACTCTTACAGTAGGGCTCCATAGTGTGACCACTCTTACAGTAGAGGCTCCATAGTGTGACCCATCTTACACTAGAGCTCCATAGTGTGACCGCTCTTACAGTAGAGGCTCCATAGTGTGACCGCTCTTACAGTAGGGCTCCATAGTGTGACTGCTCTTACAGTAGAGACTCCATAGTGTGACCGCTCTTACAGCAGAGCTCCATAGTGTGACCGCTCTCACAGTAGAGCTCCATAGTGTGACCGCTCTTACAGTAGAGGCTCCATAGTGTGACGGCTCTTACAGTAGAAGCTCCATAGTGTGACCCATCTTACAGTAGAGGCTCCATAGTGTGACGCATGTTACAGTAGAGGCTCCATAGTGTGACGGCTCTACAGTAGACAGCTCCATAGTGTGACCGCTCTTACAGTAGGGCTCCATAGTGTGACCCATCATACAGTAGAGCCCCATAGTGTGACCCATCTTACAGTAGAGGCTCCATAGTGTGACCGCTCTTACAGTAGGGGCTCCATAGTGTAACCGCTCTTACAGTAGAGGCTCCATAGTGTGACCGCTCTTACAGTAGAGCTCCATAGTGTGACCGCTCTTACAGTAGAGCTCCATAGTGTGACCCATTTTACAGTAGAGGCTCCATAGTGTGACCGCTCTTACAGTAGAGGCTCCATAGTGTGACCGCTCTTACAATTGAGGCTCCATAGTTTGACCGCTCTTACAGCAGAGCTCCATAGTGTGACCGCTCTTACAGCAGAGCTCCATAGTGTGACCGCTCTTACAATACTGCTCCATAGTGTGATTGCTCTTACAGTAGAGAGCTCCGTAGTGTGGACACTCTTATAGTAGAGGCTGCATAGTGTGACCACTCTTACAGTAGAGCTCCGTAGTGTGGACACTCTTATAGTAGAGGCTGCATAGTGTCATCGCTCTTCCAGTAGAGGCTTCATAGTGTGACCGCTCTTACAGTAGGGGCTCCATAGTGTGATTGCTTTTACGGTAGAGCTCCATAGTGTAACCACTCTTAAAGTAGAGCTCCATAGTGTGACCGCTCTTACAGTTAAGAACTCAATAGTTTGTCCGCTTTTACAGTAGAGGCTCCATAGTGTGACTGCTCTTAGAGTAGAGCTCCATAGTGTGACCGCTCTTACAGTAGAGCTCCATAGTGTGACAGCTCTTACAGTAGAGGCTCCATAGTGTGACTGCTCTTAGAGTAGAGCTCCATAGTGTGACCGCTCTTACAGCAGAGCTCCATAGTGTGACCGCTCTTACAGTAGAGGCTCCATAGTGTGACCGCTCTTACAGTAGAGGCTCCATAGTGTAACCGTTCTTACAGTAGAGCTCCATAGTGTGACTGCTCTTACAGTAAAGGCTCCATAGTGTGACTGCTCTTAGAGTAGAGCTCCATAGTGTGACCGCACTTACAGTAGAACGTCCATAGTGTGACTGCTCTTACAACAGGGAACTCCATAGTGTGACCGCTCTTACAGTAGAGGCTCCATAGTGTGACCGCTCTTATTGTAGAGGCTCCATAGTGTGACTATTCGTGCAGTAGAGGTTCCATACTGTGACCTCTATTACAGTAGAGGCTCCATAGTGTGATCGCTCTTACAGTAGAGGCTCCATAGTGTGACCGCTCTTTCAGTAGAGCTCCATAGTGTGACCGCTCTTACAGTAGAGGCTTCATAGTGTGATCGCTCTTACAGTAGAGGCTCCATAGTGTGACTGCTCTTACAGTAGAGAATCCATACTGTGATCGCTCTTACAGTAGAGGCTCCTAAGTGTGACCGCTCTTACAGCAGAGCTCCATAGTGTGACCGCTCTTACAGTAGAGAGCTCCGTAGTGTGGACACTCTTATAGTAGAGGCTGCATAGTGTGACCACTCTTACAGTAGAGCTCCGTAGTGTGGACACTCTTATAGTAGAGGCTCCATAGTGTGATCGCTCTTACAGTAGAGGCTCCATAGTGTGACCGCTCTTACAGTTGAGAACTCAATAGTGTGTCCGCTTTTACAGTAGAGGCTCCATAGTGTGACTGCTCTAAGAGTAGAGCTCCATAGTGTGACCGCACTTACAGTACAGCTCCATAGTGTCATCGCTCTTACAGTAGAGGCTCCGTAGTATGACCTCTCTTACAGTAGAACGTCCATAGTGTGACTGCTCTTACAATAGGGAACTCCATAGTGTGACCGCTCTTACAGTAGAGGCTCCATAGTGTGACTGCTTTTATTGTAGAGGCTCCATAGTGTGACTATTCTTGCAGTAGAGGTTCCATACTGTGACCTCTATTACAGTAGAGGCTCCATAGTGTGACTGCTCTTAGAGTAGAGCTCCATAGTGTGAACGCTCTTACAGTAGAGGCTCCATAGTGTGACCGCTCTTACAGTAGAGGCTCCATAGTGTGACCGCTCTTACAGTAGAGGCGCCATACTGTGACCTCTCTTACAGTAGAGCTCCATAGTGTGACCGCTCTTACAGTAGAGGCTTCATAGTGTGACCGCTTTTACAGTAGAGGCTCTATAGTGTGACCGCTCTTACAGTAGAGGCTCCATAGTGTGACCGCTCTTACAGTAGAGGCTCCATACTGTGACCGCTCTTACAGTAGAGACTCCATAGTGTGACCGCTCTTACAGTAGAGGCTCCATACTGTGACCGCTCTTACAGTAGAGGCTCCATAGTGTGACTGCTTTTATTGTAGAGGCTCCATAGTGTGACTATTCTTGCAGTAGAGGTTCCATACTGTGACCTCTATTACAGTAGAGGCTCCATAGTGTGACTGCTCTTAGAGTAGAGCTCCATAGTGTGAACGCTCTTACAGTAGAGGCTCCATAGTGTGACCGCTCTTACAGTAGAGGCTCCATAGTGTGACCGCTCTTACAGTAGAGGCGCCATACTGTGACCTCTCTTACAGTAGAGCTCCATAGTGTGACCGCTCTTACAGTAGAGGCTTCATAGTGTGACCGCTTTTACAGTAGAGGCTCCATAGTGTGACCGCTCTTACAGTAGAGGCTCCATAGTGTGACCGCTCTTACAGTAGAGGCTCCATAGTGTGACCGCTCTTACAGTAGAGGCTCCATACTGTGACCGCTCTTACAGTAGAGACTCCATAGTGTGACCGCTCTTACAGTAGAGGCTCCATAGTGTGACCACTCTTACAGTAGAGGCTCCATAGTGTGATGGCTCTTACAGTAGAACGTCCATAGTGTGACCGTTCTTAGATTAAAGGCTCCATAGTGTGACCGCTCTTACAGTAGAGGCTCCATAGTGTGACGGCTCTTACAGTAGAGCTCAATAGTGTGACGGTCTTACAGTAGACAGCTCCATAGTGTGACTGCTCTTACAGTAGATCTCCATAGCGTGATGGTCTTACAGTAGAGCTCCATAGTGTGATCGCTCTTACAGTAGAGGCTCCATAGTGTGACCACTCTTACAGTAGAGGCTCCATAGTGTGACTGCTTTTACCGTAGAGGCTCCATAGTGTGACCGCTCTTACACTAGAACTCCATAGTGTGACCGCTCTTACAGTAGAGGCTACATAGTGTGACCGCTCTTACAGTAGAGGCTCCATAGTGTGACCGCTCATACAGTAGAGGCTCCATAGTGTGACCGCTCTTACAGTAGAGCTCCATAGTGTGACCGCTGCTACTGTAGAGGCTCCATAGTGTGACCACTCTTACACTAGAGCTCCATAGTGTGATCGCTCTTACAGTAGAGGCTCCATAGTGTGACCGCTCTTACAGTAGAGCTCCATAGTGTGACCGCTCTTACAGTAGAGGCTCCATAGTGTGACCGCTCCTACTGTAGAGGCTCCATAGTGTGTCCACTCTTACACTAGAGCTGCATAGTGTGATCGCTCTTACAGTAGAGGCTCCATTGCGTGACCGCTCTTACACTAGAGGCTCCATAGTGTGACCGCTCTTACAGTAGAGGCTCCATAGTGTGACCGCTCTTACAGTAGGGGCTCCATAGTGTGACCGCTCTTACAGTAGAGGCTCCATAGTGTGACCACTCTTACAGTAGGGCTCCATAGTGTGACCGCTATTACAGTAGGGCTCCATAGTGTGACCGCTCTTACAGTAGAGGCTCCATAGTGTGACCGCTTTTACAGTAGAGGCTCCATAGTGTGACCACTCTTACAGTAGGGCTCCATAGTGTGACCACTCTTACAGTAGAGGCTCCATAGTGTGACCCATCTTACACTAGAACTCCATAGTGTGACCGCTCTTACAGTAGAGGCTCCATAGTGTGACCGCTCTTACAGTAGGGCTCCATAGTGTGACTGCTCTTACAGTAGAGACTCCATAGTGTGACCGCTCTTACAGCAGAGCTCCATAGTGTGACCGCTCTCACAGTAGAGCTCCATAGTGTGACCGCTCTTACAGTAGAGGCTCCATAGTGTGACGGCTCTTACAGTAGAAGCTCCATAGTGTGACCCATCTTACAGTAGAGGCTCCATAGTGTGACGCATGTTACAGTAGAGGCTCCATAGTGTGACGGCTCTACAGTAGACAGCTCCATGGTGTGACCGCTCTTACAGTAGAGGCTTCATAGTGTGAGTGCTCTTATAGTAGAGGTTCCATAGTGTGACCGCTCTTACAGTAGGGCTCCATAGTGTGACCCATCTTACAGTAGAGCCCCATAGTGTGACCCATCTTACAGTAGAGGCTCCATAGTGTGACCGCTCTTACAGTAGGGGCTCCATAGTGTAACCGCTCTTACAGTAGAGGCTCCATAGTGTGACCGCTCTTACAGTAGAGCTCCATAGTGTGACCGCTCTTACAGTAGAGCTCCATAGTGTGACCCATTTTACAGTAGAGGCTCCATAGTGTGACCGCTCTTACAGTAGAGGCTCCATAGTGTGACCGCTCTTACAATTGAGGCTCCATAGTTTGACCGCTCTTACAGCAGAGCTCCATAGTGTGACCGCTCTTACAGCAGAGCTCCATAGTGTGACCGCTCTTACAATACTGCTCCATAGTGTGATTGCTCTTACAGTAGAGAGCTCCGTAGTGTGGACACTCTTATAGTAGAGGCTGCATAGTGTGACCACTCTTACAGTAGAGCTCCGTAGTGTGGACACTCTTATAGTAGAGGCTGCATAGTGTGATCGCTCTTCCAGTAGAGGCTTCATAGTGTGATTGCTTTTACGGTAGAGCTCCATAGTGTAACCACTCTTAAAGTAGAGCTCCATAGTGTGACCGCTCTTACAGTTAAGAACTCAATAGTCTGTCCGCTTTTACAGTAGAGGCTCCATAGTGTGACTGCTCTTACAGTAGAGCTCCATAGTGTGACAGCTCTTACAGTAGAGGCTCCATAGTGTGACTGCTCTTAGAGTAGAGCTCCATAGTGTGACCGCTCTTACAGTAGAGCTCCATAGTGTGACCGCTCTTACAGTAGATCGTCCATAGTGTGACCGTTCTTACAGTAGAGGCTCCATAGTGTAACCGTTCTTACAGTAGAGCTCCATAGTGTGACTATTCTTACACTAGAGCTCCATAGTGTGACTGCTCTTACAGTAAAGGCTCCATAGTGTGACTGCTCTTAGAGTAGAGCTCCATAGTGTGACCGCACTTACAGTAGAACGTCCATAGTGTGACTGCTCTTACAATAGGGAACTCCATAGTGTGACCGCTCTTACAGTAGAGGCTCCATAGTGTGACCGCTCTTATTGTAGAGGCTCCATAGTGGGACTATTCTTGCAGTAGAGGTTCCATACTGTGACCTCTATTACAGTAGAGGCTCCATAGTGTGATCGCTCTTACAGTAGAGGCTCCATAGTGTGACCGCTCTTTCAGTAGAGCTCCATAGTGTGACCGCTCTTACAGTAGAGGCTTCATAGTGTGATCGCTCTTACAGTAGAGGCTCCATAGTGTGACTGCTCTTACAGTAGAGAATCCATACTGTGATCGCTCTTACAGTAGAGGCTCCATAGTGTGACCGCTCTTACAGCAGAGCTCCATAGTGTGACCGCTCTTACAGTAGAGAGCTCCGTAGTGTGGACACTCTTATAGTAGAGGCTACATAGTGTGACCGCTCTTACAGTAGAGCTCCGTAGTGTGGACACTCTTATAGTAGAGGCTCCATAGTGTGATCGCTCTTACAGTAGAGGCTCCATAGTGTGACCGCTCTTTCAGTAGAGCTCCATAGTGTGACCGCTCTTACAGTAGAGGCTCCATAGTGTGACCACTCTTGCAGTAGAGGTTCCATACTGTGACCTCTATTACAGTAGAGGCTCCATAGTGTGATCGCTCTTACAGTAGAGGCTCCATAGTGTGACCGCTCTTTCAGTAGAGCTCCATAGTGTGACCGCTCTTACAGTAGAGGCTTCATAGTGTGATCGCTCTTACAGTAGAGGCTCCATAGTGTGACTGCTCTTACAGTAGAGAATCCATACTGTGATCGCTCTTACAGTAGAGGCTCCATAGTGTGACCGCTCTTACAGCAGAGCTCCATAGTGTGACCGCTCTTACAGTAGAGAGCTCCGTAGTGTGGACACTCTTATAGTAGAGGCTACATAGTGTGACCGCTCTTACAGTAGAGCTCCGTAGTGTGGACACTCTTATAGTAGAGGCTCCATAGTGTGATCGCTCTTACAGTAGAGGCTCCATAGTGTGACCGCTCTTTCAGTAGAGCTCCATAGTGTGACCGCTCTTACAGTAGAGGCTTCATAGTGTGATCGCTCTTACAGTAGAGGCTCCATAGTGTGACTGCTCTTCCAGTAGAGAATCCATACTGTGATCGCTCTTACAGTAGAGGCTCCATAGTGTGACCGCTCTTACAGCAGAGCTCCATAGTGTGACCGCTCTTACAGTAGAGAGCTCTGTAGTGTGGACACTCTTATAGTAGAGGCTACATAGTGTGACCGCTCTTACAGTAGAGCTCCGTAGTGTGGACACTCTTATAGTAGAGGCTCCATAGTGTGATCGCTCTTACAGTAGAGGCTCCATAGTGTGACCGCTCTTACAGTTGAGAACTCAATAGTGTGTCCGCTTTTACAGTAGAGGCTCCATAGTGTGACTGCTCTAAGAGTAGAGCTCCATAGTGTGACCGCACTTACAGTACAGCTCCATAGTGTCATCGCTCTTACAGTAGAGGCTCCGTAGTATGACCTCTCTTACAGTAGAACGTCCATAGTGTGACTGCTCTTACAATAGGGAACTCCATAGTGTGACCGCTCTTACAGTAGAGGCTCCATAGTGTGACTGCTTTTATTGTAGAGGCTCCATAGTGTGACTATTCTTGCAGTAGAGGTTCCATACTGTGACCTCTATTACAGTAGAGGCTCCATAGTGTGACCTCTCTTACAGTAGAGCTCCATAGTGTGACCGCTCTTACAGTAGAGGCTTCATAGTGTGACCGCTTTTACAGTAGAGGCTCTATAGTGTGACCGCTCTTACAGTAGAGGCTCCATAGTGTGACCGCTCTTACAGTAGAGGCTCCATAGTGTGACCGCTCTTACAGTAGAGGCTCCATACTGTGACCGCTCTTACAGTAGAGACTCCATAGTGTGACCGCTCTTACAGTAGAGGCTCCATAGTGTGACCACTCTTACAGTAGAGGCTCCATAGTGTGATGGCTCTTACAGTAGAACGTCCATAGTGTGACCGTTCTTAGATTAAAGGCTCCATAGTGTGACCGCTCTTACAGTAGAGGCTCCATAGTGTGACGGCTCTTACAGTAGAGCTCAATAGTGTGACGGTCTTACAGTAGACAGCTCCATAGTGTGACTGCTCTTACAGTAGATCTCCATAGCGTGATGGTCTTACAGTAGAGCTCCATAGTGTGATCGCTCTTACAGTAGAGGCTCCATAGTGTGACCACTCTTACAGTAGAGGCTCCATAGTGTGACTGCTTTTACCGTAGAGGCTCCATAGTGTGACCGCTCTTACACTAGAACTCCATAGTGTGACCGCTCTTACAGTAGAGGCTACATAGTGTGACCGCTCTTACAGTAGAGGCTCCATAGTGTGACCGCTCATACAGTAGAGGCTCCATAGTGTGACCGCTCTTACAGTAGAGCTCCATAGTGTGACCGCTGCTACTGTAGAGGCTCCATAGTGTGACCACTCTTACACTAGAGCTCCATAGTGTGATCGCTCTTACAGTAGAGGCTCCATAGTGTGACCGCTCTTACAGTAGAGCTCCATAGTGTGACCGCTCCTACTGTAGAGGCTCCATAGTGTGTCCACTCTTACACTAGAGCTGCATAGTGTGATCGCTCTTACAGTAGAGGCTCCATTGTGTGACCGCTCTTACACTAGAGGCTCCATAGTGTGACCGCTCTTACAGTAGAGGCTCCATAGTGTGACCGCTCTTACAGTAGGGGCTCCATAGTGTGACCGCTCTTACAGTAGAGGCTCCATAGTGTGACCACTCTTACAGTAGGGCTCCATAGTGTGACCGCTATTACAGTAGGGCTCCATAGTGTGACTGCTCTTACAGTAGGGCTCCATAGTGTGACCGCTCTTACAGTAGAGGCTCCATAGTGTGACCGCTTTTACAGTAGAGGCTCCATAGTGTGACCACTCTTACAGTAGGGCTCCATAGTGTGACCACTCTTACAGTAGAGGCTCCATAGTGTGACCCATCTTACACTAGAGCTCCATAGTGTGACCGCTCTTACAGTAGAGGCTCCATAGTGTGACCGCTCTTACAGTAGGGCTCCATAGTGTGACTGCTCTTACAGTAGAGACTCCATAGTGTGACCGCTCTTACAGCAGAGCTCCATAGTGTGACCGCTCTCACAGTAGAGCTCCATAGTGTGACCGCTCTTACAGTAGATGCTCCATAGTGTGACGGCTCTTACAGTAGAAGCTCCATAGTGTGACCCATCTTACAGTAGAGGCTCCATAGTGTGACGCATGTTACAGTAGAGGCTCCATAGTGTGACGGCTCTACAGTAGACAGCTCCATGGTGTGACCGCTCTTACAGTAGAGGCTTCATAGTGTGAGTGCTCTTACAGTAGGGCTCCATAGTGTAACTGCTCTTACAGTAGAGGCTCCATAGTGTGACCGCTCTTACAGTAGGGCTCCATAGTGTGACCCATCTTACAGTAGAGCCCCATAGTGTGACCCATCTTACAGTAGAGGCTCCATAGTGTGACCGCTCTTACAGTAGGGGCTCCATAGTGTAACCGCTCTTACAGTAGAGGCTCCATAGTGTGACCGCTCTTACAGTAGAGCTCCATAGTGTGACCGCTCTTACAGTAGAGCTCCATAGTGTGACCCATTTTACAGTAGAGGCTCCATAGTGTGACCGCTCTTACAGTAGAGGCTCCATAGTGTGACCGCTCTTACAGCAGAGCTCCATAGTGTGACCGCTCTTACAGTAGAGCTCCATAGTGTGACCCATTTTACAGTAGAGGCTCCATAGTGTGACCGCTCTTACAGTAGAGGCTCCATAGTGTGACCGCTCTTACAGCAGAGCTCCATAGTGTGACCGCTCTTACAGCAGAGCTCCATAGTGTGACCGCTCTTACAATACTGCTCCATAGTGTGATTGCTCTTACAGTAGAGAGCTCCGTAGTGTGGACACTCTTATAGTAGAGGCTGCATAGTGTGACCACTCTTACAGTAGAGCTCCGTAGTGTGGACACTCTTATAGTAGAGGCTGCATAGTGTGATCGCTCTTCCAGTAGAGGCTTCATAGTGTGATTGCTTTTACGGTAGAGCTCCATAGTGTAACCACTCTTAAAGTAGAGCTCCATAGTGTGACCGCTCTTACAGTTAAGAACTCAATAGTCTGTCCGCTTTTACAGTAGAGGCTCCATAGTGTGACTGCTCTTAGAGTAGAGCTCCATAGTGTGACCGCTCTTACAGTAGAGCTCCATAGTGTGACAGCTCTTACAGTAGAGGCTCCATAGTGTGACTGCTCTTAGAGTAGAGCTCCATAGTGTGACCGCTCTTACAGTAGAGCTCCATAGTGTGACCGCTCTTACAGTAGATCGTCCATAGTGTGACCGTTCTTACAGTAGAGGCTCCATAGTGTAACCGTTCTTACAGTAGAGCTCCATAGTGTGACTATTCTTACACTAGAGCTCCATAGTGTGACTGCTCTTACAGTAAAGGCTCCATAGTGTGACTGCTCTTAGAGTAGAGCTCCATAGTGTGACCGCACTTACAGTAGAACGTCCATAGTGTGACTGCTCTTACAATAGGGAACTCCATAGTGTGACCGCTCTTACAGTAGAGGCTCCATAGTGTGACCGCTCTTATTGTAGAGGCTCCATAGTGTGACTATTCTTGCAGTAGAGGTTCCATACTGTGACCTCTATTACAGTAGAGGCTCCATAGTGTGATCGCTCTTACAGTAGAGGCTCCATAGTGTGACCGCTCTTTCAGTAGAGCTCCATAGTGTGACCGCTCTTACAGTAGAGGCTTCATAGTGTGATCGCTCTTACAGTAGAGGCTCCATAGTGTGACTGCTCTTACAGTAGAGAATCCATACTGTGATCGCTCTTACAGTAGAGGCTCCATAGTGTGACCGCTCTTACAGCAGAGCTCCATAGTGTCACCGCTCTTACAGTAGAGAGCTCCGTAGTGTAGACACTCTTATAGTAGAGGCTACATAGTGTGACCGCTCTTACAGTAGAGCTCCGTAGTGTGGACACTCTTATAGTAGAGGCTCCATAGTGTGATCGCTCTTACAGTAGAGGCTCCATAGTGTGACCGCTCTTACAGTTGAGAACTCAATAGTGTGTCCGCTTTTACAGTAGAGGCTCCATAGTGTGACTGCTCTAAGAGTAGAGCTCCATAGTGTGACCGCACTTACAGTACAGCTCCATAGTGTCATCGCTCTTACAGTAGAGGCTCCGTAGTATGACCTCTCTTACAGTAGAACGTCCATAGTGTGACTGCTCTTACAATAGGGAACTCCATAGTGTGACCGCTCTTACAGTAGAGGCTCCATAGTGTGACTGCTTTTATTGTAGAGGCTCCATAGTGTGACTATTCTTGCAGTAGAGGTTCCATACTGTGACCTCTATTACAGTAGAGGCTCCATAGTGTGACCTCTCTTACAGTAGAGCTCCATAGTGTGACCGCTCTTACAGTAGAGGCTTCATAGTGTGACCGCTTTTACAGTAGAGGCTCTATAGTGTGACCGCTCTTACAGTAGAGGCTCCATAGTGTGACCGCTCTTACAGTAGAGGCTCCATACTGTGACCGCTCTTACAGTAGAGACTCCATAGTGTGACCGCTCTTACAGTAGAGGCTCCATAGTGTGACCACTCTTACAGTAGAGGCTCCATAGTGTGATGGCTCTTACAGTAGAACGTCCATAGTGTGACCTTCTTAGATTAAAGGCTCCATAGTGTGACCGCTCTTACAGTAGAGGCTCCATAGTGTGACGGCTCTTACAGTAGAGCTCAATAGTGTGACGGTCTTACAGTAGACAGCTCCATAGTGTGACTGCTCTTACAGTAGATCTCCATAGCGTGATGGTCTTACAGTAGAGCTCCATAGTGTGATCGCTCTTACAGTAGAGGCTCCATAGTGTGACCACTCTTACAGTAGAGGCTCCATAGTGTGACTGCTCTTACAGTAGATCTCCATAGTGTGACCGCTCTTACAGTAGAGCTCCATAGTGTGACCACTCTTACAGTAGGAGCTCCATGGTGTGACCGCTCTTACAGTAGAGGCTCAATAGTGTGACCACTCATCCAGTAGAGGCTCCATAGTGTGACCTCTCTTACAGTACAGCTCCATAGTGTGATCGCTCTTACAGTAGAGGCTCCATATTGTGGAGCCTCTTATAGTAGAGGCTCCATAATGTGAGCCCTCTTACAGTAGGGGCTCCATAGTGTGACCGCTCTTACAATAGAGGCTTCATAGTGTGATTGCTTTTACAGTAGAGCTCTATAGTGTAACCACTATTAAAGTAGAGCTCCATAGTGTGACCGCTCTTACAGTAGAGGCTCCATAGTGTGACCGCTCTTACAGTTGAGAGCTCAATAATGTTTCCGCTTTTACAGTAGAGGCTCCATAGTGTGACCGCTCTTAGAGTAGAGCTCCATAGTGTGACCGTTCTTACAGTATAGCTCCATAGTGTGTCGGCTCTTACAGTAGAGCTCCATAGTGTGACCGCTCTTACAGTAGAGCTCCATAGTGTGACCGCTCTTACAGTAGAGCTCCATAGTGTGACCGCTCTTACAGTAGAGGCTCCATAGTGTGACCGCTCTTACAGTAGAGCTCCATAGTGTGACCACTCTTACAGTAGAGGCTCCATAGTGTGACAGCTCTTACAGTAGAGGCTCCATAGTGTGACAGCTCTTACAGTAGAGGCTCCATAATGTGACCGCTCTTACAGTAGAGGCTCCATAGTGTGACCGCTCTAACAGTAGAGCTCCATAGTGTGACCATTTTTACAGTAGAGGCTCCATAATGTGACCACTCTTACAGCAGAGCTCCATAGTGTGACCGCTCTTACAGTAGAGCTCCATAGTGTGACCGCTCTTACAGTGGAGTTCCACAGTGTGATGATTCTTACAGTAGAGAGCTCTATAATGTTACCACTCTTACAGTAGAGAGTTATATAATAGGACCACTATTGCAGTAGAGCTCCATATGGTTAGTGCTCGTACAGTAGAGGCACCATAGTGTGACTGGTCTAACTGTCAGGACTCAAATCCTGGAGCTTCTTAACTCCAGGTGGCTCTACCTGCTGAGCTATCCAGCCTTATAGATTACTCCCCTGCATAACCTGCTTTTTTGTACCTAGCTCCTGCTCCTGGTTCCCGACTGGCTCCTCCTCTTACAATAGAGGCTCCATAGTGTGACCACTCTTACAGTAGAGAATCCAATGTGACTACTTTTACAGTAGAGACACGTGACTGTTATGTTACTTTCGAGTGCTGTATAGTGTTACCGATTTTTTTGTGGTAAGTTTTGCTTTGGAGACCTTCCTGCTGTGACTTTTAGACTTGTATGGTAGAGTGTTGCTGGAAGTTTTGTGAGATGTGCAGGGAGGAGGAGGTAAGCTATGATTGTGATCGGTGGATTTTGTGCTCTGTACACTGAACAATCAGTAGGAACAGCTGGCGTTTGACATCTTGTGATCAGTAACGTCGTAGTAAGTGATGTTCACATCATGATCTGCTCTCAGATAATGTAATGACCTCTGTGCTGCACATTAGAAGGCAAAATTTGGCAGTAATGGCAGTAATGGGTAAACATGGTGACTTGAATGACTTCGATCGTGGGTAGATTGTTGGTGCCTGGAGGTGTAGTGCCAGTATTTCTAAAACCGTTGCACTTTTTGGTAGCATCAAGAGTGTAGCAAGACTGGTTGACCAATTAACAGACATCTAATAGATCACACTGCGGCAAACCATGGCGAGCATCGGGTAGCACCTTTGGTATCTCAGCAAAGACGTGCCCCAGTGGACGAACTGACCAAGCTGTACAAAAACGGGTAAATTAGACATATTTCCAGAATCACCATGCAGCATGCCTTTCATCAACTGGGGTTCACTAGCTAAAGACTAATATAGGTGATCACTTTGCGTAATCGACAACACCTTGCATGGGCCAGGAAAGATGTCACTGGAACTTGGTCACATGGCAGAAGATGATCTGGAGTCCTATTTCCTACTGAATCATAAGGATGGATGGGTCTGCATCTTGTGTAAACATAATAAAGCCGTATATAATGGGTGTACCGTTGTGGTTCAACAGATGGATGATGGCGGTGTCATGGCTTGTGGAGAGTTCCCCTGGCATTGCCTAGGACCATTGTTCTTCCTACTACAATCCTTTGATAGTGAACGCTACATAGACCTGTTAGCTAACTATCTATACCCATATCAGAAAGTCTTCCCTAACCACACTGCCAGGACAAGGCTCTGTGTCATTGAGCTTGGATCACTGGATTGTTGTTGGAGGAACCTGACAATGAATTGTCCACACTGCCTTGGCCTCCAAACTCACTACACTGTAACCCCATTGAACATGTTTGGGATATTCTGGTAAAGGCTGTGAGACCTGCTCCTACCTATGCACGGAATATGCACCGACGGAGCTGCTGCAGCCGGTAGGGGGCGAGCTGAGTATAGAGAAGGTTCACCACCTTGTGGAATCTGTTCCCCAATGTCGGAAAGCCATGATTGCCCAAAAAGGTGGAGCAAGCTGTTATTGAGTAGGTGTTCATAATGCAGTAATGGTTCAGTGTATCTATGTGTCTCCTCTCATTGTAATCCTGTGATGATGAGGTGACTGATAGGAAGTCCTCTCTACAGAACAGCAACTGTCAGACTATCACTTGACTTAGTGGTCCATGTGACGACTGCAGAATTTTAGGATTTAAAAAACAAACAGATTCTGACATTGAAAAAAAAAAAAAAAATCACTGTAAATTCCTAAAAAAATATCTAACATAAAAACTTGATTTAATCCTTCAGTGGCACGGCCTATTTTAGCCATAAACACATTACAACTTGCTCGGAGGTGAATGGCCAAAACAACGGTTGTTAATGATGTACAGATGTCCATATGGCCATTCCTTCTCATTACTCTTGGCAGCACATCCCCAGGTTATACATTGCTGAGATGCTTATGGCAATGATTGGGAACCACTGTTCATACGACTGTACTACTAGGATGAAAGCCCTCACTCACTGACTGACTCACTTGCCACTAATTCTCTAACGTCTCAGTGTCACACAAACATGAAATTTGGCAGGTGCATTCTTTAGGTCCTAAATACGAAAAGTAAAGGGGTCACAACTCAATTATTCAATGCTAAGTGCAAAAGTATTGGCACCCCTGTGTAATGTACCAAATTTAATTCTCTAACTTCCTGATGTCGTACAAACATGAAATTTGGCACAACCATTCTTTTGATCTTAAATAGGAAAAGTAAAGGCGTCACAACTCGAATATTCAATACTAAGTCCAAACGTATTGGCACTCCTGTGTAATGTAACTTCTCGATGTCGTACAAACATGAAATTTGGCATGACCATTCTTTAGGTCTTAAATAGCAAAAGTAAAGAAGGTCATAACTTGAAAATTCAATGCTAAGTGCAAAAGTATTGGCGCCCCTGTGTAATGTACCAAATCCAATTCTCTAACCTCCCCTGTGTTGTACAAACATTAAATTTGGGATGATCATTCTTTGGGTCCTAAATAGGAAAAGTAAAGAGGTGACAACTCAATTATTCAATGTTAATTACTAGAGATGAGCGAGCACCAAAATGCTCGGGTGCTCGTTACTCGGAACGAACTTTTCGCGATGCTCGAGGGTTCGTTTCGAATAACGAACCCCATTGAAGTCAATGGGCGACCCGAGCATTTTTGTATTTCGCCGATGCTCGCTAAGGTTTCCTTGTGTGAAAATCTGGGCAATTCAAGAAAGTGATGGGAACGACACAGCAACGCATAGGGCAGGCGAGGGGCTACATGTTGGGCTGCATCTCAAGTTCACAGGTCGCACTATTAAGCCACAATAGCGGCAAGAGTGCCCCCCCCCCCCCTCCCAAAAACTTTTACTTCTGAAAAGCCCTCATTAGCATGGCATACCTTAGCTAAGCACCACACTACCTCCAACAAAGCACAATCACTGCCTGCATGACACTCCGCTGCCACTTCTCCTGGGTTACATGCTGCCCAACCCCCCCTGCACGACCCAGTGTCCACAGCGCACACCAAACTGTCCCTGCGCAGCCTTCAGCTGCCCTCATGCCACACCACCCTCATGTCTATTTAGAAGTGCGTCTGCCATGAGGAGGAACCGCAGGCACACACTGCAGAGGGTTGGCACGGCTAGGCAGCGACCCTCTTTAAAAGGGGCGGGGCGATAGCCCACAATGCTGTACAGAAGCAATGAGAAATAGAATCCTGTGCCACCGCCATCAGGAGCTGCACACGTGGGCATAGCAATGGGGAACCTATATGCCACACACTATTCATTCTGTCAAGGTGTCTGCATGCCCCAGTCAGACCGCGGTTTTTAATTCATAGACACAGGCAGGTACAACTCCCTATTGTGAAGTCCCTGTGGACCCACAGCATGGGTGGCTCCCTGGAACCCACCGGCGGTACACAGAAATATCCCATTGCATTGCCCAACACAGCTGAGGTAGTAATGTCATGTTTAATGCAGGTGGGCTTCGGCCCACACTGCATGCCCCAGTCAGACTGGGGTTCTTTACAAGTGGAAACAGATGCATTTTTAATTCCCTGTGGACCCACAGCATGGGTGGGTGCCAGGAAGCCACCGGCGGTACATAGAAATATCCCATTGCATTGCCCAACACAGCTGAGGTAGTAATGTCGTGCTTAATGCAGGTGGGCTTCGGCCCACACTGCATTCCCCAGTCAGACTGGGGTTCTTTACAAGTGGACAGATGTAGGTTAAACTCCGTGTGCACCTACAGCATGGTTGGCTCCCTGGAACCCACCGGCGGTACATAAAAATATCCCATTGCATTGCCCAACACAGCGGATGTAACATCAGCTGTAATGCAGGTGGGCTAAAAATTCGTTTAATTACACTGTAGGCGAGGGCCCACAAAAATTGCTGTACCAACAGTACTAATGTACATCCAAAAAATTGGCCATGGCCAACCAAGAGGGCAGGTGAAACCCATTAATCGCTTTGGTTAATGTGGCTTAAGTGGTAACTAGGCCTGGAGGCAGCCCAGTGTAACGAAAAATTGGTTCAAGTTAAAGTTCCAACGCTTTTAAGCGCATTGAAACGTCTAAAAATTGTTTAGAAAAATTATATGACTGAGCCTTGTGGCCCTAAGAAAAATTGCCCGTTCAGCGTGATTACGTGAGGTTTCAGGAGGAGGAGCAGGAGGAGGAGGAGGAGGAATATTATACACAGATTGATGAAGCAGAAATGTCCCCGTTTTGGATGGTGATAGAGAACGTAGCTTCCATCCGCGGGTGCAGCCTACGTATTGCTTAGGTATCGCTGCTGTCCGCTGGTGGAGAAGAGAAGTCTGGGGAAATCCAGGCTTTGTTCATCTTGATGAGTGTAAGCCTGTCGGCACTGTCGGTTGACAGGTGGCTACGCTTATCTGTGATGATTCCCCCAGCCACACTAAACACACTCTCTGACAAGACGCTAGCCGCAGGACAAGCAAGCACCTCCAGGGCATACAGCGCGAGTTCAGGCCACGTGTCCAGCTTCGACACCCAGTAGTTGTAGGGGGCAGAGGCGTCACGGAGGATGGTCGTGCGATCGGCTACGTACTCCCTCACCATCCTTTTACAGTGCTCCCGCCGACTCAGCCTTGACTGGGGAGCGGTGACACAGTCTTGCTGGGGAGCCATAATGCTGGCAAAGGCCTTGGAGAATGTTCCCCTGCCTGCGCTGTACATGCTGCCTGATCTCTGCGCCTCCCCTGCTACCTGGCCCTCGGAACTGCGCCTTCTGCCACTAGCGCTGTCGGATGGGAATTTTACCATCAGTTTGTCCGCCAGGGTCCTGTGGTATAGCATCACTCTCGAACCCCTTTCCTCTTCGGGAATCAGAGTGGAAAAGTTATCCTTATACCGTGGGTCGAGCAGTGTGTACACCCAGTAATCCGTAGTGGCCAGAATGCGTGTAACGCGAGGGTCACGAGAAAGGCATCCTAACATGAAGTCCGCCATGTGTGCCAGAGTACCTGTACGCAACACATGGCTGTCCTCACTAGGAAGATCACTTTCAGGATCCTCCTCCTCCTCCTCTTCCTCCTCCTCAGGCCATACACGCTGAAAGGATGACAGCCCAGCAGCATCTGTACCCTCAGCAGTGGGCCAAGCTGTCTCTTCCCCCTCCTCATCCTCCTCATGCTCCTCCTCCTCCTCCTCAACGCGCTGAGATATAGACAGGAGGGTGCTCTGACTATCCAGCGACATACTGTCTTCCCCCGGCTCTGTTTCCGAGCGCAAAGCGTCTGCCTTTATGCTTTGCAGGGAACTTCTCAAGATGCATAGCAGAGGAATGGTGACGCTAATGATTGCAGCATCGCCGCTCACCACCTGGGTAGACTCCTCAAATTTTCCAAGGACCTGACAGATGGCTGCCAACCAGGGCCACTCTTCTGTAAATAATTGAGGAGGCTGACTCCCACTGCGCCGCCCATGTTGGAGTTGGTATTCCACTACAGATCTACGCTGCTCATAGAGTCTGGCCAACATGTGGAGCGTAGAGTTCCACTGTGTGGGCACGTCGCACAGCAGTCGGTGCACTGGCAGATTAAACCTATGTTGCAGGGTGCGCAGGGTGGCAGCGTGCGTGTGGGATTTGCGGAAATGTGCGCAGAGCTGGCGCACCTTTCCGAGCAGGTATGACAAGTGGGGGTAGCTTTTCAGAAAGCGCTGAACCACCAAATTAAAGACATGGGCCAGGCATGGCACGTGCGTGAGGCTGCTGAGCTGCAGAGCCGCCACCAGCTTACGGCCGTTGTCACACACGACCATGCCCGGTTGGAGGCTCAGCGGCGCAAGCCAGCGGTCGGTCTGCTCTGTCAGACCCTGCAGCAGTTCGTGGGCCGTGTGCCTCTTCTCTCCTAAGCTGAGTAGTTTCAGCACGGCCTGCTGACGCTTGCCCACCGCTGTGCTGCCACGCCGCGTGACACCGACTGCTGGCGACGTACTGCTGACACATCTTGATTGCGAGACAGAGGTTGCGTTGGAGGAGGAGGAAGGTGCTTTAGTGGAGGAAGCATACACCGCCGCAGATACCACCACCGAGCTGTGGCCCGCAATTCTGGGGGTGGGTAGGACGTGAGTGGTCCCAGGCTCTGACTCTGTCCCAGCCTCCACTAAATTCACCCAATGTGCCGTCAGGGAGATATAGTGGCACTGCCCGCCTGTGCTTGTCCACGTGTCCGTTGTTAAGTGGACCTTGGCAGTAACCGCGTTGGTGAGGGCGCGTACAATGTTGCGGGAGACGTGGTCGTGCAGGGCTGGGACGGCACATCGGGAAAAGTAGTGGCAACTGGGAACCGAGTAGCGCGGGGCAGCCGCCGCCATCATGCTTTTGAAAGCCTCCGTTTCCACAAGCCTATACGGCAGCATCTGTAGGCTGATCAATTTGGCAATGTGCACGTTTAACGCTTGAGCGTGCGGGTGCGTGGCGGCGTACTTGCGCTTGCGCTCAAACTGTGGCGCTAGCGACGTCTGGACGCTGCACTGAGAGACATTGCTGGATGGGGCCGAGGACAGCGGAGGTGAGGGTGTGGGTGCAGGCCAGGAGACGGTAGTGCCTGTGTCCTCAGAGGGGGGTTGGATCTCAGTGGCAGGTTGGGGCACAGGGGGAGAGGCAGTGGTGCAAACCGGAGGCGGTGAACGGGCATCGTCCCACCTTGTGGGGTGCTTGGCCATCATATGCCTGCGCATGCTGTTGATGGTGCCTCCCCAGCTGATCTTGGCGCGACAAAGGTTGCACACCACTGTTCGTCGGTCGTCAGGCGTCTCTGTGAAAAACTGCCACACCGTAGAGCACCTTGACCTCTGCAGGGTGGCATGGCGCGAGGGGGCGCTTTGGGAAACAGTTGGTGGATTATTCGGTCTGGCCCTGCCTCTACCCCTGGCCACCGCACTGGCTTGGCCTGTGCCCACACCCTCACTTGGCCCTCCGCGTCCTCGGCCGCGTCCACAGCCTCTAGGCCTACCCCTACCCCTCAGCATGCTGTATTACCAGTGATTTGATTTCCCAGGCAGGAAAGAAATTGGCGCAAGGCTGCACTCAACCGTAGCTGGTTGCGTCTGATTTTTGTACGTTCTCAACGCAGCACACACGTACACGGAGACCTTAGGACTGACACAGGCAGGCCAAATATAATTTCTTTTCCTTATTTGCAAAGGGAAGGCCCCACTGCGTATATTCAATGAACAATAACTGTGTTGTGGCCCTGCCTACACAATTCTATCCCTGTAGTATCAATGGAGGGTGCAATGCTCTGCACAGACGATTTTTAGAAAAAAAAAAATATGCAACACTGCTAACAGCAGCCAGCACAGTACTGCACACGGTTAAATTTGGCCCTAGAAAGGACCGTTGAGGTTCCTGAAGGCTACACTCCCTCCTAACACTCTCCCTGCCTATACACCACTTCTGTCCCTAATGCCGGGTGCAATGCTCTGCACTGCCGATTTTGAGAAAAAAAAAACACTGCTAGCAGCAGCCTGCACACAGGTAGATGTGGCCCTAAGAAGGACCTTTGGGGTTCTTGAAGCCTACACTCACTCCTAACGCTCTCCCTACAGCAGCACCAGCACGATAGTACTTTCCCTCAGCTAAGTCACAAGACATGTGTGGCGAGCCGCGGGAGGGGCCGACTTTTATACTCGGGTGACATCAGATCTCCCCAGCCACTCACAGCAGGGGGGTGGTATAGGACTTGAACGTCACAGGGGGAAGTTGTAATGCCTTCCCTGTCTTTCAATTGGCCAGAAAAGCGCGCTAACGTCTCAGAGAGGAAACTGAAAGTAACCGGAACACCGCGTGGTACTCGTTACGAGTAACGAGCATCCCGAACACCCTAATATTCGCACGAATATCAAGCTCGGACGAGTACGTTCGCTCATCTCTATTAATTACAAAAAGAAGAGCACCCCTATGTAATGTAACTTCCCGGTGTCGTACAAGCGTGACATTTGGCGTGAGCATTCTTTAGGTTCTACTTAAGAAAAGTAAAGGGGTCACAACTCGATTATTCAATGGTAATTGCAAAATTTAGTGCACCCCTATGTAATGTACCTAACCTAATTCTCTAACTTCCTGATGTTCTACAAACATGAAATTTGGGATGATCATTCTTTAGGCCCTACATAGGAAAAGTAAAGGGGTCACAACTCGATTATTCAAAGCTATTGAAGGTTGTGCCTTTTTAGCTGTTTTTGTTGTTCATCCTATTATGCTTCCAGCATCCTTCACGCTCTAGCTATTCCCACTAAATTATTACACCACTAGATTGCTCCAACCTCTCCTTGTTCTGCACCGCCTCAAGCACCTCTATAACAGGCCTTCTGAAAGTTCTTTGCATCGCCACATTGTAAAATATTGGTTATTTGAGTACAAATTCACACTCTGGTTATACCGGTAACAGGATGATTTCCTAGCCCACATTTTATGAGCAATCAAATGTAGATGATTTCAAAAGGTTCACTTACTTTTTCTTGCAATTGTATTACAAAAATGAAATGGAAGTAAATCACCAAAAGTGTTTATCATTAAAACTAGATAGAGAAAGAGTATATTTTTTCTAATCAGTTTTAATTTTTAGTTGTAGAATTTTTTATTCTTTTGCCTATATATGACTATGGGGGCGGCCATCGTGCCTAAACATCATTTAACTCCAATACAAAATATAGTCCTGTCGGCAGCACACAAATACCATTCAACCCAAAAGGGTGAGGCTAGTAAAGCTGTTTATGCCACGCCAACAAGGAATCCGAGCCCCGCCTCCAACGCAAGTCCAATAATAAAGAAAGTGGCAGCATAAATGGTGCAAAAAAGTTTTTGTTCATATATTGGCTTCTATCTGGGATTACTATACCCCCCCCCCCCATCAGCTTTTCTTATTACAAGATTATTGTTTTTAACAATTGTAGAGTTATTCGCTGATCTTGTATTAGAAGGTCTGGAGCTTTTATCTATGTATATAAAGACGAAAGCCCTCACTCACTCACTCACTCACTGACTGACTGACTGACTGACTGACTCGCCACTAATTCTCCCACTTCTCGATGTCAAATAAACATGAAATTTGGCATGAGCATTGATTATGTCATAAATGGGAAAAGTTAATGGGTCCCAACTCGATTATTGAATTCTAAGCGCAAAATAATTAGCGTCCCAATTTTACGTACAGAATCTAATTCTCTCACTTCCCGATGTCATTTTATATAAAGGAAACGTTGCATGGTTGCCTCCACGTGGTGTTTCCTGGGTAACGCAGAGAACTATGCAAAATGGTGAACATATTTTTTTCCTCAGTATCTCTAAAGTAACCACGACTTCATAAGATTTTCCGTGTGAACACCAGATAAACACCAGTACCAAATTAACTCGGGCGAAGCCGGGTATATCAGCTAGTTACTACATAAAGTGGGTAAATCATGCAAAACATTTTCATAAAATGTATTCACACAGCTTCTATTATTTGCTATTGGATGATAAGTACTCTTAGGTTTGAGGCCAGTAGGGATTGGGTCCACTAGATGGAAACTGGCTTCAAAATCCTGTTTAACTGTGAAATTAGAATTTAATTAAAAAAATGCTTTTTAGGCGATAATTTTCTTGCAAAATTATTTAAATCAACAGATCAAATCTAAAAACGTTTTTGAGAGACATGGGGAGTCACGTCATTTTTTGCATGCCCATGATAAAGACCCATCACAACTGAGAGTGACCCCTCTTGAACGAATAGAGCCCAAATCACGTGGCCTGAAGGTGAAAGGAATGTATTGGCTCTCTAGACTGAATACATTGGCACCCGACAGGCTGAGTGTGGTGGTGGGGAAATTGTCATTATTTAGAGTGGTTTTAGGGAATGGTGATTGCTCTCTATATGGGGTCTTCTCTCCTCTGTGGTCTAATTAATGGTCTTATAGTAGTTGTCATCCATACAATATTAACTTGGGTCTAAATGATTGTTTTATAGTATTTCTATCACACATCACATTCATTCCTTTGTTACATATTCAGGTATCTTATAAGAGGTCGTTTACATATTAGGTGTTCATCCTGTATTAACCGTTCTTTATATGGATTGTATATCCACCCATCGTGCCGCCCCTTCTGCACATTAACTACAGCTTTCTCTTGGAGTAATTCCACAATAACAGTTGGTTATTAATACATGTAATATGTGGGATCGCAGAGAAATCCCTATGTCAAAAGTTACAAGAGGGACGCAAACTGTGTTCCCTGGATTGATAAAGTTATTGCACTTTGAATAGATGAGGCATGCGCAATAGTTGGAACACACAGGGCGGTCCTAGTGACACCACAATGTATCCACCTGACGCATGCGCTCGCGATGGAATGCACAGTGCTCCACTTGACGTGCATGACGACCCTCACTGAGACGCCACCATGTCACGTCTGTTCCCTGCACCCGGCGTCCCGGCGTGGTCATGCTGCTTGGTCACATCCTGGAAGAGTTAACGACCTTCAGGTAACCTGTAAATCTTTTTCTATATGGGTGTATTTGTGTGTTACGTTTACCCCTGCTTGAGAAAGGCGCCATTTTGAGGCAGAAATGCGTTGCACATTTATCTATAGCCGGTTAGTTGGCGAGAGTTTCCTCTAGTTTTAGTTATTGTTGTTCTTTTTACCCTTTATTCCCCGGCTGGGGTAATAAGTTCCTTGTTCCAATAAGAGGTTTGAGGCGCGGAGGCTTTTTACTGCTTAGGCAGTTTTCTCTTTTCCCTCTTTGGATCAATACCCCCCCCCCCACCTACCAGTGTTGGCGTTCCCCCTGCTGCCTCCTGATTCCTAGAGGCATTGGGAGACCAGGAGTCACTTCTATTGATTACAGGTGGACCTGGACTACAGGTGCGGAGCGGGTATACCTCTAGTTACACTGCTCAACAACAGTTTTGCATCTGGTGTGCAATATATCAATTCTTATGGATTTTTGGGTGTAAAATCCAAATTTACCTTTAGAAATGATGCATCACATAAGGTTTTTATGCAATTTAGATTTTTTAAATTTTTTAAAAAGGTTTTTGTGTTTGTGCTCATTTTCTGGTGAATTATTTATATAAAATTAGATCAGTGATTCAGCTAAACTCTTTATGTGAATGTAATACACAGTGGATGAAGCTCTAAAAATGGGCACTAGATGGCAGAACAATGTAGTTGAGCAGGAAGGTTACCGACGTGAGCCAATCT
Organism: Eleutherodactylus coqui; assembly: GCA_035609135.1. NCBI lineage: Eukaryota > Metazoa > Chordata > Amphibia > Anura > Eleutherodactylidae > Eleutherodactylus > Eleutherodactylus coqui. The sequence continues at coordinate 525,660,321 of CM069405.1, read as the reverse complement.
GTACTGCTGTTCAGTCTTTGTTGTAATCTGCATGAAGCCCTTCTCTTCATTCTTACCTTTAGCATATTGGTGTTTTTTGAGTTTCATTCACAATTACATTACCAGAAAAACATTATTGAGTTCTGAGTGTTAATATATGTTTTGTAATTAAAACCAGACAATATTTGACAATACCGTATTATTGTCCATGTAATAGCGCTGTGTATCTCAGAAATGTAACATGATAGATAGAATCTGATGCTTCCACTGAATTCAGCACCCCAAAATTAGTAGAATCAACCTGTTTCCAAACCAGATACAGAAACCATTTTTGATTTGCGGAGCAGTGTTACAGGCGTCCGCGCCCAGCGCCAGGTGACTCCGCACCTTCATTCAGTGTATTTGCGTATACACGGCTATTTATGTGAAGATCCGCCCGGCGCTTTCTCAGTTATCCTATCCATTTCCAATATAGACAACATTTTGACCCCTTGTGGTCTTTGTAAACCTCAGCTTGACAAATGCCACAGGGGGTCGAAATGTCCACTATACTGGGAATGGAGGAATACAAAGAAAAATATGTTTTTGCACCATTTATGCTTCCACTTCCTTTATTATTGAACTGCATTTAACAGCATTTACAGAGATGCTTTACAGCAGCTTCATGGGCTATTCACGCATTGGACAAGAGGGGACCCACTGACTTGTATGGAAGACTGTTCTAGGCATTCGCTGTGTCCTGTGCAGAGGTCATTGTTTGGGGAGGGGAGGAGGTGAGCTATGGAATTACCTATTGTGAATGGTGGGTCCTGTGTTATCTACACATAGGTGTGACCTCTCAGTGTAATTCTGCCTGTGATGATGAGGAGGTGATGGCTCTACAGCACAGGAAGTGTCAGACTATTATTAGGCTCCGTGGTCAGTGTGAGAACTGCAGGATTTCAGGATTTTTTATTAAAAATACAAATAAATAGAATACTTAAAAATGTTTAACACAAAAATGTAATGTACATGATACGGTAGGTCATTTTCTGATGACACATTCCCTTTAAGAATATTTTCAGGTGCCTGCACTCATATTATGACTTTTAGTCTCTGCAGGGGGCGCTACCTTCCGCCATTGTGACCTATTCTTATTTCAGGCAGTATATTATCCACAAACTCTGGCAACCTCTACATGGAGCAACGGAAGATGGAACTGGAGAAGAATAGAGAAGTTTACAAGTCAGTGCTCCCCCAGCAGGATGACCATGTGATGTGGATTTTGGGGTACCCCAGGAACATGTTCCCCATTTATGTTTAATTCTTGGGATTATTTTGCAGGTGGAAAATGCTTGCATCAGGTTCCCCATACTGCATTGATGCAGACAGCTCTGATGATCTTCCCATCAATGAACGGTACTCATACGAAAAGCGTGGCAGCTTCTTGCTCACTGAGCTTCTATCGTAAGTTTTCCCACAAAACCCAATTATACAAAATGAAGTTGCAACATGGTGTGTTGTACTTGACGTTGGAGGATGGGTCCAGAAGATTCCATCTCTGGCCCAACATGGCCCAAACTGTGGAGTCAATCCAAAGTTAATACTGGATGGGTCCCAGACTTTCATTAGAAATAAATATATATATATATATATATATATATATATATATATATATATATATATATATATATATATATATATATAAATTATGTATGTATTCGGAAGGCAGTGGGAGTGATGTAATCAGCGCCGATGTTCTGGCACCTGACAAGGCTTCATGTCTTCATTATTTGGTTTAGAGTCAAGTCTACTTTCTTACAGGAACCTTGAAGTAGGATTAAAAGGTTTTATGAGCAGCACCGATTCCTGGAGAAATCTAGGCGACGTCAAGGCGGTGTTCTACTTCAACAGAACCGACATTTCCGGTGCGTTTCCATTATTTCACCTCTTGTGGTTGTTATCAGTGTGACTTCATCTCCGGCCGATCTCCAGTTCTGTCTTCTCTGGGTCTCCAGGCTTCTTGTGATTTGATTTCAAGCATATGTCGTATAAACCTCATAGATGCAGTTATGGTCGTAATAGATTATAAAAGTCTTAGCTCTACAAATGATGTAGAAGAACCGTAGATATCCGTACATCAGAAATATCAGTCTGAAAGCAAAACACTGCAACCCATCTGGACCTGAGGATGGATGTGAGCTTCAAGAATCTTCCATTTACAAGACTCAGGAGTAGAAGATTTGAAAACGGTTTACACCTTGGTACATTGGTGAAGACTTGTGAGAACCGCATGGATGGGAAGAGCCGAATCATTGACCAAATCAAGGTGAACCTTCCACATGGAGCAGAAACAAGTTCTTTCTGAATATATGATAAGAAGATCTAACTAATCATGAAAGACATAAAGGAGGAAGAGGACAGCCAACATCAAAGTCAATCACAGACACAATACTGTACATTCCTAAGCCCTACCATAAAATAGGGGATTATAGAACAAGCAAGACGGGGCACAGTATTCAAAATGAACCTGACAATAGACATCTACATTAATAGCACACTTCAGTTGACGTTCTTAGGCTGTTTAGTAGATTTAGTACAGAGTGATACATATGTCCCATTTTCAGATAATACACATGAAATTTTAGGGTGCATTAACATACAGCACTTGCTGCAGAAAACCCTTCAACCCCAGGGTCACATATTCCAGAAAACTATTCAACCAACCTGCTACATGTGAACCTCTCCTCATACTAAGCCATCCCGATAATCCAGCACATCTCCAAATCACCCAAAACTGGATTAATCAATGTTATATGCACCCTGCATCTGGGATGATGGTCGGTAGGAGGATCTAGTTCTCATCTTCTGATGCTTCTACCTCTTGGATTATGTTATTTCTTGTATTATTAACCTCTGCCCTCTCCCCACCTGCAGTCTTTACATGAATGATCGTTGTCTGCTCTAAACCAGTCTCCATCTCTCTGTCGTCTCCAGATAAAGTCTCAAAGAGATGGAATGAGGACTCCTTCTTTGGTTACCAGTACCTGAATGGCGTCAACCCAATGCTGATCCGGAAATGCCTCAACCTACCCGAGAACTTCCCAGTCACCAGCAGCATGGTGGCTGCATCTCTGGGGATCTCCACAGACCTTCAGAAAGAGCTACAGGTGGGGATTGTAACAACTTCAAAGCCTTTCAATGCCAAAATGTGCTTGAGCAGGAGGAAAGGAACTAAAGCAAGCCTACATATCATGGAAAGAATCTATTACACAACTGGAACCAGTCTGTGCAGCATGGAGATGCAGCCTACTGTACAGCAAATACACCTGTGCGCAAAAAAAGGCAGTCTATTGTACAGCAGATAATCCAAATCTGTACTGAAGAGGCAGACTGTTGCGCAACAAATCATTAGAGTTCTCAAAAGGTTCTACAATACATGTGCAAAAATTGAGACAACTGGTTGCTATGTAAACTGAATTATTACATTCTGAAGAATACACTAAGGCCATGCTGACATTTAAGCTGGAGGCTTTTTTCAAACCCTTTAACATGAAAGCTTGGACAGAGTAGTGCACTATGCTATGTTGATTCATCCGGGAAAGTTTCCACCAGCGTACTGAAAGCAATGTGTTACATACAAAGGTCTGTCTGGCGCCACTGGAGTCCGGAACATGCCAGACATAGCAATTCCGATAAATTTATTATTCATCTCCAAGGATGGAGCATAACAAAGGTGAAAGGGACCTAGGAAGGAGCTGTGATACATATAATTGGTGTCTGTAAAGTATAACAATTTGAACTTCTCCATTTCCCTAACAGAACGGGAACGTCTTCCTGGCCGACTACAAGATTCTCCAGGGAATTCCTATTAAGGACTCTATTAATGGGAAGCGTCAATACATGACAGTCCCCATGTGTCTGCTGTGGAAGGACCCCCAGGACAAGCTGCTCCCCATCGCTATCCAGGTAATCTCCAGTCACGCCATGGAGCATCTTACACTTTAAAGGTGTTTCATTTCTCTTTGAACTACTCATAACTAGAATATTTATTGAAGCCACTTTGAGGGAATCTTTATCCAGAAATGCACCAAGTCTCTATAGTGACAATCCCTAAAACCAAGTAACCCCCCCAACCCTCCAATTTGCCAACAAATTTCAGACCTATATCACCGATTAATTGTAAAAAAAATGTATGCCACACTATTAGCCCAAGTCTTCTTACAGTCCTCCTTAAAATCATCCAGAATTGCCAAGTAGGCTTTACACGAGGTAGACAAGCCATGATGGTACCCGCAGAACAATAAACCTGATCTCTTGTGTTCGGGCCTCTGAGATTCGTTCTCTGCTTTTTCTATTGGATGTGGAGAAGGCATTTGAAAGGATACACTTCTACTTTGCCTTTGCCAACTTGTACTCAGCTCCCTCCATGGAAGTGTTTGTTAATGGAGTATTATCGTAACCTTTTTAAATAATGAATGAGAGCTGCCAAGGATGCCCATCATCTCCAATGTACAAGAAAGGGAATGAAATTAATCTCAGATTTATGGAAAACTCCAAAAGTAGGCCTTTTTCAGATTTGTTTGCTTTACGTCAGGGGTGTCCAACCTTCTGGCATATCTGGGCTACACAGGAAGAAGAAAAGATGTCTTGGGTCTCAAATAAAATACACAAATACTAACAAAGCTGATGAGCAAAGAAAAAAAAGGGCATGGACATCATTTGTGAAGACCTTCACATTAGATAAGCAAAAAAGTCAGCACATAATAATCCTAATTATGCAGCAGCTGTCTCCTCCCTGTACTCCAAGCCACTTCTACTATACCCTCCACAACCTGTTTCAGTGGCCATCTTAGTACTCACGAAACTATGCCTTCCACATCCGATACCAGCGGCCATCTTGGTCCTCCCACTGGAACACATAGCCAGGAAGGCCCTAAGCCTGTTACATCCCTCTATCTGGTCCTCAGAGCCAATGGCTCCTTCTATGTACCACCTAATACTGGCCTTCCTCCAATGAGCACCACCCCCTTATACCTAGTATTTTTGCTCAAGCTGACACCGGTGCTATGATCTCTTAGCTGGGAGAAGTGCAAGTCCTCCCAGCCACCTCCACCACCGGGCAGCCCGCAGGTCTACCAGACTCTAGTGTGCATTCCCACCAGAATCCTTCATCCACAGTGACTAATTGGGATGATATCAACCACCCCCTGATCACATGGTCCCCTCAGACCCAGCGACCACCCCCGCATCAGGAACCACAAACCTCAACCGTCAATTTTACACATCCCACCTCAACTGTCAATTTTGCACTTCCTCACCCGCCCCCTCCCTCCCTATGGGGGCAGCCTCATTCACAACAACCCTCCGCAAACAAAGGACCACCTACCTTTGGGCACCCACAGGACGCGCCGGTCTGCTACGTGACCTTCAACCCCCACCCAGGCCTCCACCCTCGTGGCCAACTTACCCGAACTAGAGTAACAACCGATGCCATACTACTGCCATATAATACACATCTAGATGTTCTCAGCTACCTGGAGGGACCAGAATGCACTGACTGAAGAAAAATCTGCAGACATCTACTGGCCAATTATGGAAAATGTTTCATGGATGCTAGACTGATCGATGACAAATCATACAAATACGGGGTTGAGTTTTGTGAACAGATACGTGGGCTCAGAATCGGCTAGCTGACCAGAGAGTGTGTAGGGACCCAATAGACCCAGACAGATGGGGGGCTAACAGTGGCCCCGAAGCAATCGCCAGCAAGGACCTCCCCAAGATCCTCAGCATTTCCCTACACCGCCACTGCCTCCTCACCACAGCCAAGAATATTTGGACCTTCTGTGCTAGGATTTTGGCTGCACCTGTGTCACCCTCCCCATCCATGGCTGTGTCTTTGTTAAATCCAGATGGTCCTCTGGCCAAGGTGACTCTGCCCATTGAGGGACACCCCACTATTTTCCTAATTGACACAGGTGCAGCCAAAAGTGTGATCAGCAAAGCAGACCTGCCAGAGCCTACTTTCTTGTCAGACATGAACACTACCTGTGTGGGGGTTGATGGGACTCCTAGATCGAACCCACTCACGCTACCGCTACAAGTAGGACCCTTCCCAGACATCCTGGCCAGATTCGTTGTCTACCCAACCTGTCCTTTGAACCTATTGGTGGTTGATTATCTATCAAGACTACAAGCAACCATCACCTTCACTGAAGACAGGAAAATCACAGTCTCCCCCCCCCCCCTCTATCCTCTGAAGACCGCAGGGTGCTGTGCTCCCTGTCCATCCTCATGGCTCTGCAAACATCCATCACATCCAGCATCCTACCAGAAGTCTTGGGAAGATTACCCGGGGGCCTATGGTCAACTGGACCAGAAGACATCGCCCATCTCAAGGTGCCACCTGTCATGGTCAAACTGAAACCAGGAGCACCGCTCCCCAAGAAACCCCAGTATCCCTCAAGATAGCTGTGCAGAAGCAATCGCAGGACATGTCAAGGCCTTGCTCCAGAATGTGGCTCTCATCCCTTGTGAGTCACCCTGCAATACACCTCTCTTCCTAGTGTAGAAAAAGATTTAGAAAGGACAACCAGACAAGTACTAAATGGTCCAGGACCTTAGAACTGTCAATGAGGCCACCATCGTGCTCAATCCGCACACTCTTCTGTCAGGGATCCTACCTTCAGCTGTGTATTTCACAGTGGTGGACCTCACAAATGCTTTCTTCAGCATTCCACTGCATCCACCCTAACAATACCTCTTTGCCTTTACCCATGACGGCCGGCAATACACCTGGACAGTAATGCCACAGGGAGCACAGAACTACCCCAGCCAATTTGCCAAGGCCATGACCCTCATTCTGAATTCGTGGCAGCTGGAAAACTTAATGTCTTATAAAATTGTTGAGGGGATCTCAACTTTGTGATGATTAAACTAAAAAATGTACATATTGAAGTTATTATGGAATTAACAGGGTGACTTGGGGATATCTGGCTATGAGATGACAGGATGACTTTGGGTTATATGCCAGTGACATGACAGGATGACATGAGGATATATGGCTGTGAGATGATAGGATGATTTGGGAATATCAGGCTGTGAGATGACAGGATGGCTTGGGAATATCAGGCTGTGAGATGACAGGATGGCTTGGGGATATCAGGCTGTGAGATGACAGGATGGCTTGGGGATATCTGGTAGTGAGGTGACAGGAGGGGATGGGAATATCTGGCTGTGAGGTTACAGGATTACTTGGGGATATATGGCAGTGAGGTTATGGAATGATTCGGGAACATCTGGCAGAGAGATGATGGGAAGACTTGGGGATATATGGCAGTGAGGTTGTACTGGATTGGTACTAAGAGTACCCATTGAATATCTGCCTCCTTCCTAAATAAAAGCTCAAGACCGGTGCATGCACGTGAAGAATTACACCGACACACAGTTCAGCTAAATGACACTTCCTTTATTCCTACAGGCTACATGAGGTTATATAGACGGTATGTAAAGCTCATATGTCATGAGGTATGAGACTGCCACTGATTGGTTATTGCCTTATATGGGTTTCCTCCTCCAGGAGCTCGACATCAGCTTCTTGTGTTTAATCTTGGACGGAGGTGCCATCTTGAGTATACTGTTTCAAACATGGTGGTGGTAGGGGGGGGGGCGAGTTAGTCATCATTCCAGCAGGCGGCGTGTGTTAGCAAGTGTTGAAAAAGCACATATTGTAATAGGCATTTTACTTAGTTTATTACAGTCTATTATAATCCCTCCTTAAAATGACTATTTTACCTGTCCCTATCCTTGTACCTGTCTCATCTATCTATATGTGCCTTGGAATTCTTTTGCGCTGCACGTTGGACGGACCCTGGCTAATCCATTGCCCCCTTATTATAGACTCTGCACATAAAAAAGTCAGATGCTGTCCCTATGGGCTAATGGTATTGCAATTGCTGGGGAGGTAGGGATTGCAGTGGGGTATAAGGTTTATCGTGATCCTCCGGGTCCTCCATGTTCAGCAGTGTTGGCGTCACATTGTCCATGACTCTCTCACAGAGCTTCCTCAGTTAGCGTAGTATACAGCAAACTATGATAATCAGAATCACAAATATGGTTATCCCTATCTGGGCTAGCATCTTCTGCCACCCACTCATCCAACTGAAGTATTGATACCAGGGGTCAGTTATACCTGAATTTTTCTTTAGTGCCACTGACAAGTCCTCTAACTTCCTAATTGCTGAGGTCACTTTACCATTTGGCCCTGTGTTTTCGGAAATGTACGTGCAGCAGGTCTCCCCTATCATTTTACATACCCCTTCCTTTTCCGCTAGGTTCATATCCAGGGCCATTCTATTTTGGAAGGTCATAAAGGAGGTGGGCCCAACTGATCTGCTAATCCCTGCAGGGCGTCTTTGGTGTAATTCACAAACCTCTGTTGGCTGTAGTCGATGTAATTTATCCAATCTACATTCTTATTAGCAGTGAGGATAGGTATCAATGACTCAAAACCTGCCTCTATTTGATCCCTGGCTATGAATGCGTCGGGAACCCCCTCGGAAGTTTATTACAGTCGACATGGTGAGGGGAAGACTTGGGGATAAATGGCAATGAGATTACAGGATAACTTGGGGATTTATGGCAGTAAGGTGACAGGCTGACTTGGGGGTATCTAACTGTGAGATTATAGGATAACTTGGAGTGAGGTGACAGGCTGACTTGGGGATATCTAACTGTGAGATGAGAGGATAACTTGGAGTGAGGTGACAGGATGACTTGGGGTTATATGGCAGTGAGGTGATAGGATGACTTGGGGATACATGGCAGTAAGGTGATGGGGTGATTTGGGGATATATGGCAGTAAGTGGAAGAGATGACTTAGGGATATTTGGCAGTGAGGGGATGTGGTGACTCGGGCATATATGGCAGTGAGGTGATAAGATGACTTGGGAATATCTGGCAGTAAGATGACACAATGAATTGGGGATTTATGGCAGTGAGGCGACGGCATGACTTGGGGCTATCTGGATGACTTGGGGTGTCTGGCTGTGAGATGATAGAATGACTTGAGAATATATGGCAGTGAGGTGACAGGATGACTTGGGTATATCTAATTTTGAGATGACATCATGACTTGGGGGTATATGGTAGTGAGGTGATGGGATGACTTGGGGATATCTGGCAGTGAGGTGATGTGGTGACTCTGGGATATATGGCAGTGAGGTGGCGGGCTGACTTGGGGAATATCTGGCAGTGAGATGACATGATGACTCGGGGATATATGGCAGTGAGGTGACAGCATAACTTGGGGCTATCTGGCTTTGAGATAACAGGATGACTTGGGGATATATGGCAGTCAGGTAATAGCATGACCTGTGGATATCTGGCATTTAGATGTCGGGATAACTTGGGGATAGATGGCTGTGAGGTGATGTGATGACTTGGGGATATCTTTCTGCAATGACAGGATCACTTTGGGAAATATGGCATTTTGGTGATGGGACGACGTAGGGATATCTAGCTGTGAGATGACAGGATGACTTGGGAATATATGGCAGTGAGATGACAGGATGACTTGAGGATATATGGCAGTGAGGTGGCGGGATAACTTGGGGAGAGATGGCTGTGAGATGACAAGATGACTTGGTGATTTATGGGAGTGAGGTGACTGGATGACTTGGGGGTATATGGCTGTGACGTGATGACTTGAGGATACATGGCAGTGAGGTGATTGGATGACCTGGGCATATATGGCAGTGAGGTGACGGGACGACTTGGGGATATCTGGCTTTAGGATGACAGGAGGACTTGGGGATATATGACAGTGAGGTGATGGGATCACTGGGGGGGGGTATATGGCTGTGACGTGATGGGAAGACTTGGGGATAGATGGCTGTGAGATGACAGGATGACTTGGGGATATATGGGAGTGAGGTGAATGGATGACTTGAGGATACATGGCAGTGAGGCGATGGGATGACTTGGGATATATGGGAATTAGGTGACTGCATGACTTAGGGACATATGGCAGTGAGGTGATGGGATGACCGCGGAATATCTGGCTTTGAGATGACAAGATGACTTGTGGATAGATGACTGTGAGGTGGCGGGATCACTTGGGGGTGTACGGTTGCGAGGTGATGGGATGACAGTAGGAAGCCTCACTGAAGGAATCTCAGGATGGGTAGAAAATGTCAAACTACTGGTAAGAAACACAACCAGCTACTTGCAGGACACCATGGACCTACTGAACAAACTGTCAAACATAGGTCTCTTCCCCAAGATCCCACACGAAGCTGGACTGACCACCTGCCAGGCACACCTTGAGGCCATTGGGAGAATTTCTGAATCCATGTTACCACTCACAAGATTCATCTTCACACACACAACTATTTCTCCTCTGGCAAATAGATATTCCTGCAACTCACTGAAACCTCCAGGCAATTAAATGGCACCACAATATGCCAACCTTTTCATGGCAAAACTGGAGAGTGACTTTCTGGCTTCCTGCTCCAGCAAACCCTTGGCCTACTTCTGCTACAGTGATGACATCATTTGGACCAACACTGAAAAAGAACTAATAAAATTCCAAAAGAGATTCAATGCATGTCATCCCACCATAAACCTGACATTAAGCTATTCATATGCAGAAATTAACTTTTTGGACATCATCATAAAGATTTCAAACATCTCAATAAAGACATCCTTATACTGGAAACTGATCGATCGTCCCAAATACCTCAGATGAGACAGTTAACCTCCTAAGCACATCAAAAAGTCTGTTGTCTGCAGGTCATCAGATACAACTGTATCTGCTCCAACCCAACAGACAGAGAGGATCATCTAGACCATCTTAAATTGACATTTATAAACCAGGGCTACCATCCTACCTCAATTGATGACCAAATCACCAGAGCCACCAGGATGCCCGGAAATCAATTACTTCAGTACACAGAGAAGGAAGGAAATGTCCATGTGCCTCTAGTAGGGACCTACAATCCACAGCTAGAGGTACTAAGGAAGACCGTGAAGAAACTCCATCATACCCTACACAATGATGACTGTCTGACCACCATATTCCCAGACCCTCCCCTTCTGTGTTACAGGCAACCTCCAAGTCTGAGGAACTTTATAATCAGGAATGTATTGCTCTCCGACACACAAAAAGGAACTTATTTCTGTAATGTAAGGAGCTGTAAAACCTGCTGACACGTACGGACCGCAGACAGGATACATAACCCCAACACACAGCAGGACTATAAGATCCCTGTAATGTAAGGAGCTGTAAGACCTGCTGACATGTACGGACCGCAGACAGGATACATAACCCCAACACACAGCAGGACTATAAGATCCCTGTAATGTAAGGAGCTGTAAGACCTGCTGACATGTACGGACCGCAGACAGGATACATAACCCCAACACACAGCAGGACTATAAGATCCCTGTAATGTAAGGAGCTGTAAGACCTGCTGACATGTACGGACCGCGGACAGGATACATAACCCCAACACACAGCAGGACTATAAGATCCCTGTAATGTAAGGAGCTGTAAGACCTGCTGACATGTACGGACCGCGGACAGGATACATAACCCCAACACACAGCAGAACTATAAGATCCTTGAAATGTAAGGAGCTGTAAGACCTGCTGACATGTACGGACCGCGGACAGGATACATAACCCCAACACACAGCAGGACTATAAGATCCCTGTAATGTAAGGAGCTGTACGACCTGCTGACATGTACGGACCGCAGACAGGATACATAACCCCAACACACAGCAGGACTATAAGATCCCTGTAATGTAAGGAGCTGTACGACCTGCTGCCATGTACGGACCGCAGACAGGATACATAACCCCAACACACAGCAGGACTATAAGATCCCTGTAATGTAAGGAGCTGTAAGACCTGCTGACATGTACGGACCGCAGACAGGATACATAACCCCAACACACAGCAGGACTATAAGATCCCTGTAATGCAAGGAGCTGTAAGACCTGCTCACATATACTGACTGTGGACAGGATACGGATCCCCAACACACAGCAGGACTATAAGATCCCTGCAATGTAAGGAGCTGTAAGACCTGCTGACACGTACGGACCGCAGACAGGATACAGATCCCCAACACACAGCAGGACTATAAGATCCCTGTAATGTAAGGAGCTGTAAGACCTGCTGACATGTACGGACCGCGGACAGGATACATAACACCAACACAGCAGGACTATAAGATCCCTGTAATGTAAGGAGCTGTAAGACCTGCTGACATGTACGGACCGCAGACAGGATACATAACCCCAACACACAGCAGGACTATAAGATCCCTGTAAGGTAAGGAGCTGTAAGACCTGCTGACATGTACGGACTGCAGACAGGATACATAACCCCAACACACAGCAGGACTATAAGATCCCTGTAATGTAAGGAGCTGTAAGACCTGCTGACATGTACGGACCGCGGACAGGATACATAACCCCAACACACAGCAGGACTATAAGATCCCTGTAATGTAAGGAGCTGTACGACCTGCTGACATGTACGGACCGCAGACAGGATACATAACCCCAACACACAGCAGGACTATAAGATCCCTGTAATGCAAGGAGCTGTAAGACCTGCTCACATATACTGACTGTGGACAGGATACGGATCCCCAACACACAGCAGGACTATAAGATCCCTGCAATGTAAGGAGCTGTAAGACCTGCTGACACGTACGGACCGCAGACAGGATACAGATCCCCAACACACAGCAGGACTATAAGATCCCTGTAATGTAAGGAGCTGTAAGACCTGCTGACATGTACGGACCGCGGACAGGATACATAACACCAACACAGCAGGACTATAAGATCCCTGTAATGTAAGGAGCTGTAAGACCTGCTGACATGTACGGACCGCAGACAGGATACATAACCCCAACACACAGCAGGACTATAAGATCCCTGTAAGGTAAGGAACTGTAAGACCTGCTGACATGTACGGACTGCAGACAGGATACATAACCCCAACACACAGCAGGACTATAAGATCCCTGTAATGTAAGGAGCTGTAAGACCTGCTGACATGTACGGACCGCGGACAGGATACATAACCCCAACACACAGCAGGACTATAAGATCCCTGTAATGTAAGGAGCTGTACGACCTGCTGACATGTACGGACCGCAGACAGGATACATAACCCCAACACACAGCAGGACTATAAGATCCCTGTAATGTAAGGAGCTGTACGACCTGCTGCCATGTACGGACCGCAGACAGGATACATAACCCCAACACACAGCAGGACTATAAGATCCCTGTAATGTAAGGAGCTGTAAGACCTGCTGACATGTACGGACCGCAGACAGGATACATAACCCCAACACACAGCAGGACTATAAGATCCCTGTAATGTAAGGAGCTGTAAGACCTGCTCACATATACTGACTGTGGACAGGATACAGATCCCCAACACACAGCAGGACTATAAGATCCCTGTAATGTAAGGAGCTGTAAGACCTGCTGACACGTACGGACCGCAGACAGGATACAGATCCCCAACACACAGCAGGACTATAAGATCCCTGTAATGTAAGGAGCTGTAAGACCTGCTGACATGTACGGACCGCGGACAGGATACATAACACCAACACAGCAGGACTATAAGATCCCTGTAATGTAAGGAGCTGTAAGACCTGCTGACATGTACGGACCGCGGACAGGATACATAACCCCAACACACAGCAGGACTATAAGATCCCTGTAATGTAAGGAGCTGTACGACCTGCTGACATGTACGGACCGCAGACAGGATACATAACCCCAACACACAGCAGGACTATAAGATCCCTGTAAGGTAAGGAGCTATAAGACCTGCTGACATGTATGGACCGCAGACAGGATACGGATCCCCAACACACAGCAGGACTATAAGATCCCTGTAATGTAAGGAGCTGTAAGACCTGCTGACATGTACGGACCGCCGACAGGATACATAACCCCAACACACAGCAGGACTATAAGATCCCTGTAATGTAAGGAGCTGTAAGACCTGCTGACATGTACGGACCGCAGACAGGATACATAACCCCAGCACACAGCAGGACTATAAGATCCCTGTAATGTAAGGAGCTGTAAGACCTGCTGACATGTACGGACCGCGGACAGGATACAGATCCCTAACACACAGCAGGACTATAAGATCCCTGTAATGTAAGGAGCTGTAAGACCTGCTGACATGTACGGACCGCGGACAGGATACAGATCCCCAACACACAGCAGGACTATAAGATCCCTGTAATGTAAGGAGCTGTAAGACCTGCTGACATGTACGGACCGCGGACAGGATACATAACACCAACACAGCAGGACTATAAGATCCCTGTAATGTAAGGAGCTGTAAGACCTGCTGACATGTACGGACCGCAGACAGGATACATAACCCCAACACACAGCAGGACTATAAGATCCCTGTAATGTAAGGAGCTGTAAGACCTGCTGACATGTACGGACCGCGGACAGGATACAGAACCCCAACACACAGCAGGACTATAAGATCCCTGTAATGTAAGGAGCTGTAAGACCTGCTGACATGTATGGACGGCGGACAGAATACAGATCCCCAACACACAGCAGGACTATAAGATCCCTGTAATGTAAGGAGCTGTAAGACCTGCTGACATGTACGGACCGCGGACAGGATACATAACCCCAACACACAGCAGGACTATAAGATCCCTGTAATGTAAGGAGCTGTACGACCTGCTGACATGTACGGACCGCAGACAGGATACATAACCCCAACACACAGCAGGACTATAAGATCCCTGTAAGGTAAGGAGCTGTAAGACCTGCTGACATGTACAGACCGCAGACAGGATACATAACCCCAACACACAGCAGGACTATAAGATCCCTGTAATGTAAGGAGCTGTAAGACCTGCTGACATGTACGGACCGCAGACAGGATACAGATCCTCAACACACAGCAGGACTATAAGATCCCTGTAATGTTAGGAGCTGTAAGACCTGCTGACATGTACGGACCGCAGACAGGATACAGATCCTCAACACACAGCAGGACTATAAGATCCCTGTAATGTTAGGAGCTGTAAGACCTGCTGACATGTACGGACCGCGGACAGGATACGGATCCCCAACACACAGCAGGACTATAAGATCCTGTAATGTAAGGAGCTGTAAGACCTGCTGACATGTACGGACCGCGGACAGGATACATAACCCCAACACACAGCAGGACTATAAGATCCCTGTAATGTAAGGAGCTGTAAGACCTGCTGACATGTACGGACCGCAGACAGGATACAGATCCTCAACACACAGCAGGACTATAAGATCCCTGTAATGTTAGGAGCTGTAAGACCTGCTAACATGTACGGACCGCGGACAGGATACATAACCCCAACACACAGCAGGACTATAAGATCCCTGTAGGGTAAGGAGCTGTAAGACCTGCTGACATGTACGGACCGTGGACAGGATACATAACCCCAACACACAGCAGGACTATAAGATCCCTGTAATGTAAGGAGCTGTAAGACCTGCTGACACGTATGGACCGCAGACAGGATGCATAACCCCAACACACAGCAGGACTATAAGATCCCTGTAATGTAAGGAGGTGTAAGACCTGCTGACATGTACTGACTGCAGACAGGATACATAACCCCAACACACAGCAGTACTATAAGATCCCTGTAATGTAAGGAGCTGTAAGACCTGCTGACACGTATGGACCGCAGACAGGATGCATAACCCCAACACACAGCAGGACTATAAGATCCCTGTAATGTAAGGAGCTGTAAGACCTGCTGACATGTACGGACCGCGGACAGGATACAGATCCCCAACACACAGCAGGACTATAAGATCCCTGTAATGTAAGGAGCTGTAAGACCTGCTGACATGTACTTACCGTAGACAGGATACATAACCCCAACACATAGCAGGACTATAAGATCCCTGTAATGTAAGGAGCTGTATGACCTGCTGACATGTACGGACTGCAGACAGAATACAGATCCCCAACACACAGCAGGACTATAAGATCCCTGTAATGTAAGGAGCTGTAAAACCTGCTGACATGTACGGACCGCAGACAGGATACATAACCCCAACACACAGCAGGTCTATAAGATCCCTGTAATGTAAGGAGCTGTAAGACCTGCTGACATGTACGGACCACAGACAGGATACGGATCCCCAACACACAGCAGGGCTATAAGATCCCTGTAATGTAAGGAGCTGTACGACCTGCTGACATGTACGGACCGCAGACAGGATACATAACCCCAACACACAGCAGGACTATAAGATCCCTGCAATATAAGGAGCTGTAAGACCTGCTGACATGTACGGACCGCAGACAGGATACAGAACCCCAACACACAGCAGGACTATAAGATCCCTGTAATGTAAGGAGCTGTAAGACCTGCTGACATGTACGGACTGCAGACAGGATACATAACCCCAACACACAGCAGGACTATAAGATCCCTGTAATGTAAGGAGCTGTAAGACCTGCTGACATGTACGGACCGCGGACAGGATACATATATACACACAGCAGGACTATAAGATCCCTGTAATGTAAGGAGCTGTAAGACCTGCTGACATGTACGGACCACGGACAGAATACATAACCCCAACACACAGCAGGACTATAAGATCCCTGTAATGTAAGGAGCTGTAAGACCTGCTGACATGTACGGACCGCGGACAGAATACATAACCCCAACACACAGCAGGACTATATGATCCCTGTAATGAAGGAGCTGTAAGACCTGCTGACATGTACGGACCGCGGACAGAATACATAACCCCAACACACAGCAGGACTATACGATCCCTGTAATGTAAGGAGCTGTAAGACCTGCTGACATGTACGGACCGCAGACAGGATACAGATCCCCAACACACAGCAGGACTATAAGATCCCTGTAATGTAAGGAGCTGTAAGACCTGCTGACATCTACGGACCGCGGACAGGATACATAACCCCAACACACAGCAGGACTATAAGATCCCTGTAATGTAAGGAGCTGTAAGACCTGCAGACATGTACGGACCGCAGACAGGATACATAACCCCAACACACAGCAGGACTATAAGATCCCTGTAATGTAAGGAGCTGTAAGACCTGCAGACATGTACGGACCGCAGACAGGATACATAACCCCAACACACAGCAGGTCTATAAGATCCCGGGACATTCACATGTTCCACATCTGGTGTCGTGTACCAGCTCCGGTGCAGTAAATGTTCTGTTGGGGGGTTTATTCTTGAGGAACAGGAAAAAAAGCTGAAAGCGAGGAAGAGATCTCATCACCACTCAATTAAGGAGAGAAAGACAAATTTACCTGCGGCCAAGCACTTCTCTAGCCAAGAACACAACATAAAACACATGAAAGTTCTTATACTTAAAGGCAATTTCAAATCACAAAGCCACAGAAGAATTTGGGAGAACAAATTTATAACAACTTTTGACACTTTAAATAAGGGGGCTAAATTCTTCCAGAGGATTCATGTGTGACAGGGAAGTATGAGAGGTCTACAGCACAGATAACACTTCTGGCCTGGTGCCCCCCCCCCCCCCCCCCCAACACTAATTCAGGGACCATAAAACCTTCACATCTTTATCACTATTTAAGTATTTATTTATAACATCATGTTTGTGTCTTGTCATAAGTTCGTGTATATATATGTGTATATATATATATATATATATATATATATATATATATATATATATATATATATATATATATATATACATACATACATACATATACACATATACCTCTTCAGATCTATTCCATTATGCCTGAAGAAGAAACCTGAGAGGTTGGAAAGCTCGCTATAACATCATGTATTTTTGTCAGCCATTAAAAGGTATCATATCTACAAGATTACGTGGTTTCTCTTGCTGGGAGCAATCACATTTTACTAGAGATGAGCGAGCACCAAAATGCTCGGGTGCTCGTTACTCGGAACGAACTTTTCGCGATGCTCGAGGGTTCGTTTCGAGTAACGAACCCCATTGAAGTCAATGGGCGACCCGAGCATTTTTGTATTTCGCCGATGCTCGCTAAGGTTTTCATGTGTGAAAATCTGGGCAATTCAAGAAAGTGATGGGAACGACACAGCAACGGATAGGGCAGGCGAGGGGCTACATGTTGGGCTGCATCTCAAGTTCCCAGGTCCCACTATTAAGCCACAATAGCGGCAAGAGTGCCCCCCCCCCCCCAACAATTTTTACTTCTGAAAAACCCTCATTAGCAATGCATACCTTAGCTAAGCCCCACACTACCTCCAACAAAGCACAGTCACTGCCTGCATGACACTCTGCTGCCACTTCTCCTGGGTTACATGCTGCCCAACCCCCCCCCCCCCCCCCCTCGCACGACCCTGCGTCCGCGGGGCACACCAAAGTATCCCTGCGCAGCCTTCAGCTGCCCTCATGCCACACGCTGGCCTCATAGCCACACCACCCTCATGTCTATTTATAAGTGCGTCTGCCATGAGGAGGAACCGCAGGCACACACTGCAGAGGGCTGGCACGGCCAGGCAGTGACCCTCTTTAAAAGGGGCTGGGTGATAGCCCATAATGCTGTACAGAAGCAATGAGAAATCCAATCCTGTGCCACCTCCATCAGGAGCTGCACACGTGGGCATAGCAATGGGGAACCCATGTGCCACATACTATTCATTCTGTCAAGGTGTCTGCATGCCCCAGTCAGACCACGTTTTTTTATAAATAGTCACAAGCAGATACAACTCCGCAATGGGAATTGCGTGTGCACCCACAGCATGGGTGGCTCCCTGGAACCCACCGGCTGTACATAAATGTATCCTATTGCAGTGCCCTGGACAGCAGAGCTAACGTCAGATTAAATGCAGGTGGGCTTCGGCCCACACTGCATGCCCCAGTCAGACTGGGGTTTTTTATAAGTAGACACAGGCAGGTACAACTCCCTATTGTGAAGTCCCTGTGGACCCACAGCATGGGTGGCTCCCTGGAAGCCACCGGCGGTACATAAATAAATCCCATTGCAGTGCCCAGCACAGCTGAGGTAACGTCAGGTTTAATGCAGGTTGGCTTCGGCCCACACTGCATGCCCCAGTCAGACTGGGGTTCTTTAGAAGTGGACACATGCAGTTACAACTCGGTGTGGACTGACAGCATGGGTGGGTCCCAGGAAGCCACCGGCGGTACATAAATATATCCCATTGCATTGCCCATCACAGCTGAGGTAGTAATGTCATGTTTAATGCAGGTGGGCTTCGGCCCACACTGCATGCCCCAGTCAGACTGGGGTTCTTTAGAAGTGGACACATGCAGTTACAACTCCCTGTGGACCGACAGCATGGGTGGGTGCCAGGAAGCCACCGGCGGTACATAAATATATCCCATTGTATTGCCCATCACAGCTGAGGTAATGTCATGTTTAATGCAGGTGGGCTTCGGCCCACACTGCATGCCCCAGTCTGACCGTTGTTTTTAATATATAGACACTGGCAGGTACAAATCCCTAATGTGAAGTCCATGTGGACCCACAGCATGGGTGGCTCCCTGGAACCCATCGGCGGTACATAAATGTATCCCATTGCAGAGCCCTGCTCAGCAGAGCTAACGTCACATACAATACAGGTGTGCTTCGGCCCACAGTGCATGCCCCAGTCAGACTGGTAATATGTACCTTAACAGTAACCGCGTTGGTGGGAATGTGGTGGTGACTGCAGACCTAGTAGCGTGGTTTTATTTAGTTGATTTTTGGAATGTGGCCAGGATTAAGTGGGCCGTGGCGGGGGGGGGGGGGGATGGTGGGGGGGCTCTCTTGTTGTGTCGGTAAAGGTGAAATTCTTGGACTGCCACCACACGGACCAATGCAAAGGTATTTGCCAAGAATGTTTTCATTGTTGGAGGAGGAGGGGGATGTTTTTGAGGCACTACGTGTCCTCTCCACGTGTCCGTGGTTATATGCACCTTAACAGTAACCGCGTTGGTGGGAAATGGCCTCGCCACCATCATCTCTTTGGGAAGCCTCCGTTTCCACACCCCAGTGACATAGCATTAGCAGTGGTATAGGTATAGCCCAGAATTAGTAACATTTCAGCGGTAGCATTAGGGACAGGCCCCAGTAACATATCAGTAGCAGCATTATAGGGGGAGCAGAGTATTAGTTCCATTTCAGTAATAGTAGCAGTCCAGACAGGCCCCAGTAACAATTCCGAAGCAGCACTATAGGGGGAGCACAGTATTAGTTCCATTTCAGTAATAGTAGCAGTCAAGACAGGCCACAGTAACATTCCTGTTGCAGCAGTTTAGGGAGATAACAGTCTCTTTCACATTTCAGTAGTTGCAGTATAGACAAGGCCCCAGTTACATTTATGTAGCAAAAGTGTAGGCCAACCCCACACACCTTGCTGTAGCAAGAGTGCAGGCGAAGAACATAGAAATTACTTGGATTACACTCTAGGCGAGGGCCCAAGAAAATTGGTGCACCAACAGTACTAATGTACCTCAGAAAAATTGCCCATGCCCAAGCAAGAGGGCAGGTGAAACCCATTAATCGCTTTGGTTAATGTGGCTTAATTGGTAACTAGGCCTGGAGGCAGCCCAGTTAAAATAAAAATTGGTTCAGGTGAAAGTTTCAACGCTTTAATGAGCATTGAAACGTATAAAAATTGTTTAGAAAAATTATATGACTGAGCCTTGTGGGCCTAAGAAAAATTGCCCGTTCGGCGTGATTAAGTGAGGTTTCAGGAGGAGGAGCAGGAGGAGGAGGATGAATATTATACACAGATTGATGAAGCTAAAATGTCCCCGTTTTGGATGGTGATAGAGAACGATGCTTCCATCCGTGGGTGCAGCCTACGTATTGCTTAGGTATCGCTGCTGTCCGCTGGTGGAGAAGAAAAGTCTGGGGAAATCCAGGCTTTGTTCATCTTGATGAGTGTAAGCCTGTCGGCACTGTCGGTTGACAGGCGGGTACGCTTATCTGTAATGATTCCCCCAGCCGCACTAAACACCCTCTCTGACAAGACGCTAGCCACAGGACAAGCAAGCACCTCCAGGGCATACAGTGCGAGTTCAGGCCACGTGTCCAGCTTCGACACCCAGTAGTTGTAGGGGGCAGAGGCGTCACGGAGGACGGACGTACGATTGGCTATGTACTCCCTCACCATCCTTTTACAGTGCTCCCGCCAACTCAGCCTTGACTGGGGAGCGCCTCCCCTGCTACCTGACCCTCGGAACTGCGCCTTCGGCCACTAGCGCTGTCGGATGGGAATTTTACCATCAGTTTGTCCGCCAGGGTCCTGTGGTATAGCATCACTCTCGAACCCCTTTCCTCTTCGGGTATGAGAGTGGAAAGGTTCTCCTTATACCATGGGTCGAGCAGTGTGTACACCCAGTAATCCGTAGTGGCCAGAATGCGTGTAACGCGAGGGTCACGAGAAAGGCATCCTAACATGAAGTCAGCCATGTGTGCCAGAGTACCTGTACGCAACACATGGCTGTCCTCACTAGGAAGATCACTTTCAGGATCCTCCTCCTCCTCCTCCTCCTCCTCCTCAGGCCATACATGCTGAAAGGATGACAGGCAAGCAGCATGGGTACCCTTAGCAGTGGGCCAAGCTGTCTCTTCCCCCTCCTCCTCATGCTCCTCATGCTCCTCCTCCTCAACGCGCTGAGATATAGACAGGAGGGTGCTCTGACTATCCAGCGACATACTGTCTTCCCCCGCCTCCGTTTCCGAGTGCAAAGCGTCTGCCTTTATGCTTTGCAGGGATCTTCTCAAGAGGCATAGCAGAGGAATGGTGACGCTAATGATTGCAGCATCGCCGCTCACCATCTGGGTAGACTCCTCAAATTTTCCAAGGACCTGGCAGATGTCTGCCAACCAGGCCCACTCTTCTGTAAATAATTGAGGAGGCTGACTCCCACTGCGCCGCACAAGTTGGAGTTGGTATTCCACTATAGCTCTACGCTGCTCATAGAGCCTGGCCAACATGTGGAGCGTAGAGTTCCACTGTTTGGGCACGTCGCACAGCAGTCGGTGCACTGGCAGATTAAACCTATGTTGCAGGGTGCGCAGGGTGGCAGCGTCCGTGTGGGACTTGCGGAAATGTGCGCAGAGCCGGCGCGCCTTTACGAGCAGGTCTGACAAGCGTGGGTAGCTTTTCAGAAAGCGCTGAACCACCAAATTAAAGACGTGGGCCAGGCATGGCACGTGCGTGAGGCTGCCGAGCTGCAGAGCCGCCACCAGGTTACGGCCGTTGTCACACACGACCATGCCCGGTTGGAGGCTCAGCGGCGCAAGCCAGCGGTCGGTCTGCTCTGTCAGACCCTGCAGCAGTTCGTGGGCCGTGTGCCTCTTATCTCCTAAGCTGAGTAGTTTCAGCACGGCCTGCTGATGCTTGCCCACCGCTGTGCTGCCACACCGCGCGACACCGACTGCTGGCGACATGCTGCTGCTAACACATCTTGATTGCGAGACAGAGGAGGAGGAGGAGGAGGAGGGTGCTTTAGTGGAGGAAGCATACACCGCCGCAGATACCACCACCGAGCTGGGGCCCGCAATTCTGGGGGTGGGTAGGACGTGAGCGGTCCCAGGCTCTGACTCAGTCCCAGCCTCCACTAAATTCACTTAATGTGCCGTCAGGGAGATATAGTGGCCCTGCCCGCCTGTGCTTGTCCACGTGTCCGTTGTTAAGTGGACCTTGGCAGTAACCGCGTTGGTGAGACTCCTCCCCTCTGATGGTCTCAGTGTAGGAGAGCCAGATGGGGGAGGAGTCTGAGCGGAGGTCCGGGAGGAAGCGCCGATATGCAGGAGAAGCTGCCACCCGCGCAGAGACCTTAGTGAAAGTAAGTGCAGTCAGTCAGTGTCGTGGAAAGTAAGGCCCCCTGGGCCCCTATATGTACGCCAGTGATAATACGTGAAAAATATGTATAAATAAGGGCCATCCACAGTTCATGATGCCTTGGAGAAATCATCAGTCCGCCACAGAACTCATATTTAAATCATCCAGCAGAACAGAAATATATATATTAAAATGAAAGACCATAAAACACCTTAATAAAAGGGGTGGGCAGTTTTTCACGATGAACCCTTTGCCCAGCGCTGGGCGCTTTTTGTCTGTTTTATGAATAAATGTAGTGAAGTGGTATCGATGGTTTTGCAGGGATATATATGTTGGTACACCACGTTTTATGGCAATAGCTCCAGTACGTATAGCGATATTACACAGACCAGCGATGCAATGTCGCTGCGATTCTCTCGCGGTGATGCCGTGTCGCCCATGGATCTCCTGCAGTTTTATGTATACAGCTCCTTTGCAGATTTGGTGTCTCCATGATATACAATGGAGCCATATGTAGTCTGAGCCTGCAGTCATTTGTTACATCCGTCTGTTGGATGCTTTTTGGCATTTTACTAAATACATGCAAATAAGGGAGATCGAATAATACCTCCACAGCGCCACCTATTGGAAGGCAGCACTCCTTCAAGCCAATGTTAGACTCTTTATACAAGTTCTGTAACAATGACTCCATCGTCTTCCATCACCTGAGGTGACAACCAGACACCTGTGATGCTGCTTATTTTAAGGAAACCAATAATCTAGGCCCATAGCTATGAGACTGTCCACAGATCAGTTACTTCCTCCTACATCAGCTGACTGCAGTGTCTTGTGGAAAGGTAACATGTGACAAACCATCAAGGCAAACTCTGTACAGACACTGAAGCAGCAGGGAATGCTGTGAGAAATCATTCCTTAAGCGACAGTACAGTGAGCGCTGCTCTGGAGAATACTACAGGATATAACTGGGTATAGACTTTAAGGCTATATCATATAGA
Organism: Eleutherodactylus coqui; assembly: GCA_035609135.1. NCBI lineage: Eukaryota > Metazoa > Chordata > Amphibia > Anura > Eleutherodactylidae > Eleutherodactylus > Eleutherodactylus coqui. The sequence continues at coordinate 525,636,488 of CM069405.1, read as the reverse complement.
CATGGATGCCATGTACTGACGGTGCAGGGAGGGCCTTGATATATTGGATATGATGGGCCATCACCACATGTGAGCAGACATATGACGTTTGAGCAGTAAATCCAAATGAATGAGGAGCTGGAATTCTTTGCAACAGAGCGCTCTGCTTCATTTCATTTGTGCCACTTTCCTTCTTTTGTAGATGCTTATATGACTTTTAAGCTCAATTACTTTCACAGCTCTGAGATTCTCGGGATATTTCCTCTGCTTCCATTACAGTTGGGTCAGACTCCAGGAGAACAGACACCGATCTTCCTGCCGAGTGACTCCGAGTGGGACTGGACCTTGGCCAAGATCTGGGTGCGCAATGCTGAGTACCAGGTCCACCAGACCATCTCTCACCTGCTCCAAAGCCACCTCTTTGCTGAAGTGTTTACCATGGCGACCCACCGGCAGCTGCCTCGTAACCACCCAGTATACAAGGTGAGCGTGAGACATCCACCCCACAGTTTTGTGTCAGACTGAACTGGACATGTAAAAGAGCTGAATAGTCGTTACTTACTAAATCTTGCTCATAGCCTGACCCCCTTTATATTCTGGCTCCATCCAAGACACAATCTCCAGTCCTGATCTCTAAAGGTTGGTGGGCATGACTCATAGTACCTACTAAAAACCAAACCTGGTTGACAAGTAAGGAGCCCACTGACCACTAAGCAGGTAAAGCTATCAGAATCTATACTTCCTCATAATCCTCCTCTGTGCAGGGAGAATAATCCTCTCTAGCCAATGGAGCCCTGCGGTAACGGTGGCCGTATATCAGACGCTCGGCTTTGGTTTATTGTCTGTTCTACTGCAATTTCTGCTCAACCCACAACCAGATTCATTCTTCATTCTCATTATTTCTCCAGCTCCTCATCCCTCATCTGCGCTACACTCTGGACATCAACACTCTTGCCAAAAAGGAAGTCGCTGGTTCTGGGGGCACCTTCGATCAAGTGAGACCCTGAGATGCTTACATACAACATGTGAGAGGGGGTGGGGCTGACAACCTCTCAGACATGATGCACATGTTGGCTGTCAGTGGTGTTACAGCAGTTGCACTATTAGATATACTGTGGATGCCACGTTAGGTGTGGTTGGTACAAGCTTGGTGAATCAACACGTGTAACACATCACGAAAGGTGTTCCATAAGATGACTCTAATATATAGTTCAGCATTATTTTGAGGAGAATCGACGCATAACAACCGAAACATAATGAATGGATCATCCCGAGTTCATCATCCTGTATATAGATATTCAAGCCTTTTTTTTTTTTGAAAGACTATCCTTCTTAACAGAATCTTCTTACTTCACAAAGAATAACTTGATGGGGCTGTAGTCAGCATCCCATATGGGGTATTGATTTGGAATGATTGGATTTTTGTTCAGTTGTGCCTTGAAGGCTGTTCCTTCCATTATAGGCCTAGCCATGTGTCCAGTGAGCAGATTGGGGCTACAATGGGTATGTTTCTGAACATGGGAACACAATCTAGATACAAATCCCAATCTTCCCCCAAATGAACCCAGTGCTCCTTGACCATCATTAACACTTCAAACTATAGACCTTCTCCTTCCCCTAATAGTGCCTAATCCCTCTCGGATTGCAAATGCCAAATTATCAACCGGAACCCGATCCAAAATCTTCCAGTTTTACCAACCACTCTCCCCCGCATCCACCTCCAGGAAGTGAAGCCTCCAAGGAGAAATGGGAAAAGGAGCGGTAAACACTTCCACAAAAACAATAAAGAAATCCAAAATAGCCTGCAGGACCTAGAAATAGATGGCCGTGAAGCTCGTAATATGGGCATCTTTAACATATCGAATCGTGTGCCTTTATGTAAAGAGGCCGAGGTTCTAGCTAAGGGACTTTCCTTTTGCCCCCTAATAAAGCAAATTTATAAGATTCATTTGTGGATTTGAACAGTTTTATTAGAAACCAAACTATTCGTCAACATTCTTCTATTAATGACAATAGTTTAGTAACAACTAATGATGAAGGCGAGCTTTTTGAAATAGAGGATCCTATTCCACCGGATGGAAACCTCCCAGCACATTCTTTCCCATAGAAAGTAAAGGGAGTTACATAGATCCATTCTATAATAATATTATCAAAAGGGCAGACAAGGGGTGAGGAGGGGTGAGCGGGGGGGGGGGGGGGGGTGGAGTAGGGAGTAATCCAGAATATTATGGAAAATTTGGATGGGATCCTACAAAAGATATTTCTGCAGCATTATTAAGTTAGTTGGGGAAGGAGGAATAATTGTACGTCTCTGAAGGAAAAAAAGAATATTTGTATTCAGAATCCAGAAACTCAGTTTTTCTACTTGTTACCTAAAGTTCATAAGAACATTCTAGAGCCACTTGGTTGACCAATTATATCTGGGATGGATTCTATTACTAGTCCCCTATCCCAATATATAGATACACACCGGCAAAGGCATGTTATTCATTTACCATCGTATGTGAGAGACTCGCGTCATATTCTTTCTCTTATTAAACAAGTAGATGGTGCGTCCTCGACGTGAGCTCACTGTGCTCAAACATTTAGCATGATTTAGGTGTGAAGGAGATAAACTATTATCTGGAGGGAGACCCACTGAGGCCCACTCAACAACAATAGTTATATTGGATGCAATCTATTTTATAATTGTTTTACATATAATGCAGACTTTTATCAACAGACGAGCGGAACCGCTATGGGCACAAAAATCACCCCAATTTGTTTTTTTTAAAATATTTTAAGGATAAACTAATTATCTTTTTTAAACGCTTCATAGACGACCTTTTACTGATCTGGGATGGCGAGCTGGAAGATTCCCACACATTTGTAACTGAGATTACCTGTAATGATTTTAATCTAGAATTTGATAATTGAGCAAATTTGAGATCGTCTTTCTGGATTTGGTATTATCGTCTATGGATGGTATAATACAGACTGGAACGCATTGTAAACAGATTGTAATCGTTTTTTACAATTTTTTTCAAGCTGCCATAAGATAATTAGAAAACCGACATTCCGTTTGGGCAGTTTAAACGTATAAAGAGAAACTGCTCCTCTGCTGAGATGTATACAAGACAAGCACTGATGTTAAAAGAGCGTTTCACAGAAAGAGGCCATCCGTCAAGTGTGAGTCAGCCTACAATAAAGCTCTCACTGAGCCCAGTCACATCGGTACAGGAGTATATATGGATCGAAAAAAGGAGCAAAAAAGACTAACAATGATATCAATAATAACAATATTCTTTTTAGAACTAAATATAATTCTCAATTTAGCCAAATCAAAGGAATTTTAAAGAAAAACTGGGCTAATTTAAAAAGGGACCCGTTTTTACAGAAAGAAATTCAAGAGAAACCAGAAATAATCTCATAGAAACAAGACTTTAGAGAACCCCTGCATCCTGTAATCCTCTAAAAAGGTTCCAGGGGGAAGCCTCAGGAACTAAATTCCCAATGGGGGTCTATAGAGGGGGCCGGGAACGCTGTAAGTTCTGCCCAATCATTACATAAGGGGTAAAAGAAATCTTTATAAATGAAGAGCAGAAAGCAATTAGGATTAAACAGTTTCACAGTATGGGATCTGTGTGATAGAATGCCCTGCAGATTACAGGATATTGGGCGCACTACTAAGGCTTTGAGTTCCCGTATGAATCAACATAGATCCAATATCTCTTCAGGGTCCACCAAACAGGGTTTCATGCCATCTTTTGGAGAAACATCATAGAGACTTCACTAAGTTGAAAGTTACCCCCTTAGAATGCATCGCCTCACGCTCCTTCTCTCGATTGCGTGCAAGGGGGGGGGGGGGGTGTTCTGGATCTTAGAATGAACACTTTGGCCCCTTATGAAAAAAAAAAAAATATATATATGATTTATAAAAATATAATTAAGAAATGTGCATTTTAATCTAATTATTAGCGGCTCGGTCTGAAAGCGTTAGATATAGTGAACAGATTTTATGGAGAGGTTTCATGTTTCATATTTTGATAGTTTATAATAGTACGGCTGTGAATTATCATCCTATTACGTGTTATTGCATCCCATCGTAGAGCTGAGTTATTTATTCATTTCCATGGTTGTACTTATCCTCTCCGTTTTATATTATATACCCTACAGGGACACGAGCTGCACATAGTATGTAGAGTAGGTTGGAGGAGCAAACAAGGTCGCCGTTTACCACACATTTAGTATAAGTTACACATGACCCCCATGAGTATCGCGCAATAAGAACTAGTAGAATCTGTTATTGATACGACGTGCAGTCTGCGCTTCATTAGTAATCACGCATGTGCAAGATGCATGTTGGATATGGACCGCTAATGCGTTCCACTGAGGATCATGCATGCGCTGTAAGGAAAATGTAATGGAGCGCAAATGCGTTCCAGGAATCAATGCGCACGCGCCAGCTTGGAACCGTAGAAACACCCCAAGAAGATCTACGCAGTCGCTGTACAAACACCGGAATGGAGTGCAGATGCGCTCCAGGGACTGTTGAGCATGCGCCCCCAGATTGGGTGAACCCAGGGTCAAGCAGTCGTGCATTGATGATGTCAGAAGAACGCCATAGAAAACAGCCATCAGCTTTACAGATTCATATGAGGTAGAAGATATATATATATATTGTGGGAGATTAGCATGGTAGAGTGCGGGTCGGCGGCAGTCAAAAGGCAGAAACCAATGGATACAGTCCAGAAGCAGGCTTGACCTGCGTTTATTCTTAATACAGCAACAAAAAGTCCAACCTTAGCTTTCAGGCAAACAGATAATAGTCCAGTCATCAGGCCATCCCGGCCTGATCCGGTCACACTTCGTAGGTGCAGCGCACCGCAGGGCTCCTATCTCCACGCTGGTCACGTCCGCTGCCAGGATCCAGCAGCCATCCACTCTGGGCTAACAGCCCGGCAGCTCCACGGAGCTGTTGACCTGGCCTTCTCAGCCAGACACTCTCCGTAAATACCAGTCCATATCAGCACCCCACCTGGGTGTTTGAGGTTAGGGGGCATCACCCTGTCAACCCCTTGCCTTTTCAGGCCACCAGCCTGCAGCACCTCACACTGCTGCGCTGGTTCTCACTCTCCTTGGTAGGAACTGGCCTTTTATCTCGTTCCTGCTCCACCCCCTGGTTAACCCTCGCAATACAAGTCCTGTCTCTGGCCCTCTACCGGCCCTCCTGTGTACTGCACTACTACTATATATATAGGCAATGTTTGAGTAGTCAGCTATGCTTGATACAGGCATCATTTTGATGTCGAAATGAGTTGCATTGAGATATACTTCATGTATTTGTTTTGTCATCTCTTACTTTGTAACATTGGATTTTATATAATAAACTATCAGTTGGAACCTATTTTTGTGTTCAATGAAAACTTTTTTGCTGAACTACTTCCAAAGACCCATAACACGAGCGCAGAAGAAAGTTTTTTCTTCGATTTCTTTGGTTTTTCCCCCATTTGGAGTTCCAATATGGGGTACTTCTGTCTGCTGCTCTCCTTTTTATGAGGATCATTGGAGGACCTAAGAAGTACTACTGATAAGCCTGCCAGGATCTCCGGTGCGAGCGAGTACCTGCTCTTAGAGGGGTCCCGCTCAGCACCACGTGAGTCCATGTTAATTCATTTTAAAGTTCATCTATACAGGCGCTGATCTCCATATTCTGTCTATCTTCTACAAAGGAAGATGACCAAGGACCTACCTGAGATGCTCTTCTGATGTGGGCCCTTGCTGCCCCTAGGAACCCATGCATCCAAGCTAGGACTCATATACATGCTACCACCGAAAGGGACCACTGCACAGGATAGGAAGATACACAGAGCCAGAATCACATCATACAGCAGCCAATACACAAACAGTAGTAGCAGATGTTAATGTTCTAAATGCCGGGCATTTGTTGACATTTTGGCCAAAATGTGGAAGCTAGTGGGCCACGTCACACTAACCAGGAGTCCAGCAACATAACCAAACAACCACAAGACACAAACCTTTCTTGCAGCCACCACACATAGAACCTGCTCACACCACACAGAGAGGGAGAGAATGAGCACAGAGAAAGCTGACCCCACCCACACCTGGGAAGACAGCTGAAACCACCCACACCTGGGAAGACAGCTGAAACCACCCACACCTGGGAAGACAGCTGAAACCACCCACACCTGGGAAGACAGCTGACCACACCCACACCTGGGAAGACAGCTGACCACACCCACACCTGGGAAGACAGCTTTTATGTGTACTGACCTGGGGTGATTGGCTGACTGAGGACACACACACACCCAGCCAGCACAATCCCCACACCTGAGCAGACTTCCAGAGCACCTGTAGTACCAGGTCTCAGGAGACAGACGTGACAATTGCAGAATTTCAGCATGGATTTCACTGCAGCTGATTTGCCTTTTCAACTTATTCTCCCTTTTTTTGCACTCAGATTTTGGTTCTCAGTAAAAAGGGTGTTCGAGCTTTAGTGCGGAGAGCGATGGAGGAGTTGACTTACAGCGCCCTCTGTCTACCGGAGGACATTAAGGCTCGAGGATTGGAATCTATCCCCAACTACTTCTACAGAGACGATGGGCAGATGATCTGGGAGGCGATGGAGAGGTGCCGTATATGTCCGCCATGCCTGTGGAGGGTCTTGGAGGAAGCTTCTCATTTAATATATAGTGGTCCTTCGACATACAACATTTACAAGAAAAAATAAGATTACAGAGGCGGGGAGATCCTAACGGCCCAGAACTTACAGAATAGAATCTTAAATTAATTCCTTTAATATAAAATGATTAAAAACAGATCCCAGCCCACGTGGCGCGCCGCTCTGAATGGGGGTCGTGGCAGTGGCTGTTTTTACTTTCCCCTGAAAAGCCGACAACCGACAGTATATTTGGCGTAGGACTTTAATGACCGCTATGGCTGTTCAAGTACAAAGTGATGGTAACTGTTGTCGTGACGCCAGTTCATTGCCAGACCTGAGCCCACTATGAACAAAGTTTTGGTTAGGGGATTTGGTGATATTGGGGGTAGTAGTCCCTTACCCTGGAGGCCAGAGTCTTGGGTGAGAAGGAACTCCAGGAGTCGGGGGATGGAGGAAACAACAAGGCTTACTTTTATTGGCGGCTCACTTTCGGCAGTCGGCATGTAGTAGGCGTCCCTTCTGGAGTTTGAGGAGTGGAAGATTATCTTCTTGCATAAATTCACTAGCTTTCTCCTCTATTCACAACTCTCTCTCCTTCTTCTAGAATGTTCTGTCTCCTTCTGTATACATAGGTTTCCCTATATTTTTTTCTTATTACAGTCCTTATTTCTATATCCTTCTTTATTCTGCCTTTCTATATCTATTATAATCTTCTCTTGTACTTCACCTCTCCTTCTCACTGACTGTTTCCTCCTCTCCCTCCTGCTCTCTCCTTCTCACTGGCGGTTTCCTCCTCTCCCTCCTTCTCACTGGCGGTTTCCTCCTCTCCCTCCTTCTCACTGGCGGTTTCCTCCTCTCCCTCCTTCTCACTGGCTGTTTCCTCCTCTCCCTCCTGCTCTCTCCTTCTCACTGGCGGTTTCCTCCTCTCTTTCCTTCTCACTGGCTGTTTCCTCCTCTCCCTCACATTCTCTCCTTCTCACTGACTGTTTCCTCTTCTCCCTCCTGCTCTCTCCTTCTCACTGGCTGTTTCCTCCTCTCCCTCCTTCTCGCTGGCTGCTTCCTCTTCTCCCTCACATTCTCTCTTTCTCACTGACTGTTTCCTCTTCTCCCTCCTGCTCTCTCCTTCTCACTGGCTGTTTCCTCTTCTCCCTCCTGCTCTCTCCTTCTCACTGGCGGTTTCCTCCTCTCTTTCCTTCTCACTGGCTGTTTCCTCCTCTCCCTCCTGCTCTCTCCTTCTCACTGGCTGTTTCCTCCTCTCCCTCCTGCTCTCTCCTTCTCACTGGCTGTTTCCTCCTCTCCCTCCTGCTCTCTCCTTCTCACTGGCTGTTTCCTCCTCTCCCTCCTTCTAGCTGGCTGTTTCCTCTTCTCCCTCACATTCTCTCCTTCTCACTGGCTGTTTCCTCTTCTCCCTCCTGCTCTCTCCTTCTCACTGACTGTTTCCTCCTCTCCATCACATTCTCTCCTTCTCACTGACTGTTTCCTCCTCTCCATCACATTCTCTCCTTCTCACTGACTGTTTCCTCTTCTCCCTCACATTCTCTCCATCTCACTGACTGTTTCCTCCTCTCCCTCCTGCTCTCTCCTTCTCACTGGCTGTTTCCTCCTCTCTCTCCTTCTCACTGACTGTTTCCTCCTCTCCATCACATTCTCTCCTTCTCACTGACTGTTTCCTCCTCTCCATCACATTCTCTCCATCTCACTGACTGTTTCCTCCTCTCCCTCCTGCTCTCTCCTTCTCACTGGCTATTTCCTCCTCTCTCTCCTTCTAGCTGGCTGTTTCCTCCTCTCCATCACATTCTCTCCTTCTCACTGGCTGTTTCCTTTTGTCCCTCCTGCTCTCTCCTTCTCACTGACTGTTTCCTCCTCTCCATCACATTCTCTCCTTCTCACTGACTGTTTCCTCTTCTCCCTCACATTCTCTCCTTCTCACTGACTGTTTCCTCTTCTCCCTCACATTCTCTCCATCTCACTGACTGTTTCCTCCTCTCCCTCCTGCTCTCTCTTTCTCACTGGCTGTTTCCTCCTCTCTCTCCTTCTCACTGACTGTTTCCTCTTCTCCCTCACATTCTCTCCTTCTCACTGACTGTTTCCTCTTCTCCCTCACATTCTCTCCTTCTCACTGACTGTTTCCTCTTCTCCCTCCTGCTCTCACTTTCTGCTCACTCTCATGTGGGGCTTTCCTGATTTTCTACCAATCACAGGCTTCCTCTCACGATCACCCCACTATCTGCCAGCCAATCTCTAAGCTGCTACCATACAGCAGAATGGCCAAATGAGAGCTGGTCGATGGACAGCCCTTGGGGTAATGGAGTGGTTGTCAGGCAGCTTGTCATTAACCCTTTCTTCTCCAATAAAATCCTATATCATAAATGCATAAAGACAGACTTATATGAAATATTATGTAGCACCCACTACACACCAGGCTTTACAGCCACGAGGCGATGACTATGGCTGCCGGTCTCTTATAGAATGATGCTCTGTATAAGGCCCAACCGAACTTACAAATGAGACAATGCAAACAATAAACAACCCCCTATTTGTAGGCAGGGGCGAGCTGCTGTTATTACTCGGGGTGCTGAAAGCTTTGGTAGCCACACTTGTAATAACAAGGTCACAGGTCACATGCGACATATAGGTTTATAATGGAACGCTCGCTCTCACTGACAGTGCTGATAATTGTTTGCCTTGCCCCGTTTGTAAGTTAGGCTGTGGTCTTATACAGAGGATTATTCTATACCCTCGTGAAGGGCGGCCATAGTAATCGCTCCACGGCTACAGAGCCAGATGTTATGCTCTAGCTTTAAAACATTCATTATTTTCAGGATGACCAACGTACTCTACGGCAAACCTGTAACTGGTTCCAGAGCCCCCAAATGTCACCAAAAGTAATCCAGAAGGAAGAGGATGCAGAGAGACCACCACATAGAGCCACTCACCCTCTAAAACTGTCGGAGGAGCCATCGCTCATCCAACAGCTTTTATGCTTCTTGTATTACGAAAAATGCATCAAATCATAAACGGTCGGTGCCGTGTAACACTATGTCCGCGCTGCCACGCAGGTCGGAAGACACCTATTTCTTGATCACAGCTGTATGTCCTAGGGCGGGGGGGGGGGGGGGGGGTTGTGATGTTACTGACGATGAGTGTAATATATATAATAAGAGATGAGCGAGCACACTGGTCCGAGCTTGATGCTCGTTCGAGTATTAGGGTGTTCGAGATGCTCGTTACTCGAGAGGAGCACCACGCGGTGCTCGTCTCGATTAAACGAGCACTGACCATTGAATTCAATGGAGCCGGCAATACAGCCGGCTCCATTGAAAGCAATGGGCTGCCGGCGATCTCAGGATTAATTTTCGGGAAGGGCTTAAAAATATAAGCCCTTCCCTGAAAATCATCCTAAAATGTGTAAAAAAAAATAAATAAAAAAAATATATATATCAGCATAAAGATCGTTCTCCTCTCCTCTGCTGTAACAGCTGTGGAAGAGAAGAACGATGTTAGCCCATTGAATTCAATGGAGCCGGCAATACAGCAGGTTCCACTGAAAGCAATGAGCTGCCGGCGAGCGTGGGATGAATTTTCGGGAAGGGCTTAAAAATATAAGCCCTTCCCTGCAAATCATCCAGAAATGTGTAAAAATAAAAATAAAATGTATACTCACCTTTCCGCTACAGCTGGAGTTCAGCCGCATCTGGCCGGCAGTTCTCCTGAACTGCTCTGAGTAGTATTCAGCAGGTGGGGATTTAAAATCCCCGCCTGCTGAATGAGCTGCCTCTGATTGGTCACAGCCTCACCAATCAGAGGCAGCTCTCACTCACACCCATTCATGAATTCATGAATGGGTGAGTGCTGGCTCTGATTAGCTCAGCGCAGGGACCAATCAGGGGCAGCTCTCAGCTGTCAATCAGAGGCAGCACTCACTCACTCACTCACTCACTCATTCATGAATTCATGAATGAGTGTGAGTGAGAGCTGCCTCTGATTGGTGAGGCTGTGACCAATCAGAGGCAGCTCATTCAGCAGGCGGGGATTTTAAATCCCCACCTGCTGAATACTACTCAGAGCAGTTCAGGAGAACTGCCGGCCAGACGCGGCTGAACTCCGGCTGCAGCGGAAAGGTGAGTATACAAATTTTTACACATTTTAGGATGATTTTCAGGTAAGGGCTTATATTTTTAAGCCCTTCCTGAAAATTCATCCCACGCTCGCCGGCAGCCCATTGCTTTCAATGGAGCCTGCTATATTGCCGGCTCCATTGAATTCAATGGGCTAACATCGTTCTTCGCTGCCACAGCTGTTACAGCTATGGCAGAGGAGAATGATCTTTATGCTGACAGTGCGCGGGGGGGGGGGGGGGGGTCTCACTCTTGATGCTATTGTGGCTTAATAGTGGGACCTGGGAACTTGAGATGCAGCCCAACATGTAGCCCCTCGCCTGCCCTATCCGTTTCTGTGTCATTCCCATCACTTTGAAAATCTGGGAAATTCACGAAAGTGATGGGAACGACACAGAAATGGATAGGGCAGGCGAGGGGCTACATGCTGGGCTGCATCTCAAGTTCCCGGTTCCACTATTAAGCCACAATAGCGTCAAGAGTGAGACCCCCCCCCCCCCCCCCCCCGCACTGTCAGCATAAAGATCATTCTCCTCTGCCATAGCTGTAACAGCTGTGGCAGAGAAGAACGATGTTAGCCCATTGAATTCAATGGAGCCGGCAATACAGCTGGCTCCATTGAAAGCAATGGGCTGCCGGCGAGCGTGGGATGAATTTTTGGGAAGGGCTTAAAAATATAAGCCCTTACCTGAAAATCATCCTAAAATGTGTAAAAATAAAAAAAAAATGTATACTCACCTTTCCGCTGCAGCCGGAGTTCAGCCACGTCTGGCCGGCAGTTCTCCTGAACTGCTCTGAGTAGTATTCAGCAGGTGGGGATTTAAAATCCCCGCCTGCTGAATGAGCTGCCTCTGATTGGTCACAGCCTCATCAATCAGAGGCAGCTCTTACTCACACCCATTCATGAATTCATGAATGGGTGAGTGCTGCCTCTGATTGACAGCTGAGAGCTGCCCCTGATTGGTCCCTGCGCTGAGCCAATCAGAGGCAGCACTCACCCATTCATGAATTCATGAATGGGTGTGAGTGAGAGCTGCCTCTGATTGGTGAGGCTATGACCAATCAGAGGCAGCTCATTCAGCAGGCGGGGATTTTAAATCCCCACCTGCTGAATACTACTTAGAGCAGTTCAGGAGAACTGCCGGCCGGCCGCGGCTGAACTCCGTCTGCAGCGGAAAGGTGAGTATACATTTTCTTTTTATTTTTACACATTTTAGGATGATTTTCAGGTAAGGGCTTATATTTTTAAGCCCTTCCCGAAAATTCATCCCACGCTCGCCGGCAGCCCATTGCTTTCAATGGAGCCGGCTGTATTGCCGGCTCCATTGAATTCAATGGGCTAACATTGTTCTTCTCTGCCACAGCTGTTACAGCTATGGCAGAGGAGAATGATCTTTATGCTGACAGTGCGGGGGGGGGGGGGGAAGGGGCGCACTCCTGCCGCTATTGTGGCTTAATAGTGGGACCTGGGAACTTGAGATGCAGCCCAACATGTAGCCCCTCGCCTGCCCTATCCGTTTCTGTGTCGTTCCCCTCACTTTCGTGAATTTCTCAGATTTTCCCAAATGAAAACCTTAGCGAGCATCGGCGATATACAAAAATGCTCGGGTCGCCCATTGACTTCAATGGGGTTCGGTACTCGAAACGAACCCTCGAGCATCGCGGAAAGTTCGACTCGAGTAATGAGCACCCGAGCATTTTGGTGCTCGCTCATCTCTATATATAATATATACTCCTTTTAAGGGAGGGATGTTACTGGCAATAATCTTCCATCTCCTTTGCCCTACAGGTTTGTCTCCAACATGGTGCAGCATTATTATAAGAGTGACGAGTCGGTGCGGACCGATCCAGAACTGCAGGCCTGGGTGGCTGAGATCTACGAGAAGGGATTCCTAAGTAACAAATCCTCAGGTACGACCATCATAATGTCACCAACACGGGCAGAGCGGCTCCGTTACAAGACAACTACATCCAGAGCTGCAATCACAATTCTGCTGTTAGATCAGGTCACTTACTGGAGCACTTCTGACATTTCACTCTTCTATGAGCGTGCGCCAACAGATTCCCATCTTATATTGTTATTTCATATTGCTGGGTGTTTATTATCAGTGGGGGTCCAAGCTCTGGGACCTGATATTGAGAACCAGAGGGTGGAGGTCCTTCAGAGCAGCACTCCTGGCCACTCAATGTACAGAGAACACAGCTCCCTCTATGTGAGTGTAAATTCAATCCATCCAAAGATTGCCCTGCTGAGGGTCCTTGCATATTGGGCGGGGGAGGGGAGAAGGGGGTTGGGGCTGTGTAGGGAAAATCAGAAAATGAGGCAGAGCAACTAACTAGCTCTGTTACCCTTCATTACAAGGGTGGTAGGGTGCCAGCAGAGGGACCGCAATCAATCAGGGGGTGACAGCAAATACTAGCGAGTTACCCGCAGTTACTCTACTGGAAAACCCATTTAACAAGTCTGACCCTCCACCAGGAATCCCATCATCCCTGGAGACCATGTCCTCGCTGGTACGGTACCTGACCATGGTGATCTTCAGGTGTTCTGCTCAGCATGCTGCAGTCAACAGTGGCCAGGTAAGTGGAATCAAATAGGAGACAATTGTCCATCCATCATACTGACCTCCAGGAGGCCTCATTCTCTCCTGAAGACCCTTCACCTGGGACGAGTCCAGCCTCTTCTCCCACCAGACTCATGTGTGACTCTCTGTACTTTGCTCCTATTTACTGTCTGCCCATATATAGCGAGAGTCAACAAATCTTCATTCCCAGGGAGCCCAACTCATCTCCGCATTCATCTTTGAATCCTGCTGCCGTGGAGAATCTACATGCTCTGCAGGTCATGCTTTATAGAAGTGCTGTAGGTCATATTCTGCAGAACACTTTCTATAGATCAGATTCTGTAGGTCATGTTTTATAGGCCACACGTCTATACCAGGAAAGATCTTTGAACAGATTATTAAACAGCATGTATGCAAGTACTTGGATGAGAATGGAGTAATTAACCAGAGCCAGCATGGGTTTATAACAAACTAGCTTACCCGTCGCACGTTGCTGCGAAGACAGACAGACATACATACATACATACATACATTCGTTTTTATATATCTAGATAACAACCAATCACAGCACAGCTTTCAAGTTACCTCAGCGGTATAATATATAGCAACCAATCACAGCACAGCTTTCATGTTACCTCAGCAGTATAATATATAACAACCAATCACAGCGCAGCTTTCGTGTTACCTCAGCAGTATAATATATAACAACCAATCACAGCGCAGCTTTCATGTTACCTCAGCAGTATAATATATAACAACCAATCACAGCACAGCTTTCATGTTACCTCAGCAGTATAATATATAACAACCAATCACAGCACAGCTTTCGTGTTACCTCAGCAGTATAATATATAACAACCAATCACAGTGCAGCTGTCATGTTACCTCAGAGGTATAATATATAACAACCAATCACAGCACAGCTTTCATGTTACCTCAGTATAATATATAACAACCAATCACAGCGCAGCTTTCATGTTACCTCAGCAGTATAATATATAACAACCAATCACAGCACAGCTTTCATGTTACCTCAGTATAATATATAACAACCAATCACAGCGCAGCTGTCATGTTACCTCAGAGGTATAATATATAACAACCAATCACAGCGCAGCTTTCATGTTACCTCAGTATAATATATAACAACCAATCACAGCGCAGCTTTCATGTTACCTCAGTATAATATATAACAACCAATCACAGCGCAGCTTTCATGTTACCTCAGCAGTATAATATATAACAACTAGAGATGAGCGAGCGTACTCGGATAAGCGGTACTCGCTCGAGTAATTGGCTTTATCCGAGTATCGCTGTGCTCGGGTCTAAAGATTCGGGTGGCGGCACGGAGCGGGGAGCTGCAGCGGAGAGCGGGGAGGAACGGAGGGGAGATCTTTCTCTCCTTCTCTCCTGCCCGCTCTCCCCTGCTCCCCGCTGCGACTCACCTGTCAGCCGCAGCGGCACCCGAATCTTTAGACCCGAGCACAGCGATACTCGGATAAAGCCAATTACTCGAGCGAGTAGTGCTTATCCGAGTACGCTCGCTCATCTCTAATAACAACCAATCACAGCACAGCTTTCATGTTACCTCAGTATAATATATAACAACCAATCACAGCGCAGCTTTCATGTTACCTCAGCAGTGTAATATATAACAACCAATCACAGCGCAGCTTTCATGTTACCTCAGTATAATATATAACAACCAATCACAGCACAGCTTTCATGTTACCTCAGCAGTATAATATATAACAACCAATCAGAGCGCAGCTTTCATGTTACCTCAGTATAATATATAACAACCAATCACAGCACAGCTTTCATGTTACCTCAGTGGTATAATATATAACAACCAATCACAGCACAGCTTTCATGTTACCTCAGTATAATATATAACAACCAATCACAGCACAGCTTTCATGTTACCTCAGTATAATATATAACAACCAATCACAGCGCAGCTTTCATGTTACCTCAGTATAATATATAACAACCAATCACAGCACAGCTTTCATGTTACCTCAGTATAATATATAACAACCAATCACAGCACAGCTTTCATGTTACCTCAGTGGTATAATATATAACAACCAATCACAGCACAGCTTTCATGTTACCTCAGTATAATATATAACAACCAATCACAGCACAGCTTTCATGTTACCTCAGCAGTATAATATATAACAACCAATCACAGCGCAGCTTTCATGTTACCTCAGCAGTATAATATATAACAACCAATCACAGCGCAGCTTTCATGTTACCTCAGCAGTATAATATATAACAACCAATCACAGCACAGCTTTCATGTTACCTCAGCATTCTCAATATCCAGCAATTGTCTTGTGATACGTTTGGCGGATGCATCATCTTGTAGTTGAACACTCATCCCATTGCTCGTAATGCCTTTTGCTTTTGTGCTTGAGATGGAAATCAAACGATCTTTGTCTGGGGGGCATAACTGTCGACGACGCTCGCACGCGCGCCACATATCGTAGGATAGTTTTACTATGCCAGTAATCTTCCCAGGAGTGTACTCAGCAACTTCCCAAAGTCTCATGGCAATTGGATGAATAGTGTAGTAATGCATAAAGGACAGACAGACAGACATACATTCATTTATATATATATATATAGATGACATCAGGAAGTGAGAGAATTAGATTCCGTACGTAAAATTTGGACGCTAATTATTTTGCGCTTAGAATTGAATAATCTAGTTGCGACCCATTAACTTTTCCTATTTATGACATAATCAATGCTCCTGCCAAATTTCATGTTTCTACGACATCGGGAAGTGAGAGAATTAGTGGCAATGATGGAAATCGAGCGATCTACATGGGGGGGGGGGGGGCGTAACTTACGACGACGCTCGCACGCGCGCCATTTATCATAGGATATTTGTACTATGCCTATAATCTTCCCAGGAGTGTACTCAGCAACTTCCCAAAATTTCATGGCGTTTAGATGAATGATGTAGTAGCGCATAAAGGACAGACAGACACGCAGACATACATTCAATTTTATATATATAGACAAGTCATGCCAGACTAATCTAATTTCCTTCTAGAATCAGCGACTGGGTTGATCAGGGAAATGCGGTGGATATAGTATATCTTGTCTTTAGTAAAGCATTTGACAAAGTATCTCATACTATACTTATTGATGAAATGACCAAATCTGGGATTGACAAGAGAACTGCTAGGTGGATTCACAACTGGCTGAGTGATCGTACTCAAAGAGTGGTCATAAATGGCTGCACATCCAAGTGGAGGAATGTATCAAGTGGGGACCACAAGGCTCTCTCCTAGGCCCAGTGTTGGTCAACATTTGTATAAAAGATCTGGAGAAGGGAATTGATGGGAAACTGATCAAATCTGCTGTTGACACAAAGCTAGGAGGGATAGCTAACACTAGGGAAGATAGAGGATTCAAAAAGATCTAGAAAAGCTTGACCAGTGGGCAGCGACTAACAGAATGGTATTTAACAGGAGGAATGCAAAGTCCTACATCTGGGCAAGAAAAATGAAGGAAGCACATACAGAATGGGAGGAATTGGGCTAAGCAGCAGCACATGTGAAAAAGACTTGGGTATACTAATAGATCACAGACTGAACATGAGTCAACAATGTGATGCAGCAGCCAAAAAGGCAAACACAATTCTGGGATGTATTATGAGAAGCATAGAGTCTAGATCACATGAGGTCATTATCCCCCTCTACTCTTCCTTAGTCAGACCTCATCTGGAATACAGAGTCCAGTTCTGGGCACCCCACTTTATAAAAGACATAGACAAACTGGAGCAAGTTCAGAGAAGAGTTACCAAGATGGTGAGCGGTCTGCAAATCATGTCCTATGAGGAACGGGTAAAGGATCTGGGAATGTTTAGCTTACAGAAGAGAAGGCTGAGAGGAGACTTAATAGCTGTCTACAGATATCTGAAGGGCTGTCACAGTGCAGAGGGATCAGCCCTATACTCATCTGCACAAGGAAAGACTAGAAGCAATGGGATGAAACTGAAAGGGAGGAGACACAGATTAGATATTAGACAGTGAGAGAAATGAGCAAGCCAATGAACTAGTTGAAATATATACTGTTTATTAAGGAGAAAATGATAATTAGAGCCAGGGAAAAAATATAAAAAGTATAAATTTGTGGGAGTTATGGCAAATAGGGTGGGGAGAGAGACCAAATAAATGAACAACATATGTTTGCCCCCTGGACTAAGCAGGAATGGCTTTTTCCTTCTTGACATTTTTTCGCCTCTCCTTTTCTATGCGTCCTCCTTGCTATCTACACCTGATGAGATGCCATGGAAGAAAGAAAGATAAGGAGGGAAACCACACAGGACCCATGAATGGTGTTTATTATTGATACGCCCATCAATAACCTAAATGTGACTGCAATACGAGGGAAGGACCCATCGTTTACACTATCCCTTACGGACGTTGGAACGGTTATTGTGAGAGAGACCTTGGGTGGGAGGGGAGGGGGGGGGGGGGTAAAGCAGTTATGTTTTTTGTGTGTGTCTTATAGTAAGGAAAAAGTTGTAAAATGTTTAATAAAAACATTTAACTAAAAACAAAAAAAAAAGGTATTAGACAGTGAGGTGAATCAATGAGTAGAACAGGTTGCCACAGGAGATGGCAATTTCTCCTTCAATAGAAGTCTTCAAACAGGCTGGACAGACATCTATCTGGGATGATGTAGTGAATCCTGCATTGAGCAGGGACTTGGACCTTTTGACTCTGGTGGTCCCTTCCAACTCTACCATTCTATGATTATGTGAATCATATTCTTTAAGTAGCATTCTATAAGCCCCATTATATAGGTCATGGTTTTCAGGTTATGTACTGTAGGCAACTTCCTATAGGTCACAGTCTGTAAGTAAATTACATTATATCATATTCTGTAGGTCAAGGTGTGTGGTTCTTCTTTTGTAGGTCAATACTTTTATGTCATTCCACAACATGTAGGCCATGTTTCATAAACTTTAATCTATGTGTCACAATGATAGACAATGTTCTACATACCACTGTTGTTGGCCATGTTCTATAGACCACATTCTGGATGTCATGATCTGTTTCACATTCTGTTTTTCACGGTCTGGAAACCACATCCTGAGATGTTCTTCTTGCTGACAATTTGTATTCAGATCATTTGTAGCAATTTCAGGCACTAGGGTGGAGCCTTGAGTGTAGCAGCCAAGGTCTGGAGAGTAGTTGAGAAAGAGTCAGAAGTCTTCAACACAAGGTCTCGGTTTGTAGTACAGATTGATGAAGCAAGACGCATAGTCAGAAGGGAAGCCAGGAGGTCTTGTAGAAATGGCAGAGGAACGGGCAAGTAGAGAAGGATCAAACAGGGCTGTGGAGCAGAATAAGGGAGTGGCAGGACCAGGCCTTTATAGGAAGAACAATCAAGACAGAGGCGGGGTCTGGACCAGGAGGCAGGAACTAGGTAACTGGGATCAGGAAACATGGCTGAGAGTCATGCAAAGGAACGTTCACTGGCTGGATAGCTCAGCAGTGAAAGCCACTGAATGGAATGCAGGATGTCCCCGGCTTGACAGTGCGTTTCTCCTTCGAGGATGGCCTCCAGACATCACAGGGCCAGATTTGCGGGGATACTTTTTGCGAAACTTCCCTTTGAGTCTTGGAGCATGTATATTTCCTTCTGGCTCCCAAAAGTTTTACTCCAGGCTATATCCCTTCCACTTCACCAGGTATTGAAATTTTTCACCGTGTTTTCATGAGTCCAAGATTTTTCCAGCAATGATCTTGTCATGCCCCTGAACCTTCACAGGAGGGGGAGGCAGTTGCTGTCTCCTGTGAACGTGTTCTCCTTGAATGGCTTTAGTAGAGACACATGGAAGACTAGGTAGATCCTTAGGCTGCCTGGGAACTTCAAGCAGAAAGCGACCTAGCTGAACCTCGCTGAAATTAGGAAAGGTCCAATGAACCTTACCAAAGCTTGGGAGTGGGTATGTGTGCCTTAAGATTATTGTTGGGCAACCACAATTTTTCCCCAACCCGGAAGGTAGGAGCAGCTTGACGATGACAGTCTGCCACTTTTTTAAAGCCATCCTGAGCTTCCTTCCATTGCTTTTGAATATCAGACAAAGCTGCCAGTCTGTGGTTGACTGTTGGGACAGGGGTGTTGTTAGGAAGGCCAGGAATGAAAACAGGGTGCATCCCATAGTTGGCATAGAAAGGGCTCTGGGTGGTAGGATTATGTTAGGCATTGTTATAGGTGAACTTTGCTGTTGATAGATAATCCACCCAGTTGTCTTGGAGGTGGGAGATAAAATGTTGGATTTGTTCTGTCAGTGTGACCATTGGACTAGGGGTGGAAAGCAGAAGACTTAATACTGAATGCAAAAACTCTTCCAGAAATTAGATGTGAATTGTACCCCCCTGTCCTAAACTACATCATCTGGTATCCCATGCAGTCTGAAAACTTCCTCGATCATCAACTCCACAGTGTGCTCGGCAGTGGGAATCTTTTGATGGCGATGAAGTGAGCCATCTTCGTAAGTCGGTCCACGGCAACAAAGATGGCAATCATTCCTTTCGAAGAGGACAAGTCTACTATAAAGTCGATGGATGTAGATCCACATGACCTGGATGGAAACGGAAGAGGTTGTAGGTTGCAGTCATGCCACCAGAAGGAACAAAGCAGTAGTTCCAGAGTCTGTGTGATCCCAAGGTAACTTGCCAGCTTAGAATCATCAACCAGTTTGAGGACTTCAAGTTGACTAGCCTCAGGAATGTATATTTGGTTTTCTCGCCTCCACTGTCCATCCTTGAAAAATAGCTTCACATCTTTAGAAGGGCGGCTCAGGGAAGGGTCACTTTCATAGCCTCCCTTAAGCTTCGTTAGGAGGTCCTCAGAATGCAGGATACCTAATAAAATTTTGAGGGACAGAATTGTGTAGTCTGTATTTGAATCTTTTCAGGCTCTGAAAATATCCTGGACAATGTATCTGCCTTGCCATTTTGGAAACCAGTCAGGTAGGAGACAATGAAATGAAACAGGCTGAACTACATAGACATTGTCTTCATTCAGCCTAACATACTATGTTACTATGAAAGCCGGAGAAGAACAAGGCCCATCATGCTTGTCTTGCAGATAATGTCTTGACAGTACTGAGAAATTTACAATTTTTATGGTCAGTAAGAACCGTTACTGGATGATGGGCTTCTTCCAAAAAGTATCTCCATTCGGTGAAAGCCACCTTGAGGCCAGAAGTTGCTTGTGCCTGGCATAGTTTTTCTCCACAGGTGATAAGGTGTAGGACAGTAATGCATAAGTATATAGTGGCATCTCATCTTTGACCGATTGTGACAGGATAGCTCCCACATTGGAGTCTGAGGCATCCACCTCCACGACAAAAGGCAATTCTGGTCTTTGGTGGATCAGTACTGTGCTGAAGTAAAAATAGTCTTTAGTTTCTCCAAAGCATCTTGTACCTCTGGGGACCAGTGTGCTTTCTTTGTGAGGGAGATTATGGGAGAGATGACGTTTGAGAAGTCCTCAATAAATCTTCTGTATAAGTTCGTGAAACCTATCAGGCACTGTACTTCCTTCAGATTTCTTGGAATGGACCAATCCAGGTTGGCATTTATCTTGCTGGGGTCCATACTTAAGCCTTCTGGGGAGATAATGTATCCCAGGAATTGCTTTGGGTCTGTTCAAACTCACACTTCTCTAGTTTGATGTAGAGATTATTCTTTTGGAGTCATTCCAAGACAACTCAAACGTGCCTGTGATGTTCCTCAAAGTTATCAGAGAAGATAGGGATGTCTTCAAGATATGCTACTATGAATTGGTCCAACAGGTCTTGAAATATGTAATTGATAAAGTGCTGGAAGATGGTGAGAGCATTGCAAAGGCTGAATGGCATCACTAGATATTTGAAGTGTCCATATTTTGTTCTGAAAGCCATTTTTGATTTATCCCTAGCACGGATCCTTTCCAGATTATATGCTCTTTTGAGGTCCAGTTAAGGAAAAGACTTTGGCTGTCCAAAGCCTCTCCAGCAGTTCTGGGATTAACGGGCAAGCATAGCGATTCTTCAATAGTAATCTTGTTTATTTCTCGGTACTCAATGCTTAGTCAAAGAGTAGAATCTTTCTTTTTAATGAAGAATAGGGGTGCACCCACTAGGAAGGCAGAGGGCCGGATGAAGCCCTTCTCTACATAGTTGTCCAAATATTCCCGAAGGTTTTTAACTCTGGTTTAGAAAGGTTGTAGCTATACCTAACTAGAATACAAGATCCAGGGAGCAGCTCAACAGGACAGTCATACGGCAAGATGGTAGCCGGTCAGCTTTCTTCTTGCTGTAGACATCAATGAACATTTGATACTGAACTAGTGACTTCTCAAAGTACTGTTGTCCATCCTCAGGGTCTTGCATCGGTTTAACGGCAAATGGTGCTATCTAGTAGTTTTCATTACAGTATTCTGAAAGGAAGCCAATGATATTTGATTCCCAGTTGATAGAGGGATTATGGGAATCGGGGGATCCTGAGAATCACTGGGAATTAAGGGTGAAGATGAGCTAGAAGCTGATCATTTCTTGATGGTCATGTTTCATGCGAAGCTGCAGTTCGATTGTCTCCCGTGTGACAGGTCCTGAGGACAAGAGTGACCCATCTGCTGTTTCCATATCAATCCCTATTGGCTTAAGTCTGGTGGCAATATTTTTGTCAAGAGCGAATTTTAAGTCCATGACGTTTCCTCCCACTCCTGAATCCCCGATGAAATTGGCTCTGTTGTGGAGCTAGATTCCACGTGGTATCATTCAACCAAAGACTCTGCAACAAAACGTTGCCTGTATTTTAAGTTATGTAACTTCCCTACGGCCATGGCACAGTGGTTCTGATCATCAAAGCTTTGACCAATAGCAGTCGTGAAGCCAGCAAGGCTATCAAGCAGATTATTGTTGATCTCTACATATGGTGAGGCCCAGGCAAGCGCCTCATCGGTAAGAAGGTTGATGATAAAGAATGCCTTTTCCCAGTCAGTGGTAAACAAGGTGGGCTGCATCTGAAAATAGATTTGGCATTGGTTTAGAAAACCTCGATATAGGAGATGATCTCCTGCAAATTTTGCTGGCAGTGGCATGTGGACATCTGAGCCTGAATGATGCAAATCCATCAATTGTTTCTATAAGGTAATTACCTCTTTCTGTTCATCGAGCACCAGGGTCTGAATTCCAGAAAACTTCTCCTTGTAGGAGAGACAGAGTTCTTGGAGCTCTGTGGTTTTCCCAACTCGAAAGGCAACAAGATCATCAGATACGGCTTTAAAGAAGGACACATGGGTTGATATATAGCAATTTATTAAAATGACAATAATTAAACAAATTTATGAATAATAGGTGATATTTAGAGATGAGCGAGCACCAAAACGCTCAGGTGCTCGTTACTCGAGTCGAACTTCCCGCGATGCTCGAGGGTTCGTTTCGAGTAACGAACCCCATTGAAGTCAATAGGCGACCCGAGCATTTTTGTATGGGACCTATGCTCCTCTAAGGTTTTCATTTGTGCAAATCTGGGAAAGTCAAGAAAGTGATGGGAACGACACAGAAACGGATAGGGCAGGTGAGGGGCTACATGTTGGGCTGTATCTCAAGTTCCCAGGTCCCACTATTAAGCCACAATAGCGGCAAGAGTGCCCCCCCCCCCCAACAACTTTTACTTCTGAAAAGCCCTCATTAGCATGGCATACCTTAGCTAAGCACCACACTACCTCCAACAAAGCACAATCACTGCCTGCATGACACTCCGCTGCCACTTCTCCTGGGTTACATGCTGCCCAACCGCCCATTTCAGTAATAGTAGCAGTCAAGACAGGCCCCAGTAACAATTCCAAAGCAGCAGTATAGGGGGAGCACAGTATTAGTTCCATTTCAGTAATAGTAGCAGTCTAGACAGGCCCCAGTAACATATCACTAGCAGCAGTATAGGGGGAGCACAGTATTAGTTCCATTTCAGTAGTAGTAGCAGTCTGGACGGGCCCCAGTAACATATCACTAGCAGCAGTATAGGGGGAGTGCAGTATTAGTTCCATTTGTATTTTGCTTCAATTTTTTTAAAATGGTGAGGTGAAAAAGCAGACAGACACCGTATGCAGTGTATATATGTATACTTTTTCCCTCTGGCGGGATGACGGTGGTCATGTAACGGGCACAGCAGAGCCAGGAAACAATTATGCGCAAGCCTGCTGTAACGCTTAGCTGGGTAATAATGAGCGACTACTACCCCCAGCTGACACGCAGTAAACTGAAGACAGTCACAGGCAGCCCAAATATAGTATTTTTTTTCCAATTTTTGGGAAAAAGCCCACTGCCTATATAGCCTGAATATGGATTTCCCTGTTGGAGGATGACTGTGGTTATTGAAAGTACAGTGTAGCCAGAAAAAATTATGCGCAAGGCTGGGTATTAATGAGCGACTACTACCCCCAGCAGAACGCAGTAAACTGAACACGGTCACAGGCAGCCCAAAGATTTTTTTTCCAATTTTTTTTTAAAAAAGCCCACTGCCTATATAGCCAGTATACCTCTTTCCCTGTACCACTGTCCCTGCCTCACCAGTACTGCCCCTATACTCAGTAAAATGACTGCAGACTGAGGACGCTATGCTCTGCACGGCCGATATACAAAAAGGAAGGGCATCATTTCTCCTCAGGGAGAGCACCCAGAAGGTGTGAAGAGACTCATAAAGCCACCCATGCTCCTCTAGGAAATATGCAAATGGAAGATTGGAACAATACCTCTACAGCACTACACTGACTTGCAGGAATGCTGCCTTCCAATAGGTGTTGCAGTAGATGTATTGTTCCCCCTTACCATTTGTCCTAGGTGATTAATGTTCCTGCTCACAAAGTTTATCTGTGGTATTGTTCTATTTGGATCCTTTATTGTGTTTCACTATAGTTTGACTTCTACGCCTGGATGCCTAATGGTCCCCCATCTATAAAAAGCCCCCCTCCCACAGCCAAAGGAGTTACCACAATACAGACTATCCTAGATGCCTTGCCGGATGTCAAAACCACCACCACATCAGTGGTTTCCGTGTGGCAGCTCAGCAAAGAACCCCAAGATCAGGTGAGTATTTAGCAGTGTTCTTAGATGACTGGATCTACATTTCCATACATCTTTGATCTTATTTATTCTTCTGCTACAGAGACGTCTGGGATGTTACCCCGATGAGCATTTCACTGAGGAAACCCCACAAATATTCATTCTAGAATTCCAGGAGAAACTCTCTGAGATATCCAAGATCATTAATGAGAGGAACCAAACTAGAAGCTTACCGTATCCCTACCTGGACCCGGAGGTGATTGAGAACAGCGTCTCCATCTAATGTTGATGCTCCCTCTTCCTCCTGAGACGTCATCCAACATGGCCTGGAATCACTTTGTGGCCTCTTGAAGAAAAGTCCTGGGTGGAGTTGTGTTGATATGAGGATGAAAATAAAATATTAGATCGATGCAAACATTGTGTTTTCTGTGTAACAGTTTTTTATGTTCTATAGGACTATTAGATCCATCCAGTTGGATCAGCGACACCCTGTAGGGTCTATTCTAGTGTCTATATAAAGGCAGTATAGGTTGCTCTGCTGCTAGAGATCTGGGCAAAAGAAACAAAAAATGGGCCTAAATTGACCTGTGTACTCTCACCTGCTACCTACTGGTCTGCACTTGAGATGAGCGAGCATACTCGTCCGAGCTTGATGCTCGTTCGAGTATTAGGGTGCTCGAGATGCTCGTTACTAGAGACGAGCACCACGCGGTACTCGGCTCGATTAAACGAGCACTGACCATTGAATTCAGCTGGCTCCATTGAAAGCAAAGGGCTGCCAGCGATCTCAGGATGAATTTTCGGGAAGGGCTTAAAAATATAAGCCCTTACCTGAAAATCATCCTAAAATGTGTAAAAATAAAAAAAGTTATGTCAGCATTAAGATCGTTCTCCTCTTCCATAGCTGTAACAGCTGTGGCAGAGAAGAACGATGTTAGCCCATTGAATTCAATGGAGCTGGCAATACAGCCAGCTCCATTGAAAGCAATGGGCTGCCAGCGAGCGCGGGAGTGAGACCCCCCCCCCCCCACACACACTGTCAGCATAA
Organism: Eleutherodactylus coqui; assembly: GCA_035609135.1. Classification (NCBI taxonomy): domain Eukaryota; kingdom Metazoa; phylum Chordata; class Amphibia; order Anura; family Eleutherodactylidae; genus Eleutherodactylus; species Eleutherodactylus coqui. The sequence continues at coordinate 525,611,029 of CM069405.1, read as the reverse complement.
AGATCGTTCTCCTCTGCCATAGCTGTAACAGCTGTGGCAGAGAAGAACGATGTTTGCCCATGGAATATATATAAATATATAAGCCCTTCCCTGCAATTCATCCAGAAATGTGTAAAAAAAAAAATGTATATATACCCACCCGGTCCCGGCAGACGGAGTTCAGCCACGGCCGGCAGCAGTTCTCTGAACTGCTCTCTGTAGTATTCAGCAGCCGGGGATTTAAAATCCCCGTCTGCTGAATGAGCTGCCTCTGATTGGTCACAGCCTCACCAATCAGAGGCAGCTCTCACTCACACCCATTCATGAATTCATGAATGGGTGAGTGAGTGCTGCCACTGATTGGCTCAGCGCAGCTGTCATTTAGCTGAGGAGCTGCCCCTGCGCTGAGCCAATCAGAGGCAGCACTCACTCACCCATTCATGAATTCAACTCCAACCATTCTATGATTCTATGTGCAGCATGTCCTTGGACTGAAACTCTGTGTATTTGTGTGACCCTTATGACTTCAATAGGCTATTTTGGTCCATAATATGGACCAAAAAAGGACATGCTGCAACTTCTTTTCGTGAATGGGGAATGGTAACAATCTGTTGCACATCACATAGCAACATGCTTCACTCTAGGACACGTGGTAGTACCACCCAAGCAGGGGTGTAACTAAAGGCTCTGGGGCCGTGGTGCAAAAGTTCAGCTCGGGCCCCCACACCTGTACCGCTACCCATACCTAAACAGCGCTGCATACTCCTGCAAAACTAATTTACATACATAGACCAGCCCCCTGGCATAAGCTTTCCAAACATGACTCACTTGACGTGAAAATTTGCTTGTAGCCTCTTAGGCGGTTCATGTTTTTTTGTTGCATTTTTTGAACCACAATTAAAGTCACAAAAAAAAAACTGCACCTGGTGTTCAAAAACGACATGTGGATTTATACAGTACGGGTTTGTCTTATTTCAACTGCATGAAGGTTTCTGATGTATTTTGTAATTGTGTGTAAAGTGTGCAATCATATACAGGAGCTACCCAGGTTATATCAGCATGCTCCATATCACTATATACAGGAGATGTATAACTTATACCAGCTGTACATATATAATTATATACAGGAGATACCCAGGTTATATCGGCATGGTCTATATCACTATATACAGGGGGATGTATAATGTATGCCAGCTGTACATATATAATTATATACAGGAGATCCCCAGGTTATACCAGCATGCTCCATATCACTATATACAGGGAGATGTATCACTTATACCAGCTGTACATATATAATTATATATAGGAGATCCCCAGGTTATACCAGCATGCTCCATATCACTATATACAGGAGATGTATCACTTATACCAGCTGTACATATATAATTATATACAGGAGCTACCCAGGTTATATCAGCATGCTCCATATCACTATATACAGGAGATGTATCACTTATACCAGCTGTACATATATAATTATATACAGGAGCTACCCAGGTTATACCAGCATGCTCCACATCACTATATACAGGATGTATAACTTATACCAGCCGTACATATATAATTATATACAGGAGATACCCAGGTTATACCAGCATGCTCCATATCACTATATACAGGATGTATAACTTATACCAGCCGTACATATATAATTATATACTGGAGATACCCAGGTTATACCAGCATGCTCCATATCACTATATACAGGGAGATGTATCACTTATACCAGCTGTACATATATAATTATATACAGGAGATCCCCAGGTTATACCAGCATGCTCCATATCACTATATACAGGATGTATAACTGATACCAGCTGCACATATATAATTATATACAGGAGATACCCAGGTTATACCAGCATGCTCCATATCACTATATACAGGAGATGTATAACTTATACCAGCTGTACATATATAATTATATACAGGAGATACCCAGGTTATATCGGCATGGTCTATATCACTATATACAGGAGTTGTATAACTGATACCAGCTGTTCATATATAATTATATACAGGAGATCCCCAGGTTATACCAGCATTGTCCATAGCACTATATACAGGATGTATAACTTATACCAGCCGTACATATATAATTATATACAGAAAATACCCAGGTTATACCAGCATGCTCCATATCACTATATACAGGAGATGTATAACTTATACCAGCCGTACATATATAATTATATACAGGAGATACCCAGGTTATACCAGCATGCTCCATATCACTATATACAGGAGATGTATAACTTATACCAGCTGTACATATACAATCATATACAGGAGATACCCAGGTTATACCAGCATGCTCCATATCACTATATACAGGATGTATAACTTATACCAGCTGTACATATATAATTATATACAGGAGATCCCCAGGTTATACCAGCATGCTCCATATCACTATATACAGGAGATGTATAACTTATACCAGCTGTACATATATAATTATATACAGGAGATACCCAGGTTATACCAGCATGCTCCATATCACTATATACAGAAGATGTATAACTTATACCAGCTGTACATATATAATTATATACAGCAGACACCCAGGTTATACCAGCATGCTCCATATCACTATATACAGGAGATGTATAACTTATACCAGCTGTACATATATAATTATATACAGGAGATCCCCAGGTTATACCAGCATGCTCCATATCACTATATACAGGAGATGCATAAATTATACCAGCTGTACATATATAATTATATACAGGAGATACCCAGGTTATACCAGCATGCTCCATATCACTATATACAGGATGTATAACTTATACCAGCTGTACATATATAATTATATACAGGAGATCCCCAGGTTATACCAGCATGCTCCATATCACTATATACAGGAGATGTATCACTTATACCAGCTGTACATATATAATTATACACAGGAAATACCCAGGTTATACCTGCATGCTCCATATCACTATGTACAGGATGTATAACTTATACCAGCTGTACATATATAATTATATACAGGAGATACCCAGGTTATACCAGCATGCTCTATATCACTATATACAGGAAATGTATAACTGATACCAGCTGTACATATATAATTATATACAGGAGATACTCAGGTTATATCAGCATGCTTCATATCACTATATACAGGAGATGTATAACTTATACCAGCTGTACATATATAATAATATACAGGAGATGCCCAGGTTATAACAGCATGCTCCATATCACTATATACAGGATGTATAACATATCAGCTGTACATATATAATTATATACAACATATATACCCAGGTTATATCAGCATGCTCCATATCACTATATACAGGAGCTACCCAGGTTATACCAGCATGCTCCATATCACTATATACAGGAGCTACCCAGGTTATACCAGCATGCTCCATACCACTATATACAGGAGATGTATCACTTATACCAGCTGTACATAAATAATTATATACAGGAGATCCCCAGGTTATACCAGCATGCTCCATATCACTATATACAGGAGATGTAGAACATATACCAGCTGTACATATATAATTATATACAGGGGATACCCAGGTTATACCAGCATGCTCCATATCACTATATACAGGATGTATAACTTATACCAGCTGTGCATATATAATTATATACAGGAGATCCCCAGGTTATACCAGCATGCTCCATATCACTATATACAGGGGATGTATAACTGATACCAGCTGTACATATATAATTATATACAGGGGATACCCACGTTATACCAGCATGCTCCATATCACTATATACAGGATGTATAACTTATACCAGCTGTGCATATATAATTATATACAGGAGATCCCCAGGTTATACCAGCATGCTCCATATCACTATATACAGGGGATGTATAACTGATACCAGCTGTACATATATAATTATATAGAGGAGATACCCAGGTTATACCAGCATGCTCCATATCACTATATACAGGAGATGTATCACTTATACCAGCTGTACATATATAATTATATACAGGAGATACCCAGATTATCAGCATCTGTAATCTCTCAGAACTTGCTTTCACACCTTGAGGAGGGGTAAGCCCATTACATATCCTCTTAGCTTACATCAGCTAGCTTTACTACTTTGATACTTCTTGAAACTTTTCCTTCACACTTGCTAAGACACTTTAATTCACTTAATTCATTTTTATCCATCATGATTACAGATGAGTGAGCACACTGGTCTGAGCTTGATGCTCGGTCGAACATTAGGGTACTCGAGATGCTCGTTACTCGAGACGAACACCACGTGGTACTCGAGCCAATTGCATTTCCTTCCCCGCATGTTTAGCGCCATTTTCTAGCCAATAGACATGCGGGGAAGACATTACCACTTCCGTCTGTGACGTGCCCCCCCCCCCCACAGTAGTGAGTGGCTGGTGAGATCAGGTGACCGCCGAGTACTTAAAGCGGTCCCGCCCGCGGCTCGCCTCAGAAGACACACGCTGGTAGAGCTTAGGGAAAGTGCTGCTGCAGATATAGGGAAAGTGTTAGAGTAGGATCCAGTCTTCAAGACTCTCAACGGTCCTTCTTAGGGCTACTCTTCATAGTGTGTATTACTGTTGTGGCTGCTGGGAGCAGTGGGGCACCAGTTTATTTTTTTCGCATCTTGGTCTGTGCAGGCCATATCAGCTATAGCTGGAGATGAGTGAGCACACTGGTCCGAGCTTGATGCTCGTTAGAGTATTAGGGTACTCGAGATGCTCGTTACTCTAGATGAGCACCACACGGTACTCGAGTCAATTCCATTTCCTTCCCTGCATGTTTAGCGCCATTTTCTGGCCAATAGACATGCAGGGAAGACATTACCACTTCCTCCTGTGACGTGCCAGCCCTATCCCACCCCCCTGCAGTGAGTGGCTGGTGAGATCAAGTAACTGCTGAGTATTTAAAGCGGTCCCGCCCGCGGCTTGCCTCAGACACGCTGGAAGAGGTTAGGGATAGTGCTGCTGCTGATATAGGGAGAGTGTTAGAGTAGGATCCTGTCCTCAAGAACCCCAACGGTCCTTCTTAGGGCCACATCTCACCGTGTGCATTTTTCTTGGGGCCTGCTGGGAGTTGTAGTGCTACCATTATTGTATTAAGCAGCTAGGCCTGTTTGCCTTTCGTCATATTTTTTTCTGGCTGGAGTGTGAGGTGAAATACCGCTCTCACCGTGAAAGTGCACGCAAATAATTCCTAGCCTGCAGCTGCCAACAAACTTATTTATACCGTTCTGTGTCTGCAGTGCATTAGACAGCGGTCTCACCGATAAACTGTACTGTAATATTACCGGGGCCACTGCAGAGTATTTCAGCTCTGCCGCTGTGCAGAGCCTCTCACAATACCCTTTCCTTGGTGGGGTTGAGATCGCCGCAGTTACCAGCACTATCCACTGGCTTTAGAGTCTTCTCCCCCTCCACACAGCCTCTATTATCTACAAGTCTCTGCGAGCGGTAAATTACCCCTAGGTATCAGCGCGAGACACAAGTCACAGCATAGAGCCTCCGCTATCTACAAGTCTCTGTGTGCGGTGAATTACCCCTAGGTATCAGCGCAAGACACAAGTCACAGCATAGAGCCTCCGCTATCTACAAGTCTCTGTGTGTGGTGAATTACCCCTAGGTATCAGCGCAAGACACAAGTCACAGCATAGAGCCTCCGCTATCTACAAGTCTCTGCGAGCAGTAAATTACCCCTAGGTATCAGCGCAAGACAGGGGGTTACAGCATAGAGCCTCCGCTATCTACAAGTCTCTGTGTGTGGTGAATTAAGCCACAGTTGTCAGTGCTGTACAGTGGGGTAATTTATTGGGGCCCTGCTCTATTTCTAATCCGCCATGATGAGGAGTAAGGGTCGAGGACGCGGACGTCCAAGTGGGGGTGTGGGCACAGGCAGAGTTCCTGGGCATGGTGAATCACAGCCGGCTGCTGCGGGATTAGGAGAGAGGCAAGTTTTTCGGCTCCCCAGCTTCATATCCCAATTTATGGGTCCGCGTGGTAGACCTTTATTACAAACAGAGCAGTGTGAGCAGGTCCTGTCGTGGATGGCAGAAAGTGCATCTGTTATGATTGTGTGGGCAGACTAAGCACAGGGCTCACATGATCGCAACCAAAGAGGACTGGGGATATGATGGGATGGACGCACACAGGTTGCACACGGTATTCACACGGATTTCAGGCAACTGACCTGTGCTACACGGGAGGATGGCATGGCCCTACCTAAGCGGGGACATCGCCGTAATAGGGGCGGCCCAGTGGTCCTCCGAACTGGGCCCTAGCTGATCCTAGGAGCCACGCCACAGAACAAGATACATTCACATGCCACATGACAGGGACTGAACAGGACACACAGAGCTAGAATACACAGCATACAAAATGCAACCACAAGTAACAGAGGATAAGCTGAATGTAAATACCAGGTATTAGTTGACGATTTGTACAAGACGTGGAAGTTAGCAGGCCACTTCACAGCTCCTGGTTATACTGCTAGTCCCTACACTAACCAGGAGTCCAGCAGAATCGGACAGAGTTCACACAGAAAGCTGCAACAGGACAGGACACATATAGCAGGTCATACAGCAAGCCAACACAAAACTGACAGAACATACACGTACAAACGGACATGAACCAGCAAGACACAGATCACACAGCAAGCTTGCAACAGGACAAAGCACAGGGCACACAGCAAGCTGACAGAATATAAACGTACAAATGGACATGAACCAGCAGGTCACAGATGGCACAACAACTTGCAACAGGACAGACAACCAGGGCACGGACTCTACCGGCACGGACTCTACCATATAGTGCAAACCATACAGACTCACTTGCAAACACAGATCAGAACAGGGACAAGCTGAACATGACTGATAACAAGGTACAGACCACAGAAGTAACATGACTGCTCACCTTGGGGACCCAGCCAGACTGACCAGGAGCTGGGTTTATATGTGAGCACAGACCGAGGAAATTGGCTAGCAGGAAGTACCACATTCAGCCAGCTCAATTAACCCTCAACCACCTGTAGCTGTGCTGCTAGGAATACATAGTACAACAGATCCCAGCAGCACATCCTGACAGCATCCAGCAAGACCACCCAGTCTTCTACGCAGTCCACTACTCCCGGCTTAGGTACTGCAACTCTGAATCCTCTGGCTGCTGCTCCTCCTTCCTCCCAGCCTCCTCACTCCATGAAAATGACATATTCTGAGCAGGCAGACTCCCAGGATCTGTTCTCGGGCCCCTGCCATGAGTGGGAAAAAGCGGTTCCTCTCTCACTTGAGGAGTTTGTCGTGACCAATGCCCAACCTTTGGGAAGTTCCCAGACTGCGAGTGATGAGGCTGGGGACTTCTGTCACTGTCTCTTTTTGTGAATGAGGATGATGAGACACAGTTGTCTGTCAATGAGGTAGCAATAAGAGCAGTAAGTCCGAGGGAAGAGCAAAGATTCCCCCAACTGTTTCCCAAAGCACCCCCTCGCGGCCAGCCACCGTGCAGAGGGCTTGCTGTTCAAAGGTGTGGATGTTTTTTAGTGAGAGCGCTAATGACCGATAAACTGTGGTGTTAAACCTCTGTCGCCCCAAGATCAGCCAGGGAGCCACCACTACCAGCCTCACCACCACCAGCATGCAAAGGCATATGATGGCCAAGCATCCCACAAGGTGGGACGAAGGACATTTACTTCCCGGCCTGCACCCACACCCTCACCTCCACTGTCCTCCACTCCATCCAGCAATGTCTCTCAGCGCAGCATTCAGTTGTGTTCTAACACAAGCGTTGGAGCAAAAGTGGAAAAATGCCGCCACCCACCCGCATGCACAAGCTTTAAACGTGCACATTGCCAAATTGATCAGCCTGGAGATGCTGCCGTACAGGCTTGTGGAAATGGAGGCTTTCAAAAACATGATGGCGGCGGAGGTCCCGCGCTACTCGGTCCCCAGTCACTACTATTTTTCCCGGTGTGCCGTCCCCGTGCTACACCAGCACGTCTCCCGCAACATAAAACATGCCCTGAACAACGCAGTTACAGGGAAGTTCCAATTAACCACGGACATATGGACAAGTACTGGCGGGCAGGGCCACTGTATCTTCCTGATTGCACATTGGGTGAACTTGGTGGAGGCTGGGAACGAATCAGAGCCTGGGACCGAAGCAGCGGAAAAAAAGGGGAATTAGCTCCGTCAATCCCTCTCGGATATTATTACTCCTCCTCCTACTACTCCTCCTCCTAAAACATCATGTCATCACGCTGAACTGCCAAGTTTTCTGCGGCCCAAAAGGCTCTGTTTAAAAGTTTTTTTTACAATTTTTCAAAATTCCTAATGTTTTTATAGTTTAACTGCAACCAATGTTTTTCACAGGGCTGCCTCCAGGCTCTGTTACAAATGAAGCAACAGCGAGCTGTATCTTTAAAAAATGTTTATAGGTTTCACCTGCCCTCTCGGTTGAGCAATTTTTCAGGGGTGCATTTGAACTCTTGGTACACCAATTTTTCTGGCATTCGCCTATTATCTTGGCACCAATGTTTCAGGGATTCGCCTATACACTTCCTACAGAGATGTTACAGGGGTCCGCCTATACTCTTGCTACATAAATGTTACAGGGGTCCGCCTATACACTTGCTACTGAAAGGTTTGAGGGGTTCGCCTGTACTCTTGCTCCAGAAATATTACAGGGGTTCGCCTACACTTTTACTCCAGAAATGTTATTGGGGTCCACCTATACACTTGCTCCAGAAATGTTACTGGGGTCTGCATATACTTTTGCTACATAAATGTTACTAGAGTCCGCCTATACACTTGCTAATGAAAGGTTTGAGGGGTTCACCTGTACTCTTGCTAAAGAAATGTTACAGGGGTCCGCCTATACCTTTGCTACAGAAATGTTACAGGGTTCCACCTATACTCTTGCTCAAGGGTATGAGGGGTCCCCATATAGTCTTGCTACATAAATATTATTGGGGTTTGCCTATAGACTTGCTACAGAAAGGTATGAGGGGTCCGCATATAGTCTTGCCACATAAATGTTACTAGGCTTCGCCTATACCAGTGGTGGCGAACCTATTGCACACGTGCCAAAGGCGGCACGCAGCGCCCTCCCTGCTGGCACGCGTCACCATCGGCCGCTCACCACATTAGTGAGCTCCCCTGCCGACATTCACTCAGCGCTGCTATCTGTGCTGATCCCGGCACACGCTGTGACATCAGTGTGCAGCCAGGATCCTCCTCCCCCGTCCCCCGACGTCTCCTACTTGGTTCCCCTTGAGCAGGGGGAGGAGGCATCCAACAGCACACGGCCGTCAGTGTGCACCTGGGATCAGGCAAGAGAGGAATGGCGCTCCCACAAGGAGGAGGGGTAAGTATGTGGGGCTGGGGACGGGCATTATGACTGCTGGGAAAATCGCTGGGGGCGGGGGCATTATGACTGCTGGGAGAATAGCTGGGGGGGAAAGGGGAGGCATTATGACTTCTGGGAGAATCGCTGGGGGGGAGGGAGGCATTATGACTGCTGGGGGAACCGTTGGGGGGCATTATGACTGCTGGGGGACCACTGGGGGGTCATTATGACTGCTGGGGGAACCACTGGGGGCATTATTACTAAGGGGAGAACCGCTTGGGGGGCATTATTATTGCTGGGGGACCGCTGGGGGTGGCATTGTGACTGCTGGGGGAACCTCTGGGGCGGAGGGGGGCATTATTACTGCTGAGGGACCGCTGGGGGGGACATTATTACTGTTGGGGGACAGCTGGTGGGGGGCGGGGCATTATTACTGCTGGGGGTGCGCTGGGGTATGTCTCTCTTATTACTGTTGGGGGTGCGCTGGGGTATGTCACTATTATTATTGCTGGGAGGCTGCTGTGGGATGTCACTATTATTGCTGGGGGGGTCACTATTACTGCTGGGGTAAGTTTACATGTGGCGGAAATGGGCAGGGCTGTTTCAAAATAGACAGCTTGCAGATTTTGACTGCTTTTTGGATGCGGAAATGCTGCAGAATTTGCGACAGTATTTTCCCGATCCTTTTTAGAACGACGGGGGTGAAACCATACGTCGTCATAAGCCCCGCCCCCTGACGTGTTGGCACTTTGCAAAAAATAAGTCAGTTTTGGGTTGCAGTTTGGGCCCTCGGTCTCTAAAACGTTCACCATCACTGGTCTATACACTTGCTACTGAAAGGTATGAGGGGTCCACCTATAGTCTTGCTACATAAATGTTACTGGGGTTCGCCTATACTCTAGCTACAAAAATCTTACTGGGGTCTGTCTATACACTTGCTAATGAAATGTTTGAGTGGTTCGCCTATACTCTTGCTACAGAAATGTTACAGGGGTCTGTCTATACTGTTACTACAGAAATGTTACAGGGGTCTGCCTATACTTCTGCTACAGAAATGTTACAGGGGTCTGCCTATACTTCTGCTACAGAAATGTTACTGGGGTCTGTCTATACTGTTACTACAGAAATGTTACTGGGGTCTGCCTATACTATTGCTAGAGAAATGTTACAGGGGTCTGTCTATACTGTTACTACAGAAATGTTACAGGGGTCTGCCTATATTTTTTGCTACAGAAATGTTACAGGGGTTCGCCTATACTATTGCTGCAAAAATGTTACTGGGGTCCGACTATACTTTGGCTACAGAAATGTTACAGGGGTCCGCCTATATGCTTGCTACAGAAATGTTATAGGGGTCTGCCTATACACTTGCTAATGAAAGGTATGAGGGGTCCGCATATCGTCTTGCTACATAAATGTTACTAGGGTCTGCCTATACACTTGCTAGAGAAATGTTACTGGGGTCCACCTATACTTTTGCTAATAAATGGTTTGAGGGGTTCACCTATACTCTTGCTACAGAAATGTTACTGGGGTCCGCATATATTCTTGCTACATAAATGTTACTGGGGGGTCCGCCTATACTGTGGGTGCACAAAGGTTTCCCTTTGCGGTGTTCTGCTGCCTGACACATACACAGAATTAAGTGTGTGGGGACACATGGATTTTTAACTCACACCACCTTTGGTTACACAAGGTGGAGGCTGGGACCTACCCTAACCCAGGGCCCGCTCATGTACTTCCCACACAGAGTATTGCGGGTTTACCTTGGTCATGGTTTCTCGCCCTTATTATGCCACCTCCTCCTCCTGCTTGGGGTCTGGGGATCAGGGCTGGGCAACATGTATTTGCTCTCGTGTTAGCACAGTTATCTGTGACAGTGGTTTGGGCCAAACAAAAGGAGCGTTACTGAATTTATGCGACATTCACAACTGTACTAGCATCTGAGTCTGCTTTAGACCCACGATTACTGAGAGTGTGGGTAGAGGCCGAGGTCCTGGGGGAAATGCAACTGCGCCAGGTTGGGCCTGTGGAACTTCTTTGTGGTTCATCCAGTCTTTGGAGCGTTGAAAGCAACCGTAACTGATTTAATGAGATGTTTACAGCTGTACTAGCATCGGAGTCCGCTTTATATCCACGATTCCTGAGGATGTGGGCCGAGGCCGAGGTCCTTGGCTGGGGAAACTCTGCCATGTTTGGCCACTTTCTTTTCTTCCTGTTTAATACTGTCCCTGGGTTGCAGGGGCTCGCCTATGCTGTTGGTGTACAAAAACTTCCCATTGCATTGTTTTACCTGTCTGGCACAAATACACTGACTGACTTGGGCAGAAGTGTGGGCCGAGGCCAAGGTCCTTGGCGGGGTGAAACTCTGCCATGCTTGGCCACTCTCTTTTCTTCCTGTTTAATACTGTCCTTGGGTTCCAGGGACCCTTCTATACTGTGGGTGCACAAAGGCTTCCCATTGCGTTGTTCAGCTATCTGACACATACAAAGAATGAATTGGTCAGAAATGTGGGCCGAGGCCGAGGTCCTTGGTGGGGTGAAACTCTGCGATGTTTGGACA